>JAYESA010000015.1:63632157-64232157 GCA_036927795.1 Iris macrosiphon
CTATTGCTGGAAGTGCAACAAGAGGGAATTAGTATCATAGGTATCTTGGCAATGGATAAGGTATGGAGTTAAGGTATTAAATAGTTGAGATACCAACTTAACACCTAGGTAATAAGATAATAAGTTAGTTAGGTAGTCATCAATGGTAAGTTAATTATTAGCAAGATACTAAGATATCAAAGTATATGTGATAATATCTAGTATATTGATTATTAGCTAGTATAACTAGTATTAACTAGTTAGTTAGATATTGTCTAATATAGACTATTATGTATATAATTGACTAGTGGACCTAGTTAACCTTGTATGGACTTAGATATGGCCTAAAAATCTCATACTCAGTTAGTAATCATGTTTATCCTTTAATTTATCAATTAACTTTAATATTTGATATATATAGGTCATTGTGATTCCAACTTGGACATATATTCTTATTTTTTGTATAGAACCACAGGCGAGTATATTCTCTGACAGTTTTTATTATTTTGATCATTTATATGATTCTAGTTGTAGTGTATACATAATTCTTACACAGTGGATACATGGTCTAGTATCATAGATACCTGTCATGAGAAGTCATGATTGGAATCCATCGTACTAGCTGGGAAAGGAGAAATATTAGCAAGATTATGTGATCATACCCCACTTTACATGTATCATAGCTCACCCCATATATCACGTAGGGTGTAGCTTGACCATTTAGATACCTCATCGCCTGTTATATGTGATTAGCCTGACTATTGATTGCATCAAAGCTTACCAGATGGTTAGCTTGACCTCACATGTATCATAGCCAATCATATATAACAAGCCTGATCTAGTCCCAAGCCGATCACATAGCAAACTGATATTTTATGACACTTAGCTAGAATTTCTATTCCTTTATTCCAGTTCACTCATTTCTAGTATTCACATATATATGTTTTATTGCTGCTTAGTACTATATAATGGTTACATGCCTCTCCAGTATTTCTTACTTTCTAGTATTTCTTTCACAATGTATTTCTTGCACTATTTTATAGTTTTTGTCAATATAATTGAAATTGCTTTTAGTGTTTGTGCTTCGCTCCAGTCCTGACTAGATAATATTTTTCAGAGGATCTTGGAAATTTTTGTCCTACCCATTATGGTCCTTTAGCTTAGCAGTAGAGATACCGTCACTTTTTTAGTCCAATTCCTTATAGAGCTTCATTCCATTAATGTTCCTTGTTAGTGTGATAATTGGTGACTTGCAATTAGGTTTGTGTCTTGAGTATCATTATTGACTGTTGGGAGTGTGGCTTGTGAGTCTGTAAGTAATTCTTGATTGGGGATGTGAGCAATAGGCATCAATTTAGAGATAACCCATAGCGTAGTACCTTGTAGCAATAGTTCTATGATAGATGTCATTATAGTTAGTATTGGTACTATAGGTAGAAGGGAGAGTAGAGAGTATCAATGGTGGTTCCAGGAGTTAGTATCAGAGTCAGCATGTCAGTTCTAGATAGTTATGAATTCATGTAGTTGGGTGATCCATGTAAACAATTAAGTTCAAGAAAATTGTGTTGGTAATCAATGGAGCATGATATTCAATTGGGTAGTTGATACTTGGGTGTGTCAAGAGTAAAGAAATATATATGCATAAAGGATATTAGTGAGTGTGCCATAGTAGAATGGTACCCATAAGTATATAGGAGAGTGTGAGAGAATAAAATTAATTATGCTAAAGTAGTAGGACTTGTGTTACAGGTTGATGTGAGTAGATATGAGTGCACCAGTATATGACTAGTGATGGGTATATCACCTGATATTTAGGCCAGTGATATGTTGGAAGCAATAGGTAGGAGAAGTGTCTAGAAATTGTGTGCATGATGCATAGTGGATGCTGAGTGTCGGTGTGGAAGTTCATAAAAGTGGAAGCCTGAGTATTAGAAATCTTAATAGTATGTCATGGGTTAAGAAATATTAAGATTGGTCATGGAAGATATGTAGCGTATCACTGATTAGTGTATCAGTCTGTAAAAGGTTTAAGGAGAGACACATATACATCAATAGAGATATGGAACCATGTGCCTACCTTGAGAGTGAAGTAAAACATGTTTATTGTAGAAGTTAATAACTAGTGCAAGTGATCATGAGTTCTAGTGCGTGTGATGAGGTGATCTAATGAGGAAGCTAGTATCCTAGAACATTAAGGGCATATGTTATGTAGTTAGGAAGTTAGTGTTACTATATCAAGAGTGCTAGTATTTCTATATCAGGGATTGGTTGAGTAATGTGCTAGTAATAGTAAGTACCTTGTATGATAATATTAGATTGGTGTATCAGTTAATATGGATAAAAAAAATATTTGGAAGTAATAGTACAAGTGATCCAAGCAGTAGAGGAGAGAGACAATATATATATATACATATATATAGAAGTAAGTTTAGTAGGTATAGTACCTTGCTAATTTTGAGTATATAGGTCATATGTATCAGGGAATAGTACGAGGGGTATAAGGATAACAGTGAGATGTCATGGTGTTGTAATGTCTAGAAGGTAATTATGTATGTATTATGATACTAAGGTATAGATAAGAACCTTAGGATGATTAACAAATGTTAGAGGATGAGTTATACCAAGTATCAGATAGAAAGATCCTAGTAACAAGAGCCGGAGTACCTCAAGTATTATAAAAGTTTAGGCACAAGCATTTTAGTAACTAGTATAATAATATATAGGAGAGACATAAGTAACTTTCTATGAGGATGTCATCTAAACTGCATATGAGAGCTGGTGTCTTGTGTAGACAGTAACAAGATTTGAATAAGGCATCCTATTGGGAGTATTTAAGTTGGACAAGGGTGTGCTAATAAAATACATGATTGAAAAAGTATACAAGTGTTCTTTGCAAGAGAATGGTTAAAAATTTTTGGTGATTACAAGAACTGAAGCAGAACAATAAGGTAGTATCTTAGCGGGGTTTCGTATAATATCCTAGGTAACAAGTGCTAGTGAGTTAAGCATGTCCATGACATAGGACTATAGTACATTACTAGTATTTGGTAACCCTCAGTATTAAAAATATCTTGACTAGGTTGATAATAGTATATGCTTAGTGTGTGATGGAAGAGGCCAAAGGTGGATATCAGATTACCCACATCAGTAGAGGGAGATACCCCAGCAGGGCAGAGACTAAAATTCATGATAGTTAGAGACTATATCCAAGTATTATTCCTCTTTCAGTAGAATGGTAGAGTTGTGTGTTATATGATAGGACTATTTTAGACTGTGATTGATGATGGTTTGACCATAGTAAAATTTGTATGAATAGGTTGTGACTTGCCAAAGAGAGAAGGGTGAGAGTTTTAATTTTGAGGACAAAATTCTTCTAAGGGGATAGATTTGTCACTACCATATTTTCTAGGAAAAGGTATTGTAGTCATTTGGTAATTAATTAAATATTATACATGTTAAATATTTATTTGTTGTATTATTATTTATTGTTAGCATGTTAGATTTATTTTTGGACTTATGATAGTGGACCTCACTAGTTTAGATTAGATCCATAGACCAACATTTAATTCTAGTTAGAATTAAGCCCAATAATAAGCACATTCATTAGGAGGATGAATTAATTAAGTTAAACCCATTAGACTAGAACCTTCCATCCTTAATAATTTTTTTCATGAGAGGACCAAAGGAGTATTTAGACTTTATATAGTAGCTTGAGGTAGGGGACAAGTGAGGCCTATATAAAGGGGGTAAAAATTTTCTCTCTCTTCATTTTCATTCCAAATCTAGATCTAGAATTTTTCTCAACCAAATTCCTTCATCCCTACACCAAATTGTTTTCTAATTCCTTTCCAAATCATCATTGGAGGCTATTAGAGCATGAATCTAAAAGGAGAAAGTAAGGATCTACAAAGAGGAGCAATATTCTACAAGTTGGAGGCATATTTGGGGATTTTATTAGGAATCCATCTCCTAATTGGTACAATTTAGTTTTTTCTCTTTGTGTAGACTCTAAATCTGTGTTTTAACCATAAGGAACCACTCCATATGCTAAGACTACTCATAAGAATTGGAAGTAGGTTCATAGAAGGCCTATGGAGAAAGTTATGGTATATTTTGTGTCAATTTATTAGAATTCCGAGATTGACACATTGTGTGTTTGTCAATTAGACCAAATTAACATATTTTTGATTGTTTATGGCTAGTGTCGTATCCATAATTGGATACGTGTAGGCCGTATCCCAATAATTTGGAGATACGGGTTAATTTGGGGGGTTTTCTCCAATACGGGGCTTTGTGCATTTCATATTTTGACACGGACACGTAGATTGGTAATTAGCTCTTCGTATTGTTCATAAATACTATTTTAGATTTTCTTGTGTCCTTCGGGGTATATTTGGTTGTGTGGTGGATTCGTATCACAAGCGTATCATAGATCTAGTGTGATACGGGTATGGTGCACTCCACGTGTTTGTTTTATTATTCTTTATTCCAATATGACTTGTGTAATATACTGTGTATAATTTATATCTATGTATATATATATGTATATATGTATGTATGTATGTATGTATGTATGAGTAAATATAGCTAGGTGTATATATAGTTGTGTATTTATGTTTTTATATAAGCAAATAGGTGATATCTATATAGAGTATATATATTTAAGTATATATATTTATGTTGTATATATATATATATATATATATATATATATATATAGGTGTGTGCTATGTGTGTAAGTGTTTATCAGTTGTGTGTGAGTGTGTGAGTGTGTGGCAATTTTGTAAGGGAAGCTCGGGCAGTGGATCAGTACATCAGTGCACTGGGCATCAGTTTGCACCAACTGAGGGTAGCAGCAATGTGTGCAGCTCATGCACAGTTCTGCAGCAGGAAGGATGCAATGCATAGCAATAGCCGCTTCAACAGCAAGCAGGGAAGAGCAGCAAGGAGCTTCCACTGCTGTAGCACACTGAGCAGAGGCATCGAGCCTGCAAGCAGTAGCACAATAAATGGTAGCATCAGTGCAGAGTGCATCAACTGCATAACAGTTACAGAGGGAGAGGTGGCAGCAACTGCAGTTCAGTATGCATCGACATGCACAACAAGGTGCAGTCTCAGGCATTCAGCAAGGTCAAGGTGCACAGCATGTGCACAGCAAAGAGAATAACAATAGCTTTAGCAATAGTGCAATTCAGCAAACTGCAAATCTCAGTAAGCACTGCACATCTGCTTATGCATTCAACAAGTGACATCCACTAAATGCACTACAAATAGCAGTATACTTCACACAACAACTGAAGAATAGCATCACATTACAACTGAGATCCACATCTATGAATTGAAAGGTCGAGAAATTGAACAAAAAGCTGCAGAATTAGTCTATTTCTTGTGAGTACCAATTAAAGTATTTTGAAATAGGGAATAACAACCAACTGTGCAGCAATGTACTGAGCAGCAGAGTGCATCAACCTTACTATGCAGTATCAACAAACAGAGGAAGAGCAATAGCAGCCATTTATTCATCAACAACACAGGGGAGAAGGAGCAGTGCATCAATGCATCAACTAGAGCCAACTGCAGAATAGTCCCAGTGCAGTTTTATTAGTTTGCACTAACTGAGGTACAGCTCAAGCATCAGCAGTTTAGCAGTAAACAGAGAAGAGTGCCACTGCATCATCAAGTTTAACAGCAGCTAGGCAGTTTAGTTTTAGTACATCACTGTAATAAGAACCTAGCATTGGCAGTGCAGCCCGACATCAGCCTAGTGCACAGCAACTACAGTTCAGTCTGCACCAAATCAACAGGGAGCTAGCACAACAAGAGAACAAGGCAAGGATATCAGCATATCAATAGGAAGGGTTCAGTTTCAGTCATTGAGGTTATGCTTTAGCTAGGTGAGTTTAGTTGGTTAGTAGACATAACTAGTCGCTAGATAATTAGTTATATGCATTTGTTAGTTTAATGGTTAGTTAGATTTGGGTAATAGTTAGCTAAGTAACTATATGTATCTATGTGCTAGTATGTATTATATGTTAAGTTAGTATCTATGTATTAGTATATAATATATGTTAGTAGTTTATATATCTTCATAGTTAGTATATATGTTAGCATATAGTTTATGGATATTAACTATATATTAGCTATATGCACTAAGGATTGAATTACCTTGGGATACCAAAGTAATGTCAAGGTAATGGGTCGATACTCAAGGTATTGGATTTGAGTATCGAGATTTGTATGTAGGTAGTGAGATACGTATTGGTTCAAGGCCAAGGTATCTGATTTGCATTAGTTAGCTAAGATCCTATATATATTGTCTTGTATATATATATAAATTAGTATTTTCATATCTAATAACTTGCGTATCTTATAAGGTAACTTGTTGATTCTCTTGGTATCTTAGAATAGGTAGTATGGCCTAGTTTCATAGTATATGGACCCAATATCCTAGAATTAGACTCATACAACCTAGGAATGGGTAGTTTGACCAAGATTGACCTGTTTGACCTAGAGTTGACCTAGTTTAACTATTTTGACTTAGAATTGGCTTCATAACCTAGAATTGAACTAGTTTAATTTATTTTTATTCCTAAAATCTTGTATTAATGTAATATTTTATATATAGGTCACAGTTCAGACACAGTTTGACATTCATTGCTCTGGACCACAAGCGAGTACATTCTCTGATTTTTTCTCATTTATGATATCCTCTATGTTCATTGTATCTAGTATAGATATCCTTGATTTTTTGACACAATGGTTACACAGATTGGTATATCCGTATCTTATCATGAGATTTTATTCCTTGGTATTTATGGTGTATCTTGTGCAAGCCTTGTTCATTGTTCTTCTTGTACATGTACAAACATTAGTTCATGAGAAGAGTAGCGCCATTCTTGTTAAAACTTGTGTCATGACGTACCATAGTTGGATCTAGTATACCAGTCGAGGGCGGGGAGTATGTTGTGTAGATATATGATCATACCATCCTTGTATCAAGTCTTGTTCACTGCATAATATTAATCATACACCGCACGTATGATTAGCCAGGCCATAAATCTTGTATCATGTTCCCAAGCCGATCACATATTAAAGTTGGTACTCACTCACTTAATCATTAGTATTTCTTGTTCATTCCACATTGCTCATTCTTGTATTTATTTTCAGTATTTCCTTTATTGCGTATCTCTTGTATATATATATGGCATCTGTTATATTTTATATCTATTTACTATTACATAGTTTATATCATTGATTATAACTGTTGTTAGAGATATACTTTGCTCTATTCCTAACTGAAAAATATTTTTTAAAGGACCCCAAGATTGGTGCCCGACATACTATGGACTTTGACCTATAGATGATGCAGACTTGGACCACTAGTTCTGGAGTGACTGCCGGATGATCTAGCCGGAATTACTTGTTACATAGTTAGTTCTCTGTAAACCCCCTCAATTAATTCTATAGATAGTCAGGTTTGGACTGGAAAATTTTTATCGGATTTAGCAGCAGAGGTTGAGGTTTAGAGTAGAGTTAAGTTTGTCTGTTGTTTTAATTTATTTAATTAAAACCCTTGGCGCGCTCTATCATAGTTTAATTATTCGGAGCCCTGTATCAGCCTATAAATTCCACCGGACTATTGTACTTCTGACTTGACTCGCCAATTTAGGCACTGGACTTTTTTGTCACTCAAAATCATATTTTGTTGTACTCTAAATTAATTGCACAATTTTTCGTAACTAATATTCATATTTAATTCTATGTCGGACACCTGTGTCGTTAACCTCAATTTTGAGATACCAACTTAACCCGTTGAGCCGGACCGACTAAAGGGTCCAAGACTGACTCTAAGCCCCCACCATTTTTGGCCTTTGTGCCATTTCCGAATTTTGACCCCAAGTGCCCCCATTTAATTTAAAAACGCGGGACACTTTAATTCTATTTAAATCGGGGATAGCAATTTTGTCAATTCTATTTTAATCCCTAAATTAATTCTAATGTCCATCTAATTAAACCCATGCCAACCACCCAACACCCCCTCACCATAAAAATTACCAAACATAATTTTCTCCATAAATTTTGCATTATTTTATGTGTTCGTGCAATTTCTCAAATTTAAAGGACTTAGTTACAATTTGTGAATTTATGTGTCATCACCCTATTGGCCATGACCAAATGGAGAGCTCACCATATGTTGACCGTAGTCAACTTTACCCTCCTCCTTCCTTGCATGAAGAAACAAAGTCTTCATATTAAATCATAGCCCTCAATTTTAAAAGGGAACATCTCCACCCTCCATCCAATGCACCCCTCCCTATAAAACCATCACCATCACCCTCACAATAAACCAAGCAGGGCCTAATCCCTAGGTGTGGAAAACCCCCCTCTCTCTCTCCTCCCTCCTCCATTTATTCACCATACAAATTTCTTCTTCTCCTTCCTTTCTTCTCCTTCTTCCTTTCATCCTTTCTTCTTGGAGAGGAGCACCGAACTCCGGCCGGCTGACTTCACCCGACCCCTGCGATCCGGCCCACTTTCGGCGACCTGAACAGCTTCGGCCGTCCCGCTCATCCACCATCCGGACTGTACAGCGAATCCCGTCGCCAGACTGAGCAGTGCACCCCCCGCCCGACTGTGCAGTGCATCCCGCCGCAGGCTGTACATTTCCCCCCCGCTGGCCTGTGCACCCGACGCCGACCGACCCGCTGTGAATTTTACTCCAGTCCCGACGGTGCAGGCCCCTATCTGACCTGCTGTGCAAGCCTACCGACTCGACTATGGCAGTGCGGCTGACCCGCCCGGCAGTGCACGTTCTCCCCCGCAGCGTCCGGCGGTGTAGCACCCTTTCCGACCGACCTCCCTGTCCGATCTTCTCCCTATCACCACCATCATGTCATCATCAACACCACCACTCGGCACCACCCCGCGGCCACCCTCCACCGACCGTACTCCGGCATCGTCAACCTCGTCGAGGTCGACTCTCCCCCTCTCTTGTTTTTAATTCCAGAATTTAATATCAATTTAAATAGGATATTATTTATATATATGGATGTGTGTATATTAGCTAGGGTTGTGTTTAGATAATGTTGAAATATATGGTTAGTGAAGTATAGTACTTGAACTATGTGATTAAGGTTTATATTGGTTAAGGCTAATGATGATTAATGTGAATATGGATTTTAATGACTTGAGGTTGGGTTTAGTGAGGGTTAATATGTTTTTAGGGGTTTATTAGTATAGTTCGTGTATCTTGTGTTTAATGAGATTCGATTTGGATGATGTACTTAGTTGGAATTAGGGTAAATGCAACTTGTGAGAATATCATTACGATATTGAGCAGGGATGATGATTGGAGAGGATGATCAAGGACTTGGAAATTTAGCTTGTGGTATATCGAAGAGGTATATTTGTGATAGGTGGATTGTAGATTAGGGTAACTTCTACATGAATTATAATAATTTAATTAAGTTACGTATTCGAGGAGAATTAGGTTTTTGACCTTTAAATAAATAATCGGGATCTATAGTACATGATAGAAAAATGTTAATTTAATTACGGAGAATTAAATCGAGGAGAGTGTACTGATGACTAGTTGATTTGACCATCGTACCGATAGTCAACTGTGGTCAACCCCCCTAGTGACTTATCCCTGTGAGTCGTAGCTGAGACTAAGTTTAGGTGTAGATGTGTGTAGCATCCCTGTCTGTCGTAGAATAGATTATTGATTGTTGGTTTGTATCTCATCTCTAGGTACTGCGGGACCTGAGGGCTTGGACGCGGTACCAGGACCCCAATATCAGCAGCCACACGCAGGCAAGTATACCTTGCCAGCCTGTATTTCAGATCTCAGATATTTATTATTTCTTTATGTACATTGTGCACGTATTTATGTTGACGTTGGATACTTTGCGTCCGGATTACAATCAGGTGCTGACGTTCGGCATAACGTCTTAGAATATTTGTTAGATGCTTCATAGTACCTCGATGCACGTACATGAGTACATCGATACCCCAGGATACTCATACATTATGATCGTGCCAGATTCTTGTATCCTGATACTGACATCATGGCCAGAGACTGGGATGACCTTAGGGTCGCGTCTGTTGAGATTACTTCTGTGTGTCGAGACTGTAGTTAGAGGTTCAGGTTCAACGCACAATCGTTGACCGCTTGGGAAGGAGAAGACAATTACTAGACGTTTGGGCTCCTCTGCACGCGCTTATATATATATTGTTTCTGTAGTGATCATGTATCTAGTGTAGTTGTATCATCCGTGTGACTCCTGGCCCGGAGCTGTGGTACGTCCCGTGTTTCCGTGTCCAGAGCTACGGTTTTATTTTGTACAGCCCACGCGTCGAACATTGTCTTCAAACTGTGTCACACTTGTTTGGTTATGATAGAGGACCCTGTTGTTGCACTTGTACTTTCTGTTTACTTGGCATTGCTGTATTTTGTACCTTGTTACGTCCCTTTGAGGACCTGGTTCCCTGCCAGTTTTGCAGCATAGATGATTACGGAGCACTAGGAGATACTGTTGGAGTTGCATGTCTTGCGAGCTTGGTACCAGGTACTCACATCTTATCTACTGGCATTATGGTTATTTTACATTGATTATTTATCTGCTGTTGTAGCCTAGTTTTTATAGACTCATGCTTCTTCTTGAGTCTATTCGAGTTAGTGTGTTATTGGGCGGCCGACTCTAGCACATATAGCTCTTTCTTTTATATTGTTGTACATTATGGATTGAGACATAGAGGTTTACATTTATGGGATATCTAGTTAGTGCCTTTATATTTTACAGCTTGTACGTGTTCGAGTCAGACCAGAGTCTGGTCGAATGCGTAGCTGGCGTGTCACGTATTCCTGGTCCTACGTATTTTAGGACTGGGCGTGACATATTTTTGTGGTGGTCCATGCAGATCCGATTTAAATCGTCTTGGTCACCTGACTATGCCAAGCGAGCCTGCAAATTAGGAATAGATATTATGATTGTTGAATAGGATCTCAATGTAGAAGCATAAAAAATATGCTGGATAGCTCTACGCAGCATGTTGATGTTGGGCAGCGTAAACAGAGGACCTCAGAGCCATCGACGTACAAACAGAGCTTTTCTGCTGAGCACAGCGTAAAAGTATAAAATGCTCAAAGACCATCTGCGTAAATACAGTATGTCCAGGCTGCTTCAGCGTAAAAAGGGTGCTACATCGCCTTTATGGTGTAAAACTCATCCGCTTTTAATGCAGCATTGAAGTGTACGGGGGACGCTTCGTATTCCTCGAAATGAACCTGACAAGTCGTGCAGTGAACCTGACAAATCGTGCAGTGAACCTGATGTCTGACTCCTGACAAAGAGTACTGCACGACTACCCAGACGACGGCTATAATGATGGCACGACACTGCAACCCAGGTTGACATTTACTGCCATTTTCTTGGCGTAAACCGCTTTTACGCATACAAAAGAATATGTTGTCTAGTTTTACACAGGCAGATGTGAGATGTTTACGCTCCACAGAAGACAAACAGCCTGCCACGTCAAAAGCTGCTCTTCGTACAGGGCTCGAGGCACGTCTCTGCATTTAATGTGCAGAGCGGTGACAGGTTCTCGAGGCACGTCTCTGCATTTAATGCCCAGAATACTGACAGATGCCCGAGGCACGTCTCTGTATTTTATGCACAGAAAGGGTGGCATACCTTCAAAACAAACCTCTGCATTTAATGCATAGGATAATGGCGGATCTCTGTATTTAATGTAGGAGATTTGATTAAATGTCACCGAACCGTCGTTTAGTGACATCCCCTTTGCGTAAACTGCTTTTATGCATATAAGGGGATACGCTGCCCAGTTTTACACAGGCAGACGTGAGCTTCTTACGCTCCGCAGAAGACAAATAGACTGCCACGACAGCAGTTACTCTTCGTAAAGGATTCGAGGTGCGTATCTGCATTTGATACACAGAATGATGGTAAATCTTCGGGACAGCAAATCTTCGAAGACACGTCTCTGCATTTAATGCGCATGATTGGGGCAGATCTTTGCATTTAATGCAAGAGATTTGATTATATCTCCAAAAGCAGTAATTTTGGCTAAGACGTCCACGTCATCACCTTGGCACATTATGCCCACTCGGCCTCTATGCCCACTCGGCCTCTATGCCCACTCGGCTTCTACGCCTACTCGGCTTCTACGTCCACTCGGCTGCTATGCCTACTTAGGCATCTACGCCATGGTGACAGTTATTGGCTTCTACGTCAACCTCTTCAACACAAAGAATAACTACCTACGTGGCTTCTACGCCATGATCTTCGTAGCAGTTATACGCATTGTCCCTTAGTTGGACACGCGTCACATGCTTATTCAAAAGGTTATCTATATGCAGGCAATGGTTATTATAACCGTCGTGTAAAAGGGTGATGTACTTTCTACTACTCGGTTTCTACACCAACTGAGTGGTCACTGTCACTAAAGAATTCAAGGTCAAAAATTGGTGGAGAAAATGGTCGAGAGAGAGAAGAATCCAGAGCTCAGGCAAAGTGGAGTGATCGACGACTTTGGCATCGGGCATCCACTCTCTTTAGCAACCCTCGAAGCTGCTTACTGTCTTCTACGGCACTTCTTCATCATCGTGTGGTCCAACGGACAAAGTGATCGACTGCAGATCAGACTCCTATAGCAATATTTACCCAGATTAAATAAATTGTACTTAGATATTCCTCGTATAGGATTAAAATTGTACAATCTTGTTTGTAAACACCGAAGAAGGACGGGTTTTCGTATAAGACCTCGTTTCCGTATTCTCTTTCGTTTATCATCAAACACAAGATGGCAACATCTTTCTCTTCTAACGAGGAAGCAATTTCTCAACACGATGCGGTATCCGTGGGATCCGTGTAGAAGACGCTGGTCGTCCAGTTCGACCAGTCTGCCTACGAAGACATGCTTCGAACAGGGGGTAGCTCTCACTCTCTCTCTGTCCAAGACAACAGGAAGCTGCGTAAGGTCTGGATGCCCAAGACATCCCCTACCATTCCTGTCGACTCTCCGACCTCTCCGACCAATGAGGTTGTAGCATCGCTCCCTCCGTGCCTTGCACGTCAAATTCAGTCGCCGTCTTTGACAGGATAGACAAAACTTCTGGCAATGCCTCAGCGCTAATCCAGAAGTATACATCGCGCCTTGCGCGTAAAATTTAGTCTCCCGTCACTGACGGAATAGAAAAAAATTCTGGCAATGCCTCAGTGCTAATCCAGAAGTATACATCGTGCCCTACACGCAAAACACAGTCTCCCGTACCTGGCGGAACAGAAAAAACTTTGGACAATGCCTCAGTGCTAGTCCAGAAGCCTAATCCGCGCTCTACGCGTAAAATCCAGTCTCCCGTCGATGACATGGCAGACAGAATTTCTGACAGTGCCTTAGCGCCAAATCAGAAGTTCCAAACGCGCTCCACGCGTAAAAATACATCTTCCTTCAGCGAAAGAGCAGATGACCCCTGCAATCTACGCAAGGGAAAGCAAGTGGCGGAATACTCAACTTTTCGGCCTTTACGCCAGCACGGGAAGAATCTGCCCGCCCTCCGGCTTACGCGAGGAGCTGACAGACGACTGAGGACCTCTTCGACTTTACGCCAACCTAAGCAGAGCTCCAATTTATGCCAGGAGAGGTCCCTCAGCGTAAAGCAGGCTCAGTTTGCGGAAAGGCAAACTCCTCGGGGATCATCCGCTACCCAAATGGCCAACCTATTGTATACGGGTGGCATACGGAAAACTATGGTTCCCAATATCCGCATGCCCACTGATGTGAACAGAAGGAACAAGTCATCTTCTTCTTCTTCTTCTGCAAATCCTCCTAACCTGCGTGAATATTTGATCCAGAAATGCAAGGATAGGGGAACTTCCAGCATGTCTATTACGCCTCCTAACGAGCACTATTGTAATAGTCATAGTATTGTAATTAATTGTTGCTGTTCAGAAACAAAACGGTCAGTTTTTGACCAGTTGAACTACTCTTCGTCTTTCCAGGAAGAAGAGCACACACATGCATCAGTGAATATGGCTTCACACATACCTAGAGGAAGATCGAGCACAAGACGTCATCCTTCTAGGACTCCGAGCCGAAGGAGATTCAACCAGCTCCTTAAGAACACTGAAGCTGGGGTGTTCCAAAATACCCATTCGAGGTCGCGACAAACGCCTTCGTACTCTTCTAATTCCGATGCTGGGGGTCGCCAGTCTCCCGGATTAGATGCTGAAAGTACAGAGTCAACTTCTACAGATACCTATACTCATCCTTCAATGACACCCAGGAAGATGGAAGTTTATGCCATTGGAGATGAACACGAGGAAGCTTCTCCATCAGGGAGCGCTGAGCAACGCATTACTACACTGAAGACATCTCTGAAAGAAATGGAATCCATGATGGAGAACATGCACCAGATGATGCTGACTCAACACACAGCTGCTATGGCTCTAGCATCGGTCCCTCCAAATCTGATACGTGTGGGGGTGGACTTACCACCATCCAACACGATCCAAGAGCCTGCTCTAGATCAGGAGTCAGCAGTTCCTCCGCTTCCTCGCTCGGAGAATGTGTTAATGCAACCAATTCCTCACCACTCCGTGGTCCCGCTACTGGCTGAAAATTCGATGCAGGCAGTACGGAAGTTGAAAGCCCAATTCGATGCCTTAAAGTACAAAGATCAGCTTAAGAAATTGGGAATCAACCAGCCTTACCCAGCTATCTGGGAAGAGGCCTCTTTCCCTCCTAGATACAAACCACAGATCATGGCTCTGTTCGAGGATAAAATATCACCAAGTCAGTACATGAATTACTTCAGTATGATGATGGTGTTATTACAAGGGAATGACGCCCTCCTCACTCGGGTGTTCAAGGACTGTCTCTCGGGAGTGGCTTATCAGGGGTACCACAGCCTGGCGAACAACTGCATTACTTCCTTCGAAGACTTCAAAGCTTTATTCTTCGCACGATTCTACGAGGGAGGAATGGACATGTCTATGTCCTCTCTCATCGAACTGAAGTAGAGGGAAAAAGAGGACGTTCGCACCTTCATCGAACGTTTCCATCAAGCCACTTTGCAAATGCCTCCCGGAGTTCCAGACTCGGCATTGGTGGACATTTGCAGGAAGAACCTGCTTCCCGTAATCTAGGTGTTCACAGGACCATATCAGTTCCATGATTGGCCCTCGTTCATCATCTCAGCGGTAGCCGCCGAGGACAACAGTCGGAAGGCGCGTGATAATGGCATCATAATCTCTGCCTCCGACAGAGGCAAAAGGTCATCCCCCAACAGCGACCATCCTCGCAGTTCCAAAGGAAAAGAAGGTCTGACAATCAATACGTCTAGGCAAAAGACTGCGGCAACTACGCAGACAAAACCTGGGACTTCCAGGCCCATTGAAGTATACTCTTTCGACGACGACGATATTCCAAGCATATTCGAGTGTCTCGTCAAAAGCGGCAAGATTACCCTTCCGGAGGAGAAGCGGCCCAATGAAGTCGGCAGTACTAATAACCCCAAGTACTGCATCTTCTATAGATACATACACCACCCCATGAAGGTGTGCTATGTACCCAGGAGCTGATCGATGCTAAGACCATCACTCTGCACAACAGCGAGAAGACGGTCATAGCCAACATGATATCTCTACAATTTAACGATCTGCCTCCCTAAGAAGTCCCGGATGGCGTTACACCTATGTCCCGGACAACGATGAACATCGTTAATCTTCCTCCAGCTAGGGGTCCAAATTATGACCTGCTACCCCTAACTACCCAGCGAGGCGAGATTATGTGGGTTCATCCAGACCTGGTGTCGGAGATCGAGAAAGAGACTCAAGCTGCTAAGGCTAAGTCCAAAAAGAACTCAAAGCATAAGCCATGTCACATGATTACGGTACACTCGGTATTAGGAGATGAGGTCTTGGCTACTGGAACCCGTTCAGGGAAAGCTTATCTCAAGGACAATGGAGCAAGTCAGAAAGATGCACCGACGGACGCTTCAGCTACCAAGCCTTCAGAACCAGAGCCCGCCAAACTAGAGACCGGTCCTTCGAGACCAACTTCGACGGACAAGGGGAAACAAAAAGAAGTACGCTTCGATAAACCTGTGAAGAACATTCAAAACAAAGGTTTAGAGAAGCCCTACAATTTTGATATCCTGGCCCAACTAGCTAATACACCAGCCAGGTTGTCCATCTTCGAGCTAGTCAGGCTCTCCGAAGACACTCGTCAAGCCCTGAGTGAAGCATTGATGCAGGCGGATGCATACTTGACCCAGCTCAAGTCCCCTGAGGAAGAACCAGTGGCATACCCTCAATGCCACAGTGTGGTGGAGGTGGTCCCGAACATCACTTTCACCCAAGATGACATGCTGTTAAAGCATAACAGGCATGACAGACCCCTCTATTACATCGGGTACGTCGGTTCCATGGAGGTCGACCAGATTCAAATAGATCCGGGATCATCAATCCGCATCATTCCTCATAGTCTGTTCAGACCACTGAGGATTCCTACCAGCGAATTGGCTTACACCACCACTACAATCATGGGTTTCAACGCCAGGAAGAGTAAGCCATTGGGGAAAATTTGCCTAAGGATCCAGATTGGCAACCTCAGATCAGTGGCTACTCATAAGCTTAATATATTGCCTGATTCAAAGCCTGTGAAGCAGCACCAACGCCGGTTCCGCCCGGATATGATGGACGCCATTGAAGCTGAAGTCAAGAAGTTGATAGCCTGCGATTTCATCCGGAAAGAACAATATCCCGACTGGGTCGCCAATGTTGTCCCGGTCATAAAGAAAAATGGGAAAGTACGTGTCTGCATCGATTACCGAGATCTGAATACAGCCTGCCCCAAGAATGAGTTTTCTCTTCCCATCACAGACGTCATGATTGATAATACATAGGATTTTGAATGTATGTCTTTCATGGACGAATTTTTAGGATACAACCAAATCAAGATGCATCCTGAGGACGAGAAGCATACTGCCTTCCGGACACCATTGGGGGTATACTGCTATACGGTCATGCCCTTCGGATTGAAGAATACCGGGGCTACGTACCAACGGGCTATGAGTAACATATTCCATGAGCATTTACGCAAGACAATGGAGTATTACATGGACGATGTAGCTGTCAAAAGCAGCCTCAAGGATAATCACATCCAAGACTTGAAGACAGTATTTGAATTGATGCGCTAACATCAACTCAAAATGAATCCTACAAAGTCCTTTCTGGGGGTATCTAGTGGCAAATTTCTGGGATTTGTCATTACCGCCAAAGGCATTCAAGTGGACCCTGATAAAGTCAAGGCCATCTTAGAAATGCGACTGCCCCGTAATCTGAGAGAACTTAGGGGATTTCAAGATTGTCTGGCTTATATCCGGAGATTCATCTCCAACCTCTCTGGGAGATGTCATCCCTTCTCTCGTCTCATGAAGAAAGGTGTATCCTTCGTATGGGACGAAGTGTGTCAGCAAGCGTTTAACGATATCAAATGCTACCTCACTAGTCCGCCAGTTCTGGTGCCTCCAGTCATAGGAAGACCATTCGTGCTGTATGTTCGAGCAATGGATCATTCTCTGGGAGCTTTTCTCGTGCAGAAGAACGATATGGGTCATGAACAGGCTATCTACTAGCTCAGCAGGATGATGGTCGGAGCCGAACACCAGTACAATCCAGTGGAGAAAGAATGCTTGGCTCTGATGTTCGCTGTCCAAAAAATGCGGTACTATGTCACAGGCCAAACCATTCATATCATCTCCAGGATTAATCCTCTTCGGGTACTGATGAACAAGCCAAGTGTTCTTAATTCCAGACTCGCGACTTGGGCGATGTTATTAACACCGTATGACATGGTGTACGTCCCTCAGAAGTCCGTCAAAGGCCAGGCATTGGCTGACTTCCTAGCTACTTATCCGATCCTGGAGGCCTCCAAACTGTACGAGGACATTCCTGACGAAGTTGCAGAATATAATTCTATAATGGAAAGTGATGCATGGCAACTATTCTTCGATGGTGCCTCCAGGACGGGTCCCAAGGAAAACGTGGTTTCGGGAGTAGGAATTGTCCTGGTTACTCCTGATAAGCTCGTAATCTACCGAGCATATTCTCTTAGCGAGCCCTATTCTAACAATGTGACAGAGTATAACGCTCTACTAATTGGGCTCCAAGTCGCTAAAGAATTGGACGTCGAATCTCTGAAAGCTTTCGGAGATTCTCTGCTGATCGTCAATCAAGTTAGAGGAATATATAAAATCCGAAATCTAGACCTTATCCCCTATCACCGAGCAACGGTCGAGATAGCCATGACATTCAAAGGATTCTTTCTAGAGCATGTACCTCGATCTCAGAATCTGGAAGCTGATGCCCTAGCCAGTCTAGCTGCAGATTTAGCTACCCCTATAAGAAGGCAGAATTCGGTGATCCTTCTTAGCAGAGATTTATTCTGTGTGAAAAACAACTTTCACATAGAACGCAGCTACGCTGTGAACACAGATTCTCCCAGGAGAGACTGGAGAAGTCCCTTTATAGATTTTGTAGCATACGGAATATTGCCGAAGGACCCTAAAGAAGCAGTGTCCGTCAAAAGACGATCATTGTGCTTCTACTTCGACGCATCTTCACAATGTCTATATCGCCGATCTTATGACGGACTATTATTACGATGTCTCTCTGGTGATGAAGCACATCGGATTATCCGTGAAGCTTACGACGGCGTATGCGGAGCGCATCAACCCGGTCCTAAGCTACAGGATCGCATCAGGAGAATGGGCTATTACTGGCCTATTATGATCACAGATGCAATAAAGTATGCAAGATAATGTACAGCCTGTCAGGTCCATGCAGACTTTATCCATCAACCTCCTGAATATCTACATCCTACGGTTGCGTCCTGGCCTTTCGAAGCATGGGGTATGGATATCATTGGTCCTATTCACCCATCTTCTTCTAGAGGTCACCGGTTCATACTGGCCATCACAGATTATTTCTCCAAATGGGCAGAGGCGATCCCTCTTGCTGAGGTGAAGGCATCTAATGTGATCAGCTTCATCAAGCATCACGTTATTTATCACTTCGGGATACCCCGGAGGATAATTCACGTTAATGGGCCTCAGTTCATAAGCCAAGCGTTTCATCGATTTTGCGATAAAAATCGAATACAAAATGTGGCCTCTACGGCATATAATCCTGCTGCTAATGGTTTGGCGGAAGCTTTCAAAAAACCCATTATCAAGCTCTTGAAAAAGTTCGTCTCTTCGAACAAGAAGGATTAGAATGAGAAGCTGGGAGAATGTCTCTGGGCATACCGCCCAACGGTACGAGCACCGACAGGTTGCACCCCATTCGCACTGGTTTACGGGAGCGAAGCAGTTCTCTCCATCGAAATCCAGATTCTATCACTCAGGATAGCCGTGGCTAATGAGCTGACTCAAGAAAAGAATGACCTGTTAAGGCTTCAAGAGCTAGAAGGATTATACGAGAAACGCCTCCAAGCTCAACAGCGTATCGCATTTTACCAAGCACGCATTTTCAGAGCCTTTAATCAAAAAGTAAAGGAAAGAGTGTTCAAAGTTGGTGAGCTAGTCTTAGCTGTGAGAAGGCCGATGATTCTTACTCACAGGAGTAAGGGCAAATTCTAGCCTAAGTGGGAAGGCCCTTATGTGATCGAGACGACGTTCTCAAACGGCGCTTACAGGTTAGCCAAGCCTAATGGAGACCTGTTAATGGCTCATATCAATGGCAAATTCCTGAAAAGGTACTATACTTAACCTACTTTGCTCAAGTGGAATATGGCGAAAACCTCATTCTGACAAAACTACTTCCAAAACGAAACTAGTTGGATCGTATTTTATCATGTTCATATTACCTCTGAATAGATATTTTAACTAATTTGGAACTCCAAGACCTATCACATCCATACTACCTCTGATAGTGTTTTGTTTACAAATTTTAGCTAAAAGCATATTCTATCATGTCCATATAACCTCTGAATAGATATATCCTGCTAAAACTTACCGAGAGTATATCACGTCCATATTACCTCTAATATCACTTTCACCCAAATCTGTCATTTATATTCTAAAATGATGGGTCCACAAAGTCAGATGAAAGCCTCTTTATTATTCCCAAAAAAGAGCAAAAGTACATTGAAAAGCAAAAAGGTACATCATTTGGGGGGAGCGGTTAGGTTACGAATCTTCTGCGCCAGAGCAACCATTCTCTCATCCCGAGAGGTCAAGATGTCAGCGCGAGCCCGTTCCAACCTTGCCGCATCGTTGTTCAAAGCAGCTAGCTCAGACCGAGCCCACACAAAACCTGAGTGGAAAGCACCCACACGCGTCATATTCTACTGAACAGTCGCCCGTCGCTCCTTCAGCACATCTCTGGCTGCCAACAAAGAGAGAGCCTTCGCCTCTACTCGAACGAGCTCATCCTTCAATATGCGGGCCTTCGCTGCCACTTCCTCATATTCAGCTTTGCACTGGGTCAACTCAGGAACGACATACTCCAATTGGACTCGCTCATGATCCATCTCCTACTGCTGAGCCGCAATGGACTTATTCAGAGACTCCATCTGTTCAGCAAGCTGCGCAGTCAGGGAGTCGTACCTAGCTTGGACGAGATCGTCAATGTTGCCTCGAGCTAGCTGTAAGTATTCGTTAATGTGTTGCTCCAAACCATTAACTATCTCCTCCAGCATGTCAGCTACCCCGTAAATTCTTAGATCGGCACTATCGCGGACCGGGAGGACCTCCTCAGCGACGCAAAGCTCAAATTCTTCTTCAACACCATTGATACTAACATTTTCAAGGTGGTATAGAAGATACTAGTGTACTGCTCGGTCAGCTCAGCTAGATCCGAATGGACGTTGGGAGTGGCCGCGATATTGGCGAATCCCCCTCCAAGAACGACCGCAGACAATGTTGCCACTGCCATCGCCTCAACAGGTGGTGCGACAAAAGAAGTAGCGCCAACACCGGACGAAGTGACCGGCGTACTCAAAGGAGGCATTGTCGCAATGACAGGCTCGTCCTCATCTTGAGATGTCGGAATCTCTTCGACAGGCGATCCGGCACCCGAAGATGTTTCCTCTTCAAAATTAGGCACCTCCGTGTCGCCACCAGGACTTGACACAGAGCCAAAGGGCACATCTACACTGCCCTCCCCGAAGATGTCTTCCCCTGAAAAGAAGACAAAAGGAAGTTAATATCAACATAATGTTAATTTTCCTAAAGAAGAGGCATAAAAGACAATATTTACCCATAGCTAATGGTGTATACGTCGCATCCACGGCCAGTACAGCTAAATCATTTCTTAATGATGCTAAGCGAGCTGTCATACCTGGAGAGCGGGATGTACTAACTGGCATCGGCATGTATTCTTCCGAATCCTCGCCGAGATCCACTCGAGGTTCACCAGGTGGAATCTCGCTGGGTGCACCTACAGACACGACAGGGGTCTTTCTCGATGCTGATCCGGATAAAGATATCCTCATTCGGCTCGGCCCCGAAGGCAATCTCGTTCCACTACCTGAAGCGGTAGCAGCGACAGCAGCCTCCAGCAGGAATTCTCAGGCACCGACAACTAGGACTGTCGAGATTCCCTCTCTAAAAGGCGAGGAACCTCCAATCAAAGAATCATCCCCAACATGGGGAGATGCATGCTCAATTCTCGGAGCCTTATTACCAAAAATCCGGAGAGGACGAGTAACCGTCTTCTTCTTCCTCTTGCGAGGGAAGGTCTCCTTCGGAGCAGGAGCCCTTCGCTTCCCAGAGATTACCAAAGCCCCTGCAGGCGGAGGTATTTCACCCCTCGACACCGACAACAGAGGCTCATCCGGAGTAACGGACTCTTCACCCTCGTTAGAAGAAACTGAAGGGACATCGACTCTTCCCCCAGGCTTGGAAGAGGATATCCTAATACTTTTATGCATATCAAAATCATGATGGAAGGTGTTCGTTGTCACATAGAACTGGGCATACGAATGGAGAATGCACAGCTCCGTGGAGAGTGAAATAACGGGCAAGGTAAAAGTTGCCTCAGTGCAACCCATGATAAAATATCGCCATCCTCTGGCTCCATCAATGAGTTTGCCCCTGGACCTGAAACTGGTCCCACGTGCAACTGGTCGTACCCGAATTGCCTGGCAAACCGACTAGGCAAGTAGGGCTCGAAGAAGTAATGGTCTTTACTTCTGTACAGTAAATGGGAAGGTCTAATGCAGACCAACCAATTAAAAGACTCAGGAGAAAGAACGGTCTTCCCGTCGCCTACATCCTGAAGTCTGATCCCCTGTTGATTGAGATGTACAGGGGGGACAGTGCAGAAGAGCTTCCAGCTGTGACTGAAGTTCAGCACCCGCCGACAGTCTAAAACTGTGGTCACGTTCCAGGAAGAATTCTTGTAGTTCAACAAGAAACTACCCCCCGAACTACTGCTAGAGCCGGGAGACATCACCCTGGAGTTATGGAGAATTAACCATCCCATCAAATACAGGTATGGTAATTCTACCCTGGGAAAGCTATCATGCCGAGTTTTATCAGCGGGCAGCCCGTCAGTCATGGCCCTCAGGCCAGCTTGTATACGGCACACCATGGCAGGGAGCAAGCCCAGTCTTGCCCCGAACATCAGACGTACTGCAGGCCATAGCGTGTTACGGTAAATGCGGTCCGCAGATGCGATATCGGGTACCACCAGTCGGCGCAGCCATATAGAGAGAAAGCCAGCCAGTTGAGCTTCCCTGGACAGAGGCTTGCGGCAACGCCTCAAATAACTATAGGCCTTAGTGCCTGCAGGATACTTCCCTATCCCTTTGTCGAGGATCTGGTCCAGAGCCCCAGAATCTTCCATCAGATCGTCGACTACCTGAGCAGTAAGCACGCTCAGACAAGTCATAGGCTGATCCTTGCCTTCCAAGACCTTCTCCGGCTTAGCAGTCCTGGACCGGTGAAAGAAAAGGTAGGACATCCATTTATTGATATGAGCCAGATTTGAGGGCTCACCATAAAAAGCGGTACAAGCGAGGTAGTGGCACATCAGCTCCTGGTACACTACCACTACCCGAGGGTCTGAATCCACCAACTCCCGGTTCGTGGGAACATACTCTTCATATGGAGTATCCCCCACCGGCAGTCTCGAGATCTCTGCCATCTCGTGGAGGGCCAATCCCAACTCCCCCAGCGGAGTAGCAAAAGTCCCGGTGAGCGAGATATATCGCTCCATCAGTGCCAGAAACAGGTTGGGGTTGAGAGGTAACCCAACACTGGTGGCACTCACAGCTGCAAACAGACCAATGCTCTCCAACTCGGTCTGAAAATGCTTCAGGGCCCAATCAGCTAAGCGAGCCCATCGAAGATTTGTAGGGGTGATCCACCCACTTGTCCAAGGGTTCACCTTAGGGTATACTCCCCCGTGCCCCATAAAATCATTGCAGAAAGTCGGTAATTGGACCGGATGGATCACTAAACTGTCTTCACTCGGGACACTGCCTGGGTACAGTCCCTTGAACAGCGTCACAGAGCCGGAAGGGCGGCTGACAAACGACCCCTGGTCAGCTCCTTTTAGATGAAATATCTTCCCCGGCCTGCCGTGAAGATCGGGAGTCAGCGTCCACGATATCCTCCTGGGATGTGTAGCATGGAAGAATGCCGAGATGGGATAGTCTCTCAGCATCTTGGGCAGATACAAAACCAAGCTCCCGGCAGGGAAAACCCAGAGTTCTTTCTTGGGCTTCGTCTGGGACTGCTTGTCAATCATGTCCCCGAAAAGGAAAGCCGGCTTTATGTATTGGTCCCCGTCTATATACGTCAGGGGCTCTCCGTTGATCATGCTCAACAGCATCCGCTCTCCTTGAGCCGATATCAAAATTTCCCTTCCTTCGGGATACTGGGGTCCAGAGATGGGAAATCTCACGTGGAACAAATCCTCCAGGTAGTTGGAGTGCAGCATACCGGCGGCAGAACCCATCACATCGGCTAGTGGAGACGCATGCAAGTTAACTGCAAGAGTGTAAGAAAAACACATCAGTTCCTATAACTAGACATTTATAGATCTTGCAGCGTATGCCAAAAATCAACAGTCTGTGCTTTATGCCAAGACTGCAAAAACTTGTGCTTTTACGCTGGGATCCCATTCCGAGGCATAAAATTCAAGACAGGCAGTATAGGCAAAGTTTTTGACAGTCTGTGTTTTATGCCAGACTACCAAAATTTGAGTTATTATGCCAGAATTTCTATCCCTGCGTAACAATCAAATTATATAGTATACGCCAACTTTCGACAGTCAAAGCTTTTACGCCAGACTGCGAAAATATGGAGTTTTTGCACTGACATATTAGAAATGTGGGCGTAAAAAGATGAAACATCTCTGTGCATCATCTTCCTCGAAGAGGCTATCAGCACAGAAGACAACCTAGCGCGTTCATGTATAATATGTGCGAAGGATTTTCAGTCGTTCGTTTTTGTCCCAAAAGCTCTACCTTTAAGGCTGGGTGCACTGCTCGACGGCGGAACACTTTGCTCAGAATGAAGCTCGTCTTGCCCGACCGAAATCGTTCTCGCTTGGGCAGAAGAACGAGAAGAAGAAGACTCAACCTTCTTTCCCTTAGAGGAGGAGAGTTGTTTCGAGGCCATTACTGGAAACTTTGAAGGCTCGGAGAAGAAACGAAGAAGAACTCGAACAGTCGAAGGCTTTCTTTCGCAGAAAATGGATGAAAAGTTTTTTCTCTCAGAAACTTGGGGTATGTATAGAGTTCGGATGGACTCCTCGAAGCCCGAACCAAATCTCATAATTAATATTCGGTTATGATTGGGTACTACGTCAGCCTATTACTCAGAGAAGGCGGACAGTCAGCGAATTCGAAAAGTTTTCGTGCAAAGCAGATTCGTGGTTTTTATGCTAAGGAGCTTTCTACGCTCGACAGCTACAGATCTACGGTTTTACGCTCACAGGCTACAAGTCTATGGTTTTACGCCCAGATGCTTTTATTCTCGGTAGCTTTTACGTTCGAGAGGCTACAAACCTACGATTTCACGCTCAGCAGCTGCAAATCTATGATTTCACGCTCGGTGGCTTTTACGCTCAGAGGCAACATATCCACATTTTCACGCTCGGAAGATTTCCTTTTCAGAAGCTACAAATCTATAGTTCTATGCCCGGATGCTCTCATGCTCAGCAGCTTTTACGCTCGAGAGGCTACAAACTTATGATTCTATGCTATAATTTTTTGCACATCTGAAAGATACGCAGGCCAGAGTACGCGTACATCTGAACGATTCATAAGGCGGTCAATTACAAGAGTTCACACAGAAGATACTCCTTCTTGACCTCAAAATATCCCAAGTACCCAAAGCTTACAGAGTTCAACATTGAAAATTACTCTTCTTCATGGGTCGATTCAAAGTTCATCCAGAATCCAGTCTGAATATTTTGTCTACAGTTCAAGATGGCAACTCAATTTTTGACAACCATTTCTCGCCCTGTTCCAAGGGATTTTAGAGAAACCATTCTTGAAGATGATGGTCTAAACAAGGATTCTGTTTATCAGAAGTAACAGTTTAGAATTCTATGTGGTTCCTCATTCCTAACAGCAGGATAGTTTGAACACTCGACTGCTAAGCAACTTTCTGCGCATCCTTAAGTTATGCGTAAAAGACAGGACAGAACTTAGCACTCTTTCTAACAGAGTCGGCATAAAGTATCAGACGTGTCAAAGCTACACATATTCAGACTTTACAGCAAAAATAAATGGCAAGATGATCATATACACAGAAGAAAGGCGATTTTATTAAAATTAAAAGCTTGATTACATATGAGGGAAATCCAGTCTACAAGGGTTTTTCTTCATTTTCATGATTACATATGAAGGAAATCCCATCTACAAAGGACTTCCTCATCGTCGTCTGAAGGTCGCACCCAGAATCTGTTCTGCCAGGTTCTCTCAAGGGCAAAATTCTTCATCTATCTTTTCCAGCAGTCAGTCGGTGTCCGCAAACCGACTGACATATGATCAATGGCGGGAGGATACAAAACTGGGCCTGCTTAAATTATGCAGACCCATTCTCTAATACAGGGAAGCAGGGTAAATCTGCTTTCCTGCGTCCAGCACCGTGACAGATTGAGTTGAGATATTTTACCCAACTCAATCTCGGACGGCAGCTAGTTTGCCTACCCTCGTCCACGAGTAACGGAAGAAGATACAGCTTACAAGCTGTGTGGTCTAATATGACCCTTCCTCTCTCCCGAAGAACCACCATACAAAGTTGGTTATTATCCCGAGCAGAGGAGGCTATGATATCCTTCCATGATCCATCGTTGCAGAGGACATTTGCTCGAAGACGCCATCTTTTTCGGCTCCTTACATGCTGGAAGAACATGTGCTGGAAGAACATGTTCTTCTTCTTCCTCAAGTCGACCCGACGAACTCCGGCGATCATCTCTGTGTGTTGAAAGAAATGTGGGAAGAATAGGTTAACTCCTCAGCCCTTTTTATAGGCGAAAAAGATCACACCGATCCCCAATAACTCTGCCATAAAGTCAGCCTTGAAAGAACGTGTCAGACTTGACTGTTTCAGAGCGTTTCAAATTATGAGGAACGCTTCATGCTTTATTCAAAGCATTTCAAATTACGAGGAATTTAAAAGCTTTGAAGGGGGTCTTGTAGAAGCATAAAAAATACGCTGGATAGCTCAACGCAGCATGTTGATGTTGGGCAGCGTAAACAGAGGACCTCAAAGCCATCGACGTGCAAACAGAGCTTTTCCGTTGAGCACAGCATAAAAGTATAAAATGCTCAAAGACCATCCGTATAAATGCAGTATATCCAGGCTGCTTCAGCGTAAAAAGGGTGCTACATCGCCTTTATGGCGTAAAACTCATCTGTTTTTAATGCAGCATTGAAGTGTACGAGGGACGCTTCATATTCCCCGAAATGAACCTGACAAGTCGTGCAGTGAACCTGACAAATCATGCAGTAAACCTGACGTCTGACTCCTGACAAAGAGTACTACACGACTACCCAGACGACGGCTATAATGATGGTGCCGCACTGCAACTCAGGCTGTCATTTACTGCCATTTTCTTGGTGTAAACCGCTTTTATGCATACAAAGGAATACGCTGTCTAGTTTTACACAAGAATATGTGAGCTATTTACGCTCCACAGAAGACAAACAGCCTGCCACATCAAAAGCTGCTCTTCGTACAGGGCTCGAGGCACGTCTCTGTATTTAATACGCAGAGCGGTGACAGGTTCTCGAGGCACGTCTCTGCATTTAATGCGCAGAATACTGACAGATGCCCGAGGCACGTCTCTGTATTTTATACGCAGAAAGGGTGGCATACCTTCAAAACAAACCTCTTCATTTAATGCATAGGATAATGGCGGATCTCTGTATTTAATGTAGGAGATTTGATTAAATGTCACCGAACCGTCGTTTAGTGACATCCCCTTTGCGTAAACTACTTTTATGCATATAAGGGGATACGCTGCCCAGTTTTACACAGGCAGACGTGAGCTTCTTACGCTCCGCAGAAGACAAACAGACTGCCACGACAGCAGTTACTCTTCGTACAGGATTCGAGATGTGTATCTGCATTTGATAAGCAAAATGATAGCAAATCTTCAGGACAATAAATCTTCGAAGACATGTCTATGCATTTAATGCGCAGGATGGGGGCAGATCTCTGCATTTAATACAAAAGATTTGATTATATCTCCAAAAGCCATAATTTCGGCTAAGACGTCCACGTCATCACCTTGGCCCATTACGCCCACTCGGCCTCTATGCCCACTCGGCCTCTATGCCCACTTGGCTTCTACGCCTACTCGACTTCTACGCCCACTCAGCTTCTATGCCTACTTAGGCTTCTATGCCATGGTGACAGTTATTGGCTTCTACGCCAACCTCTTCTACACATAGGATAACTACCTACGTGGCTTCTATGTCGTGATCTTCGCAGCAGTTATACGCGTTGTCCCTTAGTTGGATATGCGTCACACGCTCATTCAAAAGGTCATCTATACGCAGGCAATGGTTATTGTAACCGTCGTGTAAAAGGGTATTGTACTTTCTACTACTCGGTTTTTATACCAACTGAGTAGTCACTGTCACTAAAACTCTATATATAGAGACCTCTATCAATAGAGAAAAAGGTCAAAGAATTCAAGGTCAAAAATTGGTGGAGAAAATGGTCGAGAGAGAGAGAAGAATCCAGAGCTCAGGCAAAGATGAGTGATCGACGACTTTGGCATCGGGCATCCACTCTCTTTAGCAACCCTTGAAGCTGCTTACTGTCTTCTACGGCACTTTTTCATCATCGTGTGGTCCAAGGGATAAAGTGATACACTGCAGATCATACTCCTATAGCAATATTTACCTAGATTAAATAAATTGTACTTAGACATTCCTCGTATAGGATTAAAATTGTACAATCTTGTTTGTAAACACCGAAGAAGGGCGGGTTTTCTTATAAGACCTCATTTCCATATTCTCTTTCGTTTATTATCAAACACACTTAATGCATAATCGATTTTAAAAACTCCTTTTGTATGTGATTATCGCCCTTGGACTTCCAATTTGTATTCATTCAATTTTTGTCAATATCATTATCCTTGTTCTCATCCCCTATTATTCGGGAAGACGAATGCTCTAGCCTGATGGTTCCCTCCAGAAGAAGATCGAAGACCAGACGACAGAAGACAAAATTCGTGTAATATTCCTTGAGGAGATTGTTACCCTGAGTATGATAGATTGGTAGGTTCCTTTGGGATTCTAGAACTAGTGTGGAAGGCTAGCAAGAGAATTGGACCTAGTAGTACCCTATCCGTGCTTGAGATAGCAGTGATCTTGGAAGTACTGGGAGCAGAAAGGATTGTTGATCATGACCTAGAATAATTTATGGAAATATATAGCCTAATGATGGAAACTAGTGGTTGTATATGATAACAATGCTAGGAACGATGATTATGAGCTAGAGGAGATGAAATTTTAGGATCTCACTTGGAAGATAATGATCAAATTTCGAGAATTCTAGTATGTGCTTGAGTGATACCATTATTGTACTTGTGACTTGGAGGGATGAATAACGAAAAGAAGAAATTCGAGGAATAAAATTTTAGGGAAAACCTTGAGGAGAAGAGAAATTATACGTTAGGCAAGAAAATATTTTCTTTGGGGATTGATGTTGAAAATAGAATAGGAGAATTTATCTTGAGGTTAAAGTTTAGACTATAACATTATCCTAGACATGGATTGGTTGAGCCAATACCACGTAATGCTTGATTGCCGTTGTGGTTGTGTCATCCTTAGACCACCGGATTATCCTGAGTTTGAGTTTCTTCAGAGAGCCTGGGAGCATGGTGCCCATCTACCTTAGGGGTATACAACGCAGGAGGTGAACCAGTGTACCACTATATTAGATCAAGGTTTGAGGATGTGTTTCTAGAAAATCTTTTAGGCCTACCACCTGACAGAAAGAGTTTGTTACAGAGTTGATTCCAAGAGCCGAGCTAGTTATTTTTTTTCGTCTTCAGACTAGCACCGATAGAGTTGGCTGAGTTGAAGGTCCATAGTAGAGGATCTCTTAGACAAGGGTTTCAGTCGGGCTAGTGTTTCCCTATGGGGAGTACACATCGCATAGTGCCGAAGAAGGACGAGATGGTACGTTTGTGTATTGATTTCAGGGACGGTATGTTTGTGTATCGATTACAGGGTTCAATACAGTAACAATAAAGAACAAGTACCCATTGCCGCATATCGATAATTTATTTGGATCAGCTAAATGTATTCTCAAAGATCGATCTCAGATCACGTTATCATCAGATCAAGGTATGGAGAGAGGACGTTCCGAAGGCGGCTTTCCGGAAATATGGGCTCTATGAGTTTCTAGTCATGCCGTTTGGTTTAACCAACGCGCCAGTTATATTTATGTGTTTGATGAACAACGTCTTCCACCAGTACTTAGACAAGTTTGTGGTGGTATTTATCGACGACATCTTGGTATATTCCAAGAGCCAGGAGGAGCATGAGAGGCATCTCAGGATCATGATAGAGACGCTGAGACATGAGAGGCTGTACGCCAAGCTCAGCAAATGTGAGTTTTGCCTGGATAGAGTACCATTTTTGGGACACATAATCACCGGAGATGGACTAGTAGTTGACCCAGAGAAGGTAGCTGCAGTTGAGATATGGCCTACCCCTACATCAGTTACAGAGGTTAGGAGTTTCCTCGGACTTGCCGGATATTATCGGAGGTTCGTGGAAAACTTCTCGAGGATAGCTGCTCCTATGACGAGACTGACGCGTAAGGGCGAGGAGTTTTTCTGGACCGACGAGTGTCAGGCGGCTTTCGATGAGCTGAAGAAGCATCTGACATCAGCACCGATCTTAAAACTACCTTCAGGATCAAGAGGATTTGTAGTGTATAGTGATGCATCTTGGAGAGGATTAGGATGTGTACTGATGCAACACGACAAGGTGATAGCCTACGTATCTAGACAGCTGAGAGTTCATGAAAAGAACTATCCGACACATGAATTGGAGCTAGCTGCAGTAATATTTGCACTAAAGCTATAGAGACATTACCTTTATGGTGAGCGTGTTGAGATTTACACAGATCATAAAAGCCTAAAGTATGTCTACACGCAGAAGGAGCTCAACATGAGGCAGAGGCGCTGGCTAGAGTTGATGACAGATTATGACATTGAGTTGCAGTACCACCCTGGCAAGGCGAATGTCGTAGCAGATGCCTTAAGCAGGAAGCCCATGGCATACCTTTTCATGACTCAACGACAATTGTTAGAGGATCTCCAGGAGCTTGGGATTGAGATTGTATTGCCAGGCATAGATGGACAGATGGCCAGTCTCGAGGTTCAGTCTACACTGATTGAGAGGATCAAGGCAGCCCTGCCTACAGATGTGAGATTTTGACGTCTACGAGAGAGGACAGAGGCCGGCATGCATACGGGACTCAGGATTCATAAAGACGGAACGTTGAGGTATGGAGACAGCCTATATGTTCCGAGTGGCAAGCTACGCCAAGAGTTGATGACCGAGGCACATAGCTCAATTTATTTTATTTATCCTGGGGGTACGAAGATGTACCAAGACTTGAGGCAGCATTTCTGGTGGCATGGGATGAAGAAAGAAATTGTAAGATTCATGGCAAAATATTTAGTTTGTCAGCAAGTTAAGGCTGAACATCAGAGGACTGCAGGATTATTGCAGCCACTTCCCATTCCCGAGTGGAAGTGGGAACACATTACCATGGACTTTGTCACAGGATTCCCGTGGAGCCCTAGCGTGAAGGATGCAGTTTGGGTTGTCGTAGACAGACTCACCAAGTCTGTACATTTCTTGCCCTTCAGAGTTGGGCAGTCCACGAATATATTAGCTGACATGTATATGAGGCAGATAGTACGACTACATGGAGTGCCTGTCAGCATTGTATCGAATCGTGATTCCAGATTCACGTCGCATTTTTTGGCGGAGTATGCAGGAGAGCCTAGGAACTCGTCTCAAGTTCAGCACTGCATATCATCCACAGACTGATGGTCAGTCAGAGCACATGATACAGATATTAGAGGATATATTGAGAGCGTACATTATTAATTTTGGAGGATCTAGGGAGGACCACCTACACTTGGTGGAATTCTTCTACAATAACAATTACCAGGATAGAACATAGATGGCACCGTATGAGGCACTGTACGGCAGGAAATACAGGTTGCCAGTTTGTTGGTGTGACGTGGGAGAGCGTCAGATACTTGGTCCAGAGTCGGTGACTCAGACAGTGGAGAAGGTCAAGCAGATTCAGAGCCACCTGTATGCAGCACAAGACAGACAGAAATATTAGGCAGATGAGCATCGCAGACCATTGGAGTTCAAGGAGGGTAAACATGTATTTTTGAGGATATTGCCTACTCGGGGTACCATCAGATTCGGAGGCAGAGGCAAGCTGAGTCCGAGGTACATCGGGCCTTTTGACATCTTGGAAAGAGTTGGCGAAGAGGCTTACCGTCTTGCATTGCCTCCATCATTAGAGGGAGTGCATGACGTATTTCACGTATCGCAGCTGAGGAGATATATCGCAGACCCTAGCCACGTGCTTGATCATTCGGAGATTACAATCGGGCCCAGTCTGTCTTACGTAGAACAGCCAGTTGAAATCCTCGATCGCAGCGAGAAGACTTTGAGGGGGCAGACGATTCGACTGGTCAGAGTAGCATGGAAGTACGATTCGCCAGGCGAGTCTACATGGGAGCGCGAGGATTCTATTTGGCAGCGGTTCCCGTACTTATTTGAGGAGCAAGGTACGAATTTACGTACGGTATTTGATTACTAGTTGTTTTTAAAAATTCTCTTAGTTATTATCGTGCTTTACTTTTAATTTTAGGGACAAAATTTTTCTAAGTTGGGAAGAATGTAAACTCCCTCGATTAATTCTATAGACAGTGAGGTTTGGACTGGGAAATTTTTATCGGATTTAGCAGCAGAGGTTGAGGTTTAGAGTAGAGTTAAGTTTGTCTGTTGTTTTAATTTATTTAATTGAAACCCTTGGTGTGCCCTATCATAGTTTAATTATTCGGAGCCCTGTATCAGCCCATAAATTCTACCGGACTATTTTACTTCTGACTTGACTCGCCAATTTAGGCACTAGATTTTTCGTCACTCAAAATCATATTTCGTTGTGCTCTAAATTAATTGCACAATTTTCCGTAACCGATATTCATATTTAATTCTTTGTCGGACACCTGTGTCGTTACCCTCAATTTTGAGATACCAACTTAACCCGTTGAGCCGGACCGACTAAAGGGTCCAAGACTGACTCCAAGCCCCTACCATTTTTAGCCTTTGTGTCATTTCTGAATTTTGACCCCAAGTGCCCCCATTTAATTTAAAAGCGCGGGACACTTTAATTATATTTAAATCGGGGATACCAATTTTGTCAATCCTATTTTATTTTCCAAATTAATTCCAATGCCCATCTAATTAAATCCATGCCAACTACCCAAGACCCCCTCACCATAAAAATCACCAAACACAATTTTCTCCACAATTTTTGCATCATTTTATGTGTTCGTACAATTTCCCGAATTTAAGGGACTTAGTTACAATTTATAAATTTATGTGTCATCACCCTATTGGCCATGACCAAATGGAGAGCTCACCATATGTTGACCGTAGTCAACTTTTCCCTCCCCCTTCCATCGATGAAGAAATCAAGTCTTCATATTAAATCATAGCCCTCTATTTTAAAGGGGAACATCTCCACCCTCCATCCAATGCACCCCTCCCTATAAAACCATCACCATCACCCGCACAATAAACCAAGCAGGCCCTAATCCCTAGGTGTGGAAAACCCCCCTCTCTCTCTCTCCTCCCTCCTCCATTTATTCACCATACAAATTTTTTCTTCTCCTTCCTTTTTTCTCCTTCTTCCTTTCTTCCTTTCTTCTTGGAGAGGAGCACCGAACTCCGGCCGACTGACTTCACCCGACCCGGGCGGTCTGGCCCACTTCCAGCACCCTGAGCAGCTCCGGCCATCCCGCTCATCCACCCTCCGGACTGTGCATCGAATCCTGCCGCCCGACTGAGCAGTGCACCCCCCGCCCGACTGTGCAGTGCATCCCGCCGCCGGCTGTACATTTCCCCCCCCCCCCCGCCGACCTGTGCACCCGACGCCGACCGACCCACTGTGCGTTTTACTCCGGTCCCGATGGTGCAGCCCCCCATCCGACCCGCTGTGCAAGCCCGCCGACCCGACTCCGAAAGTGTGGCTGACCCGCCCGGCAGTGCACGTTCTCCCCCGCAGCGTCCGACGGTACAACACCCCGTCCGGCCGACCTCCCTGTCCGATCTCCTCCCTATCACCACCATCCTGTCATCATCAACACCACCACTCGGCACCACCCTGCGGCTACCCTCCACCGACCGTACTCCGGCATCGTCAACCTCGTCGAGGTCGACTCTCCCTCTCTTGTTTTTAATTCCAGAATTTAATATCAATTTAAATAGGATGTTATTTATATATGGATGTGTGTATATTAGCTAGGGTTGTGTTTAGATAATGTTGAAATATATGGTTAGTGAAGTGTAGTACTTGAACTATGTGATTAAGGTTTATATTGGTTAAGGCTAATGATGATTAATGTGAATGTGGATTTTAATGACTTGAGGTTGGGTTTAATGAGGGTTAATATGTTTTTAGGGTTTATGTAGTATAGTTCGTGTATCTTGTGTTTAATTAGGTTGGATTTGGATGATGTACTTAGTTGGAATTAGGGTAAATGCAACTTGTGATAATATCATTACGATATTGAGCATGGAATGATGATTGGAGAGGATGATCGAGGACTTGGAAATTTGGCTTGTGGTATATCGAAGAGGTGTATTTGTGATAGGTGGATTGTAGATTCGGGTGTCTTCTACATGAATTATAACAATTTAATTAAGTTATGTATTCGAGGAGAATTGGGTTTTTGACCTTTAAATAAATAATCGGGATCTATAGTACATGATGGAAAAATGTTAATTTAATTATGGAGAATTAAATCGAGGAGAGTGTACTGATGACAAGTTGATTTGACCATCGTACCGATAGTCAACTGTGGTCAACCCCCTAGTGACTTGTCCCTGTGAGTCGTAGCTGAGACTGAGTTTAGGTGTAGATGTGTGTAGCATCACTGTCTGTCGTAGAATAGATTATTGATTGTTGGTTTGTATCTCATCTCTAGGTATTGCGGGACCTGAGGGCTTGGACGCGGTACCAGGACCCCGACATCAGTAGCCACACGCAGGCAAGTGTACCTTGCCACCCTGTATTTCAGATCTCAGATATTTATTATTTCTTTATGTACATTGTGCACGTATTTATGTTGACGTTCGATACTTCGCGTCCAGATCACAACCGGGAGCTGACGTTCAGCGTAACGTCTTAGAATATTTGTTAGATGCTTCATAGTATCTCGATGCACGTACCTGAGTACATTGACACCCCAGGACACTCATACACTATGATCGTGCCAGATTACTATATCCTGATACTGACATCATGACCAAAGACTGGGACGACCTTAGGGTCACGTCTGTTAAGATTACTTCTCTGTGTCGAGATTGTAGTTAGAGGTTCAGGTTCAGTGCACAATCGTTGACCGCTTGGGAAGGGAAAGACAGTTACTAGACGTTTGGGCTCCTCTGCACGCGCTTATATATATATGTATTATTTCTGTAGTGATCCTGTATCTATTATAGTTGTATCACCCGTGTGACTCGTTGCCTGAAGCTGCGGTACGTCCCGTGTGTTTCCGTGTCCGGAGCTACAGTTTTATTTTGGACAGCCCACGCGTCGAACATTGTCTTCAAATGGTGTCACACTTGTTTGGTTATGATAGAGTACCCTGTTGTTGCACTTGTACTTTCTATTAACTTGGCATTGCTGTATTTTATACCTTGTTACGTCCATCTGAGGACCTGGTTCCCTGCCAGTTTTACAACATAGATGATTACGGAGCACTTGGAGATACTGTTGGAGTTGCATGACTTGCGAGCATGGTACCAGGTACTCACATCTTATCTACCGGCATTATGGTTATTTTACATTGATTATTCATCTGCTGTTGTAGCCTAGTTTTTATAGACTCATGTTTCTTCTCGAGTCTATTCGAGTTAGTGTGTTATTGGGCGGCCGACTCTAGCACATATAGCTCTTTCTTGTATACGGTAGTACATTGTGGATTTAGACATAGAGGTTTGCATTTATGGGATATCTAGTTAGTGCCTTTATATTTTACAGCTTGTACATGTTCGAGTCAGACCAGAGTCTGGTCGAATGTGTAGCTGGCGTGTCACGTATTCCTGGTCCTACGTATTTTGGGACTGGGGCGTGACTTTCTTTAATCATTTTGGTATCGGATTTGTTTTCGACATATAGTTTAAGATTTGTATATTATTTCTATTATTTTTGACTGTATACTTATGTTAGACTTCTTTGATATCTTATCATGCTATAGAATTTTGATTGAGTATTGTGTTGAAGTAAGTTTATTACTCTCTTCTTGGAGTTCAGATATTATTGGAGGTTTATACATTATTGTGAGATAATTAGATAGTATAGTTGGCCAAGACAACGTTCTACCGCCGATGATGCAGTGTATGCTGGATGTACCCACGTACTCTTTCCCCTACACCGGGTGCGGGTCGTGACATATCTTGGCAATGGGTAAGGTATGGAGTTAAAGTATTAAATAGTTGAGTTACCAACTTGACACCTAGGTATTATAAGAGTACCTAACATTAACTAAGTGTTAAAGATAATCAAAAACTAAAGTAATGACATATTAAGTTATTAGAAGTAAGGTAATAAGATAATAAGTTAGTTAGGTAGTCATCCATGGTAAGTTAAGTATTAGCAAGATACCAAGATACGACAGTATATGAGATAGTATCTAGTATATTGATTATTAGCTAGTATAACTAGTATTAACTAATTTAGTTAGATATTCTCTAATATAGACTATTATGGTATAAAATTGACTAGTGGACCTAGTTAACCTAGTATGGACTTAGACATGGCCTAAAAATCTCATACTTAGTTAGTAATCATGTTTATCCTTTAATTCACCAATTAACGTTAATATTTGATATATAGGTCATTGTGATTCCATCTTGGACATCGATTCTCATTCCTTGCTCAGGACCACGAGCGAGTATATTCTCTGATAATTTGTATTATTTTGATCATTTATATGTTTCTAGTTGTAGTGTATACTTGATTTCGTCACAGTGGATACACGAGCTAGTATCATAGATAACTGTCATGAGGAGTCATGATTGGAATCCATCGTACTAGCTAGGACGGAGAAATATTAGCAAGATTGTGTGATCATACCCCATATTACATGCATCGTAGCTCACCCCACATATCACGTAGGGTGTAGCCTGACCATTTATATTCCTCATATCCTATTATATATGATTAGCCTGACTATTTCTCGCATCATATCTAACCAGATGGTTACCCTGACCTTACTTGTATCAAGCCTGATCTAGTCTTAAGCTGATCATATAGCAAACTAATATTTTATGATACTTAGCTAGAATTTATATTCCTTTATTCCAGTTCACTAATTTCTAGTATTCACATATATCTGTTTCATTATTGTTTAGTTCTATATGCTGATTACATGTCTCTCCAGTATTCCTTACTTTCTAGTATTTCTTTCATCATGTATTTTCTTGCACTATTTTATAGTTTTTGTCAATGTAATTGGAATTGCTGTTAGTGTTTGTGCTTTGCTCCAATCCTGACTCGATAATATTTTCAGAGGATCTTGAGAATTTTTGTCCTACTCATTATGGTCCAGGAGTAAATAGAGATTACATCCCGGAGATTCCAGAGAAGCATAAAAAATATGCTAACAGATTATACGCAGTATGCATAAAACTCGCGTAAAGCAGAGTTTTCAGTGTTATGTGGCATAACATATGACTTCAGAGCTATCGGCGTACAGCGGAGCTTCATCGCTAGTACAGCATAAAATATAGCTCCAAGAACAACCCGTGTAATGCAGTATTTTCAGACTGCTTCAGCGTAAAAATGTTGTTATATCGCCTTTATGGCATAAAACTTATTTGCTTTTAATGCAGCATGGAAGTGTACAGAAAATGCTTCGTATTCCTCGAATGAACCTGTCAGATCATGCAGTGAACCTGACTCCTGACAAAGACTACTGCACAACTATCCAGATGACGACTGTAATGATGGTGCGGCACAGAGACCCAGACCGTCGTTTAGTGATATTTTCTTGATATAATTTGCTTTTACGCATTCAAAGGAATACGCTGCCTAGTTTTACACAGGCAGATGTGAGCTTTTACGCTCAGCAGAAGACAAAATGAACTGCCACGTCAAAAGCTGCTCTTCGTACAGAGCTCGAGGCACGTCTCTGCAGTTAATGCGCGTGATGGGGGCAGATCTCTGCATTTAATGCACAGATTTGGTTCTATTTTCAAAGACTGGGTGAACCATAATTATGACTAACACGTCCACATCATCACCTCTGCATATTACGCCATCAGGCTATTTTCAGCTATAGGAGCACGCGCGTAAAACTCTGTCTCCCGTCTATGACATAGCAGACAAAACTTCTGGCAATGCCTCAGTGCTAATCCTGGAGTCCACTCCGCGCTTTGCACGTAAAACTCTATCTCCCGTCTGTGATATGGCAGAAAAAACTTCTGGCAATGCCTCAACGCTAATCCAGAAGTATACAACGCGCATTGCGCGTAAAAATTTGTCTCCCGTCGCTGGCGGGGTAGACGTAGTTTCTGACAAGGCCTTAGCGCCAAATCAGAAATTTCAAAAGCGTTCTGCGCGTAAAAATACATCTTCCCCCTGTGGAAAAGCAGATGGTCCCTTCAATCTATGCAAGGAAAAACACTGGGCGGATTTCCCGAACTCACGGCCTTTACGCCAGCAAGAGAAGAATCTGCCCGCTCTCCAGATTACGCGAGAAGCTGATGGCCTGTTGAGGACTTCTTCAACTTTACGCCAGCCTGAGCAAAATTCTAAATTATGCCAGGTTAAGCCCCGCAGCGCAAATAAGACCCTGTTGGTGGATAAATTCGCTCCTCGTGGATCATCTGCTGTTTACATGGCTGAACTGTTGTATTCCTATGACGGAAAAACACTTGGGGTTCCCAATATCCGTGTTCCGACTACTGTAAAAAGGCAAAATAAGCCTTCTTCTTCTGGTTATCTCCCTGATTTGCGTGATTTTTTGATCCAAAAATGCAAAGACAAGGGTCAAAATCAAGATACCAAGATTGAGGAGATCAAGTGGAATATAGCACCAGCATCTATTGTCGTCACGACAGATGGGCCATATGAAGAATCTCTCTTCATTATTCCACAGACTCACAACGATCAGCATCAAATAATCTTCGGTCGAATGCGAAATAGACCGATTGTACAAGAAGATTCTTACGAGTCTGATGCTGGGAGGATGCAAATCCACAGATATAGCCCACAGGCTTTAAAGATTATCCAAAGAATGGGTTATGATTTAAAGTTGAAACAAGACCTCAACCATGGAAAAGGCAGACGAACACCGTTGCATGATGGTCCCTACTGTCAATAAAATCGTTTTGGGTTAGGGTATAATGCATCTCTTGCAAACTCTAAACCTACAGATTCTGATCCTGTAATTCAAGAGGCAGGTCCTTCCAGACCAATTTTGGGGGACAAATGCAACGACATGTCTGGGGGTGGACTTCCTCCACGAAATAGAGCAGCATCCAAAGCTGGGGGTAGAGTTCCTTCTGTGTCCGAAGATGATGCAACTATGACTATCTTACTTGAAGACCGTAAAACTCAGGCATCGAAAGCCAGAAGGCCGAAGGGCACTTTCTCCTTCAATGAAGATGACATTATTAAAATCTTTAACATATTGATGAAGAAAAATAAGCTCCAGCTACCCAATATCAGATACCCTGACCGGGCTGGCAAGGTCACGACCCAAAATATTATCGCTTTCATCGGTACATTCATCACCCTACAAGGGCATGCTATGTACTAAAAAGGAGAATCCAGGAGTTGATCGACGCCAAAGTCATCACTTTGCATCTATAAACAAGATGAAGTTCACGGCAAATTGATCTCATTCCCATGTGGCAATTTTTTCCTTAAAGAAGTGCCAGATGATGAGATCTATCGCCACTCAGTAAATTAATCTCCAGTAAATTTTTTTGGACTTGGTTCACGTCCATATTACCTCTGAACCGTTGTCCAAATGTTATTTTTTCCAGCCGAGTTTGCCATGTCCATATTACCTCTGAGCAAACTTTTTGAGTTTCGGCTATCGATTATCATGTCCATATTACCTCTAGTATCGGTTGTCATCTCAACTTAACATCCGTACTTAACTCTAAGTACGCCAGTGGTGTTAAGTCCATAAACACTGTCATGTCCATATTACCTCTGAGCAGATATATATGCCTCCATCCCCAATAGAATCATAACTCAAAAGTTTGTCATGTTCATATTACCTCTGAGCAAACTTTTTAATTTTTGGCTATCGATTATCATGTCCATATTACCTCTGATATCGGTCGTCATTTCAACTTAACATCCGTACTTAACTCTAAGTACGCCAATGGTGTTAAGTCCATAAAAACTGCCATGTCCATATTACCTCTGGCAGGGCTTGTCTTAAACTTATTACTTGTACCCTGGTACGCAAAAAGTAATAGGTCCAGTAGAAACTAATGGTTCATGTCCATATTACCTCTGAACTATCCTAAGTTTCCCCAACGAAGAAAGAATCAGTCTCTGTTCACCCCCACAGAGTCATATTTTACAAGCATCCGTCAGGACTTGTCTCAAACCTATTACTTGCACTAATGTGCGCAAAAGGTAATAGGTCCACAAAAAATCTCCTAGCAGGATGTCTTTACTAACCAGGGGCTTGTTTCGAACTTATTATTTGCACTCAAACGTGCGCAACAAATAATAGGTCCACCTAAGATCCCCCAGTGGGATTCCTTTGACAAACACGGTATTGTACTACATCCATATTACCTCTAGTACAACATCCAAAGTTCATACAAACAATCATAAAGGAATGGAAGGCCCTTTTTGATTGGAAGAACGTTCTCAAACGGCGCTTACGGATGAGCCAAGCCTAATAAAAATCTTATAATGGCTCTTATCAAACTGCAAATTTTGGAAGAAGTACTACGCTTAATCTTCCTTATTTTAATGGAGTATGATGAAGATCTTTTTCTGGCGACACTACATACAAAGGTTAACTGGATCACATTCAGGATTCATGTGACCTCCGAATAGATATCCTTAAAACTAAATTGCAAACCTATCATGTTCATATTACCTCTGATAGTGTTTAGTATGCAAATTTAGTTGGATTATATTCTTTCAGGTTCATGTTAATTCTGAATAGATTTATATTCAGCAAAACCTTAACGAAAGTATGTCATGTTCATGATACCTCTGATATCACTTTCACCCTAGCCTGTTATTTATATTCAAATAAATGATGGGTCCACAAAAGTCAGATAAAGTCTCTTTATTATTCCCAGAAAGAGCAAATTACATAGAAAAGCAAAAGGTACATCATTTGGGAGGAGCAGTTAAGTCGCGAATCTGTTGGGCCAGAGTAACCATTCTCTCATCCCTGGAGCTCAAGACGTCGGCGCGAGCCCACTCCAACCATGCAGCCTCATTGTTCAAAGCAGATAGCTCGGATCGAGCATGTACAAAACCTGCGTAGATGACACCCATATGCGTCAGGTTCTGTTGAGCCATCTCCATTCGATCCTTCAACACATCCCGAGCTGTTGATAAAGAGATACCCTTCTCCTTGGCCTTTTTTTTATTTTTTGGCAAAATCAGATTGGACGCTAGGAGTGGCTACAATATCGGAGAATCCTCTTCCAGGAACGACTACAGTGGGTGCCGTTGTAGAAGCATGAAAAATACGCTGGGAGGAGCTATGCAGCATACTGATGCAGAGCAGCGTACAAAAAGGCCTTCAGAGCCATCAAGCGTACAAGCAGAGCTTTCTCCGCTAAACACAATGTGAAGTACAAGCTCAAAGGACCATCCGCGTAAGTACAGTACGTCCATGCCGCTCTAGCGTAAACAGGGTTCTTCATCGCCTCCATGGCGTAAAACTCAGCCGATCTCAAAGCACCGTTAAAGCGTATGAGGAATGCTTCGTCTTCCCCGAAATGAACCTGTCAAGTCACGCAATGAACCTGACCTCTGACTCCTGACTCCTGACAAAAAGTGTTGCACGGCTACCCAGACGACGGCTGGAAACGAGGACAGACCCCTCGGGATGCGCACCATAGTATGATGGCGGATCTCTGCATTTAATGCAGAGGATTTGGTTAAAATATCACCGATCCGTCGTTTACTGACGTCCCCTCAGCATAAACTGCTCTTTCGCGTACAAGGGGATACGCTGCCTTGTTTTTATACGGACAAACATGAGCTGTTTTATGCTCCGCAGTAGACAAACCGCCTGTCACGTCAAAAGCTGCACTTCGTACGGGACTCGAGGCACGTCTCTACGTCTAATTGCACAGAGCGGTGACAGTTTCTCTCAAGGCACGTCTCTGCGATGGATGCACAGAAGGGCTGCAGACCTTCAAAACATGCCTTCGCATTTAATGCACAAGATGGTGGCAAATCTCTACAAGAGATTTGATTATATCTTCAAAAGCCGTAATTTTGGCTAAGACATCCACATCAGCACTCTGACACGGTATGCAGCGGCTTCTACGCCCATTCAAGATCTGTGCTCATTCGGCTTCTACGCCCATTTGGCTTCAAATGCCCACTCAGTCTCTACGACCATTCGGCTTCAAATGCCCACTCAGTCTCTACGACCATTCGGCTTCTACGCCTACTCTGCTTCTATGCCCATTCGGCTTCTACGTCTACTCGGCTTCTATGCCTATTTGGCTTCTACGCCAGGGTGACAGTCAGTTGGCTTCTACGCCAACCTCTTCTACACAAGGGATACCTACCTACGTGGTTTCTACGCCGTGATCTTCGCAGCAGATATACACGTTTTGTCCCCTTAGTTGGACACGCATCATATGCTCACTCAAAAGGTCATCTATACGCAGGCATTGGTTATTTTAACCATTGTGTAAAAGGGTGCTGTACTTTCCACTCCCCGGTTTTTACACCGACGGAGTGGTCACTGTCACCAAAACTCTATAAATAGAGACCCCTATCAATGGTGAAAAAGGTCGAAAAACTTCAAACTTGAAGATCGAACAAGGTCGAAACTTTGAAAGAATGATCGAACAAGGTCGAACTTCCCAGAAAGATCGAACCGGAGGTCAAGAGAGAGAGAGAGAGAGAGTCCGGAGCTCAGGCAAAGAGTAGGGATCAACGACTTTGGCATCGTGCATCCACCCTCCTTTGCAACCTTCGAAGCTGCTACCTATCTTCCACGACATTTTTTCAATATCGTGTGGTCCAAGGGCTAAAGTGATCGACTGCAGATCAGACACCTATAGCAATTTATACCCAGATTAAATAAATTGTACTCCCACATCATCGTATAGGATTAAATTGTACAAGTTTGTTTGTAAACCAAAGGGCACGGGTTTCGTATAAACCCCGTCATTGAAATACACTTTCATTCTTTCGTTTAATACCACAAACAAGATGGCGACTCTGCTGGGGACGTCTTTCTCTTCTGATGAGGAAGTAATTGCTCAACACGATGCGGTATCTGTAGGAACCGTGAAGAAGACACTGGTCGTTCATTTTGACCAGTCTGCCTACGAAGACATGCTTCGAACCGGGGGTAGCTCTCACCCTCTCTCCGTCCAAGACAACAGGAAGCTGCGCAAGGTGTGGATGCCCAAGACATTCTCCGCCATTCCTGTGGACTCTCCGATCTCTCTGATCTCTCCGACCAATGAGGTTGTAGCATCGCTCCCTCCGTGCCCCGCACGTAAAATTCAATCTCCCGCTACGCGCGATACAGACGAAACTTTGGGCAAAGCCTCAGCGCTAACCCAGAAGAATCTATTGCGCTTTACGCGTAGAAATCAGTCTCCCGCTACGCGCGGTACAGACAAAACTTCGGGCAAAGCCTCAGCGCTAACCCAGAAGCATCCACTATGCTCCATGCGTAGAAATTAGTCTCCCGCTCCGTGCGGTACAGACAAAACTTCTGATGGTGCCTCAACGCCAAATCGGAGGTACAGATCACGCTCCACGCGCAAGACAACATCTGACCTCTACGGTGAACCAGATGAGCGCTGTGATCTCCACAAGGGAAAGCAAGCGGCAGAGTACTCAACTTCTTGGCCTTTACGCTAGCAAGGGAATAGTCTGCCTACCCTCCGGATTACGCGAGAAGCCGATGGCCGACTGAGGGCCTCTCCAGCTTTACGCCAGTCTGAGCGAATCTCCGAGTTACGCCAGGCAAGGTCCCTCAGCGTAAAACAAGCTCAGGTTGCGGAAAGACACCCTCCCAGGGGATTATCCGCCACCCAGATGGCCAATCTGTTGTACACAGGTGGCACAGGGAAAACTGGGGTGCCCAACCTTCGCATGCCCGCTGATGGGAACAGAAGAAACAAGCCTTCGTCTTCTTCTTCGGCAACTCCTCCTGACCTGCACAAATATCTAATCCAGAAGCGTAAAGAGAGGGGACTTTCCAACATGTCTATTACGCCTCCTAGCGAGCACTATTATAATAGTCATAAGGTTGTGATTAATTGCTGCTGTTCCAAAGCAAAACGATCGGTTTTCGACCGGTTGAGCTACTCTCTGTCTTTCCAGGAAGAGGAACCCGCGCATGCATCTGTGAACATGGCTTCACACATACGTAGAGGAGGGTCGAGCTCAAGATGTCATCCCTCCAGGCCTTCGAGCAGAAGGAGGTTCAGTGAGCTCCTCAGGAACGCTGAAGCCGGGGTGTTCCAAAGCACTCGTGCAAGGTCACGACAACCAGCTTCGTCCTCTTCTGATTCCGACGCTGGGGGTCGCCAAGCCCCCGAATCAGAGGCAGAAAGTGTAGAGTCGACTTCTACAATGACCTATACTAATCCTTCAATGATACCCCGAGAGATGGGAGTTTACGTCGTTGAAGATGAATTCGAGGAAGCTTCGCCGTCAGGGAACGCGGAACAACGCATCACTATACTGGAGACATCTCTAAAAAAAATGCAATCCATGATGGAGAACATACACCAGATGATGCTAACTCAGCACCTACCATGGCTCAAGCATCGGTCCCGCCAACTCAGATATGTGTGGGGGTGGACTTACCACCATCTAACCCGAGCCAAGAGCCTGCGCTAGATCAAGAGTCAGCAGTTCCTCTGCTTCCTCACTCAGAGAATGCCTTACCTCCCGCTGGAGTTATGATACAACCGACTCTGCACCACTCCGTCACCCCACTTCCGACTGAAAATCCGATGCAGGCAGTATGGGAGTTGAAAGCCCAGTTCGACGCCTTGAAGCACAAAGATCAGCTCAAGATACTGGGAATCAACCAGCCCTACCCAGCTATCTGGGAGGAGGTCCCTTTTTCGCCGAGGTACAAACCTCAGACTATGGCCCTGTTCGAGGGAAAAATATCACCAAGTCAGTACATGAACTATTTCAGTATGATGACGATGTTGCTACAAGGGAACGACGCCCTCCTCACTCGGGTGTTCAAAGGCTGTCTCTCAGGAGTAGCCTATCAGTGGTACCGTAGCTTGGCGGACAACTGCATTACTTCCTTCGAGGACTTCAGAGCTTTATTTTTTATGCGATTCTAGGAGGGAGGAATGGACATGTCTATGTCCTCTCTCATCGAAGTCAAGCAGAAGGAAAAGGAGGACGTTCGCATCTTCATCGAACGTTTTCGTCAGGCCACCTTACAGATGCCTCCAGGAGTTCCAGACTCTGTATTGGTAGACATTTGCAGGAAGAACCTCCTTCCCGTGGTCTCGGTATTCACAGGACTGTATCAGTTCCATGATTGGCCCTCGTTTATCATCTCGGCAGTAGCCACCGAAGACAACAGTCGCAAGGCACGCGACAATGGCATCATGATCTCCGCCTCTGACAGAGGCAAGAGGTCATCTCCTAGCAGCGACCATCCTCGTGGTCCCAAAGGGAAAAAAGCCCTGGCAATCAATATGGCCCGACCAAAGATTGCGGCAACCATGCAAACGAGACCCGGGACTTCCAGGCCCGTCGAAGTCTACTCTTTCGATGACGACAATATCCCAAGTATATTCGAGTGTCTCATCAAAAGTGGCAAGATCACCCTTCCAGAGCCGAGGCGGCCCCAGGAAGTCGGCAATACTAACGACCCCAAATACTGCATCTTCCACAGATACGTACACCACCCAACAAAGGCGTGTTACATACTGAAAAGGAAGATCCAGGGGTTAATCGATGCTAAGGCCATCACTCTGCACAACACCGAGAAGACGGTCACGGCCAACATGATCTCTCTGCAGTTTGGCAATCTGCCTCCCCAAGAGATCCTGGATGGCGTTGCACCCATCTCTCGGACAACGATGAACATCTTCAATCTCCCTCCAGCTAGGGATCAAAATCACGACCTGGTACCCCTGACTACCCGGCAAGGCGAGATTATGTGGGTTCATCCAGATTTGGTATCAGAGTTCGAGGAAGAAACTAAGGCTACTAAGCCTACATCCAAAAAGAGCTCCAAATGCAGGCCATGCCATATGGTCGCGACTTCTTCGGCATCAGACGAAGACAAGGTATTTGCTGCAACCCGTTCAGGGAAGGCCTACCTCAACGACTACGGAGCAAGTCAGGAAGGTGCACCGACAGACGCTCCAGCAGCCAAACCTTCAGAGCAAAGTCCCATCGTACCAGATATCAATCCTTCGAAACCAACTCCGACGGAGAAGGGGAAGCAAAAAGAAGTGCGCTTTGATAAACCTGTGAAAAACATTCCAAGCAAAGGTTTAGAGAAGCCATACAACTTTGACATCCTGGCCCAACTAGCTAATACGCCAGCCAGGTTGTCCATCTTTGAGCTACTCAGGCTCTCCCAAGACACTCGTCTAGCCCTGAGTGAAGCGCTGATGCAGGCGGAGGCATACATGACCCAGCTCAAGTCCCCCGACGAAGAACCAGTGACGTGTCCTCAATGCCACAGTGTAATGGAGGTGGTCCCGAATATCATTTTCACTCAAAATGACATATTGTTAAAACATAACAGACATGACAGGCCCCTCTATTACACCAGATACGTCGGTTCCATGGAGGTCGACCGGATTCACATAGATCCGGAATCGTCGATCAGCATCATCCCTCACAGTCTGCTCAGACCGCTGAGAATTCCTACCAGCGAATTGGCTTACACCACCACTACAATCGTGGGTTTCAACGCCGGAAGAAGTAAGGCATTGGGGAAAATTTGCCTGAGGATCCAGATCGGCAACCTTAGATCGGTGGCCACATGTTACGTCATCGATTCAGAGGTATCCTACAACATTTTGCTGGGAAGACCGTGGATCCACGACCACAACATCGTTCCTTCAACCCTATATCAATGCCTTAAATATGTAGACGCATAAGGAACAGTAAAAACGGAGGTGGCTGACCTAAACCCGTTTAAAGAAATAGAATTCTACTATTTCGATGTCGTGTTGTACTTCCAAGACCACACGGAAGAAGTGTCAGACGAGGCAGAGAAGGAATCGCACCGGGAGCCAGAAGAACCCTCTGCCACACTACCGCTGTCAATCAGAGTGAAAGGACGAACCACTCGTCCAAAAGCTATAGAGCCTATGGCTATCCACCTGAACAAGACCAGGTCAGGAGAAGGGAGTGATCCTCTGGTGATCACTTTGAACTGGAAGCCCCCACCCTTGGTCATCAACCTTCGGCGCGACAAGCAGCCGACTGATGTAAATGCAACCAGGAACGGAGTTCCAGATGATAATAAACATCCTCTTTTCCAGTATATTGACGCTCAAATTCCAAAATAGGAATCCACTCCCCGTGACGAGGTAGAACCCATAGCACAAAAATTCTTGGAAGCTATAAACTCCTACCGTCCGTATGTCTGGGAAGTAGCATCATCATCCAACGTCATCACAAGGTATGGACCACATGAGGATTCTATCTTCATTGTCCCGCCTACCTACAGCAGTCAGCGTCCAATATTCTTTGGCCGCATGCGCAATCAACCGACTGACCAGGAAGATCCTTTTGATAATAATACTGGGAAAATGCAAGTTCACCGATACAGCCCGCAAGCGCTGAAGATCATGCAAAACATGGGCTACGACTTGAAGCGGAAGCCAGGCCTCAACTACGGAAGCGGCAGACGAACGACGCCGTACGGCGACCCCCGCTATCGACAAACTCGTTTCGGGTTAGGGTATGCTACCTCCCTTACGACTTCCAAGTTAGACGAGGACATCTTTCCCTCTTCCCAGAATGGCTCGTCGCCCCCCGACTCACCTGATGCTCTCGAACAAACACTATCAGTAAATATGGTAGTGACAGATCCCTCAGAAGCAGATGAACAGGATTCTGAGCCGTTTGATAATGACTCTTGGGCTCAACAAATGGATACGCAGTGGAAATTCTGCTTCGAGCAAAGAGAACCTCCCACCAAGGACGAAGTTATCCAAATTGATGTTGGGGGCAAACTTTCGCCAAAGCCGATATTTATCAGCAACAATCTTTCCCCAGCTGAAAAGGAAGAAATCATACAGCTGATAAAGGAATATATCGACGTCTTTGCATGGGATTATGAGGACATGCCAGGCCTAGACCCGAAGGTAGCTACTCATAAACTCAATATATTGACCAATTCGAAGCTAGTGAAGCAGCACCAACGCCGGTTCCGCCCAGATATGATGGACGCCATCGAAACTGAAGTCAATAAGTTGATAGCCTGCGGTTTCATCCGGGAAGAAAAACATCCCGACTGGGTCGCCAACGTTGTCCCAGTCATGAAGAAGACTGGGAAGGTACATATCTGCAACAATTATCGAGATCTGAATACGGCCTGCCACAAAGATGAGTTCCCTCTTCCCATCACGGACATCATGATCGACAACACCGACGGTTTTGAACGCATGTCTTTCATGGATGGATTCTGAGGATACAATCAGATCAAGATGCATCCTGAAGACGAGAATCATACTGCCTTTCGGACACCATTGGGGGTATATTGCTATACGGTCATGCCCTTCGGATTGAAGAACGCTGGGGCTACATACCAACGGGCTATGAGTAACATATTCCATGAGTATTTACGCAAAATAGTGGAATGTTACGTGGACGACATAGCCGTCAAGAGTCGCCTCAAAGACGATTACATTCAAGACTGGAGGACGGTATTCGAGTTAATGCGCCAACATCAACTCAAGATGAACCCTACGAAGTCCTTTCTGGGTGTATCCAGTGGCAAGTTCTTGGGATTTGTCATCACCGCCAAAGGCATCCTGGTGGACCTTGACAAAGTCCAGGCAATCGAAGAAATGCGACCGCCCCGTAATCTGAGGGAACTTCGAGGATTTCAAGGCCGTCTGGCTTATATCCGGCGATTCATATCCAACCTCTCGGGGAGATCTCAGCCCTTTTCTCATCTCATAAAGAAAGGTGTATCATTCGTATGGGACGAAGCCTGTCAGCAAGCGTTCGGAGATATCAAGCGCTACCTCACCAGTCCGCCAGTTCTGGTGCCTTCCGTCATGGGAAGACCATTCTTGCTGTACGTTCGAGCGATGGATCATTCGCTAGGAGCTCTTCTCGCACAGAAGAACGACATGGGTCATGAACAGGCTATCTACTACCTCAGCAGGATGATGGTCGGAGCCGAACACCGGTACAACCCAGTAGAGAAAGAATGATTGGCTCTGATGTTCGCTATCCAGAAGACGCGGCACTATGTCGCCAGCCAGACTATTCATATCATCTCCAGGATCAACCCTCTTCGAGTACTGATGAGCAAGCCCAGTGCTCTTAATTCCCGACTCGCGACTTGGGCGATGCTATTAACACCATATGACATGGTATACGTACCGCAGATGTCCATCAAGGGCCAAGCGCTGGCTGACTTCCTAGCTGTTCATCCGATCCCGGAGGCCTCCAAATTATACGAGGACATTCCCGATGAAGTTGCAGAATGTAATTTCGTAATGAAAACTGACGCATGGCAACTATTCTTCGATGGTGCCTCCAGAACCGGTCCTAGGGGAAACGTCATTTCAGGAGTAGGAGTCGTCCTGGTCACTCCTGATAAACTCGTCATCTACCGAGCATATTCTCTTAGCGAGCCATGCTCCAATAATGTGGCAGATTACAACGCTCTACTAATCGGGCTCCAAGTCGCTAAAGAGCTGGGGGTCGAGTCCCTGGAAGCTTTCGGTGATTCTCTGCTTATCGTCAATCAAGTCAGGGGAATATATGAAGTCCGGAATCCAGACCTCATCCCCTATCACCGAGCGACGGTCGAGATAGCCATGACATTCAAAGGGTTCTTCCTAGAGCATGTACCTCAATCTCATAATCTAGAAGCTGATGCCCTAGCCAGTCTAGCTGCAGATTTAGCCACTCCTATAAGAAGGCAGGATTCGGTAATCCTTCTTAACAGAGATTTATTCTGTGTGAATAACAACTTTCACATAGAACGCAGCTACGCCGTGAACACAGATCCCCCTAGAAGAGACTGGAGAAGTCCCTTCATAGATTTTGTCGCATACGAAATCTTGCCGGAGGACCCCAAAGAAGCAGTATCCGTCAAAAGACGATCATTACGCTTCTACTACGACGCATCTTCACAATGCCTATATCGTCGGACCTACGACGGACTGCTATTAAGATGTCTCTCTAACGATGAAGCACAGCAGATTATCCGTGAAGCTTACGATGGCGTATGCGGAGCACATCACCCTGGTCCTAAGCTACAGGATCGTATCAGGAGAATGGGCTATTACTGGCCTACTATGATCGCAGATGCAATACGGTATGCAAGACAATGCAGAGCCTGTTAGGTTCATGCAGACTTCATACATCAACCGTCTGAACATCTACATCCTACGGTCTTATCCTGGCCTTTCGAAGCATGGGGTATGGATATCATCGGTCCTATTCACCCGTCTTCTTCCAGGGGTCACCGGTTCATACTGGCCATCACGATCCCTCTTGCTGAGGTGAAGGCGTCTAATGTGATCAACTTCATCAAGCATCACGTCATTTATCGCTTCAGGGTACCCCGGAGGATAATTCACAACAATGGGCCTCAGTTCATCAGCCAAGCGTTTCATCGATTTTGCGATAAAAAATTGGATACACAATATTGCCTCTACGGCATATTATCCAGCTGCTAATGGTTTGGCGGAAGCTTTCAACAAAACCATTATCAAACTCTTGAAGAAATTCGTCTCTTCAAACAAGAGAGATTGGAATGAGAAGCTGGACGAATGTCTCTGGGCATACCGCACAATGGTACGAACACCGACAGGTTGTACCCCATTCTCACTGGTCTACGGGAGCGAAGTAGTTCTCCTCATTGAAATCCAGATCCCGTCACTCAGGATAGCCGTGACTAATGAGCTGACTCGAGAAAAGAATAACCTGTTAAGGCTCCAAAAGCTAGAAGGCTTAGACGAGAAATGCCTCCAAGCTCAACAGCGCATCACGCTCTACCAAGCACGCATTTCCAAAGCTTTCAATTATAAAGTAAAGGAAAGAGTGTTCAAAGTCGGCGAGCTAGTTCTAGCCGTAAGAAGGCCGATGATTCTTACTCACAGAAGTAAAGGCAAATTCCAGCCCAAGTGGGAAGGCCCTTATGTGATCGAGACAACGTTCTCAAACGGCGCCTACAGGATAGCCCAGCCTAATGGAGACCTGTTAATGGCTCCTATCAACGGCAAATTCCTGAAAAGGTACTATGCTTAATCTACCCTGCTCGAGTGGAATATAGCGAGGATCTCAACTCTGACAAAACAACTCCCAAAACAAAACTAGCTGGATCATATCCTATCATGTCTGTATGACCTCTGAATAGATATATCCTGCTAAAAAGTTTATCGAGAGTCTATCATGTCCATACTACCTCTGATATCACTCTCGCCTAAAAAAAACTGTCATTTACATTCCGAAATGATGGGTCCACAAAAGTCAGAAAAGAGTCGCTTTTATTTATTCCCGATAAGAGCATAATTACATCTGGGGAAGCAAAAAGAGAAAGGATACATCATGATGGGGGAGCAATCAGATCGCGAATCAGCCGCTCCAGTGCAGCTATCTTTTCATTCCTGGAAACCAAGGCATCGACGCGAGCCCGCTCCAGCCGTGCCTCGGGATTGTTCGTAAGGGTCAGCTCAGCCCTTGCCCGAAGAGAGCCCGTACGGGCAGCTTCTGCACGCTCCAAATCCCGTCGCGCTGTGCTCAGTCGACCAGTCGTTACATCTAGACCACTCCTCTGAGAAGCCCACTCCTCTGCCAGAGCGAGTTTTTCCGTCAGCTTGCGGGCCCTCGCTGCGTTCCCTTCGTGCTCGGATCGAAGCTTCGTCTCAAGAGCGAGAGCCTCTTCCACGACAGCTTTTCTTTTATCCATCTCCAGCTTATGTGTTTTGATGGAGTTGTCCAGGCTTTTCAGCTGTGTAGAAAGCCGCACAGTCATGAGATCGTATCTGGCCTGGACCTCAGCATCAAAGCTGCCCCGAGTCAGCTGCAAGTATTCGTTAATGGGTTGCTCTAAACCATTAACCACCGCCTCCAGGGCGTCAGCTACCCCAGGATCGCCGAACTCCCTGACAGCCCCGATCGAAAACTGAGAAGTCTTCTTCAGGCGCTCGAAATCTAGACTCTTCGCCAACAACATTGATATCATCGTTTTCAAATCGGTGTAAAAGAGGCTGGTATGTTGCTCGGTCAGCGTAACTAGATCCGATTGAACGCCAGGAGTGGCTGCGATATCAACAAGTCCCCCTCCGGGAATGATTGCAGACGAAGTGGCCACAGCCACCGCCTCGACGGGTGGTGCGACAAAAGAAGGTGCAACGACGACGGTCAAAGTCATCAGCATACTCGCGAGAGGCGAAGTCACGATGACGGGTTCGTCCTCCTCTCGAGATGACAAAACCACTCCAGGCGAGCTGGCCCCCGAAGGTATTTCCTCCTCGAAGTCGAAAGCCTCCGTATCATCGCCAGGAGCCGGAGCAGAGCCAGAAGGTGCTTCAACGCTGTACTCCCCGTGGACGCCATCCCCTGAGAAAAGGACCAGAAAGTTGATATCAATATGATGGTAATCTTTCTAAAGGGAGACATAAAGACGATATTTACCCGGAGCCAACGGTATATATGGCGCATCTGCAGCCGATGTAGCTAAACCACGCTTTAATGACGCAATGTGAACTATCATACCTGGAGAAGGAGGTGGGCCAACCGACATCGCCCGGAGTTCTGCCAAGCCTTCACCGAGATGCAGTCGAGGTTCGTCAACTAGAATCTCGCTAGGCGTGCTCGCTGATACAGCGGAAGTTTTATTCGTTGCTGGTCTAGGGAAAGATTCTTCCATCTGCCGCGGCCACACAGGCAATCTCGCTCCACTACCTGGAGCAGTAGCAACGACAGCGACCTCTAGCGAAGATTCTCCAGCGCCGCCAGCCGGAACTGTAGAAGGTCCCTCTCTAAAAGGCGAGGAACCTCCAGCCAAAGAATCATCCCTGATATAGGGAGATGCAGGCTCACTCCCAGGAGCCTCAATACCAAGAATGCGGAGAGGACGAGCAACCGTCTCCTTCCTCCTCTTACGAAGAGAAGCTTCCTTCGGGGCAGAAGCCCGTCGCTTCCCGGAAGAGACTACCAAATCCCCCGCAGGCGGAGGCACTTCATACCTCGGCACCGACACCAGAGGCTCATCCGGAGTGCCAGACTCCTCACCCTCGTCTGAAGAAACCGAGGGGACTTCAACTCTTTTCCCAGGCTTGGGAGAAGGCACCCTGAAGCTTCTACGCATGTCGAAATCGCGATGGAAGATGTTAATCGCCACATAGAACTGGGCGTAAGAATGGAGAATGCGGAGCTCCGTGGAGGTTGTAACGACTGGCACAATAAAGATTGCTCCCGTACAACCCATGATAAAATATCGCCACCCTCTGGCTCCATCAATGAGTCCGCCCCTGGACCTAAAGCTAGTGACGGCATTGCCCACGTGCAACTGATCGTACCCAAACTGCCTGGCAAACCGACTAGGCAAATAGGGCTCAAAGAAGCAATGGTCTTCGCTCCTGTACAGCAGATGGGAGGGTCTAATGCAGACCAACCAATTGAAAGCTTTCAAAGAAAGATCGGTCTTCTCTCCACCTGAATTCTCAAGTCTCATCCCTGATTGATTGCGATGTACAGGAGGGGAAGTACAGAGGAGCTTCCAGCCGTGACTGAGGTTCAACACCAGTCGACAATCCAAAGTTGTGTTCACATTCCAGGGAGAGTCCTTGTAGTTTGGCAAGAAGTTACCCCCCGAGTTGCTACCAGAGCCGGGAGACATCATCCGGGGATTGTGGAGAATTAACCATCCCATCAAGTACAGGTATGGTAACACCACCCGGGGAAAACTCTCACGCCGAGCTTCATCGACGAGCAACCCATCAGTCATGGCTCTCAGGCCAGCCTGTATACGGCACACCATGGCAGGAAGCAAGCCCAGTCTTGCCCCGAACACCAGACGCACTGCCTGCCACAGGATGTTCCAGTGAATGCGGTCCGCGGACGCAGTACCGGGCACTACTACTCGACGCAGCCATATCGAGAGAAAACCGGCCAGCTGGGCTTCCTTAGACAGAGGCCTGCGGCAGCGCCTCAAGCAACTGTAGGCCTTAATGCCTTCAGGGTACTTTCCTACCCCCTCAACGAGAATCTGATCTGGGGCTTTAGCCTCCTCCATAAGATCCTCAACGACCTGGGCACTAAGCACGCCCAAACAGTTTACGGGCTCATTCTTGCCCCCCGAGACTTTCTCCGACTTGGCGGCCCTGGCTCGGTGGAAGAAGAGCTAGGACATCCACTTGGTGGTGTGAGCCAAATCAGAAGGCTCATTATAAAAAATGGTGCACGCGAAGTATTGACACATCAGCTCCTGATACACTTCCGCCACCCGAGGGTCCAAGTCCCCCAACTCCTGGTTGGTGGGAACATACTCTTCGTATGGGGTATCCCCCATTGGCAATCTCAAGACCATTGCCATCTCATGGAGGGCCAATCCCAACCCCCCCAGTGGAGTGGCGAAAGTCCCGGTGAGCGAAATGTATCGCTCCATCAGTGCCAAGAACAAGTTAGGGTTGGGAGGCAACCCAACACTAGTCGCACTCACAGCGGCATACAGTCCAATGCCCTCCAGTTCTCTCCGAAAGTGCTTCAAAGCCCAGTCAACTAGGCAAGTCCATCGGAGGTTTGTTGGGGTGATCCACCCGTTGCACCGAGGATTCTCCTTGGGATATACCACACCTCGTCCCATGAAGTCGTTGCAGAAGGTCGGCAATTGGACCGGCTGGATCACTGAGCTGTCTTCACTCGGGACACTGCCCGGGCACAGTCCCCTGAATAGCGTCACAATGCCGGAAGGGCGACTGACAAACGACCCCTGGTCAACCCCTTTCAGATGAAAGATCTTCTCCGGCTTTCCGTGAAGATCGGGAGTCAACGTCCACGACATCCTCCTGGTATGCGTCGCATGGAAGAAAGCCGAGATGGGATAATCCCTCGGCATCGTTGGCAGATACAAAACCAAATTTTCGACAGAAAAAACCCAGGGTTCCCTCTTGGGCTTCGTCTGGGACTGTTTATCAATCATGTCCCCGAAGAGGAAAGTCGGCTTTATGTACTGCTCCCCGTCTACGTATGTCAGGGACTCCCCGTTGATCATGTTCAGCAGCGTCCGCTCGCCCTGAGCCGATATCAAAAACTCCCTTCCCTCAGGATACTAGGGTCCGGAGATGAGAAATGCCATGTGGGACAGATCCTCCAGATAGTTCGAGTGCAGCATCCCGGCAGCGGAACCCATCACCTCGGCCAGTGGAGACTCACCCAAATCAACTGCAAAAGTGCAAGGAATATATGTCATTACAAATCTTGCACAAACATACAGACCAAAGAAACGACAGTCTGTGCTCTATGCCAAGATTGCACAAATTTGGTTATTTTATGCCGGAAGTCCCCTTCACAAGCGTAAAACTCAAATTTTACGATATACGCCAATTTTCGTTAGCCAGAGCTTTTACGCTCGGAACTATGAAAATATGGAGTTTTTACGCTGGCACATTAGAAATATGGACGTAAAAGATGAAAACGCCTCCGTGCATCATCTTCCTCAAAGAGGCTATCAGCACAGAAGACGACCTAGCGCGGTCACGTTCAACGTGTGCGAAGGATTTTTTTGTCGTTTTTGTCATCCCAAAAGGCTCTACCTCTAAGACCAGGTGCGCTGCTCGTCGGCGGGATACTTCGCTCAGAGTGAAGTTCACCTTGCCCAACCAAAGACTCACTCGCTGGGGCAGAAGAAGGAGAAGAAGAACCTATGCTCTTTCCCTTAGTGGAGGGGGTTTGTTTCGGCGCCATTTCTGAAGACTCGAAGTGCTCGGAGAAGGAACGCAGAAAAACTCGAACAGTCGAAAGCTCTCTTTCGCAGAAGACAAATAAAAAGTTTTTCTCTCAAAGGCTTAGGATATATATAGAGTTCGAGTCGACTCCTCGAATCCTCGGACGGACTCCTCGAGACCCTAACCAAATCTCGCAATTAATGGGTGGTTATGATTGGATGCTACGTCAGCCCACTACTCTCAAAAGACGGACAGTCAGCGAATTCGAAAAATTCTTCGCGCAAAGCAGTTCGACGGTTTCTACGCTAAAGGAGCTTTCTACGCTCGACAGCAACAGATCTACGGTTTTACGCTAGCAAGCTATAAGTCTATAGTTTTTTCGCCCGGATGCCTTTGTGCTCGGTAGCTTTTATGCTTGAGAGGCAACAAACCTACGACTTTACGCTCAGCAGATACCAAATCGATGATCTCACGCTCGGCGGCGCTTAGTTTATGCTCAGAAGCAACAGATCCGCAAACTTCACGCTCGGAGAAATTTTCTTTTCAGTAGCTACAGATCTACAGTTCTACGCTAAAGGAGCTTTCTACGCTCGACAACTACGAATCTACGGCTTTATGTTCGACAGCTATAAGTCTATGGTTTTACGCCCGGATGCCTTTGTGCTCGGTAGCTTTTATGCTCGAGAGGCTACGAACCTATGACTTCACACTCAAGAACCACAAGTCTACGATTTCACGCTCGATGGTGTTCTACGCTCACAGGCTACAGATCTCCAGCCCTACGCTAAAGGAGCTTTCTACGCTCGACAGCTACGAATCTACGGCTTTACGTTGGACAGCTATAAGTCTATGGTTTTACGCCCGGATGCCTTTGTGCTCGGTAGCTTTTATGCTCGAGAGGCAACAAACCTACGACTTCACGCTCAGGAACCACAAGTCTACGATTTCACGCTCGATGGTATTTTACGCCCAGAGGCTACAGGCTGATGATTTCATGCTCCACGACTTTCCGCATATCCGAACAGTCCCCGAAGCGGTCAATTGCAAAGAGTTCACACAGAAGATACTCGTTCTTGACCCCAATGTACCCGAAACATACATAGTTCAAACATTGAGAAATTACTCTTCTCGGATCCAAAATTAGAGGTTCATCCAGACTCCAGTCTGAACATCCTATCAAGATGGCAAACTCAGTTTGACAGACAAATCCTCGACCCTGTTCCAAGGGAGTGTCGAGAGGTCATTCTTGAAGACGAAGTCTGAACAAAATTTTTGCTCATCAGAAGCAGCAGTTCAGAGCTCTACGCGGTCCCTCAGTCCTAGCAACAGGACAATTCTAAATGTTCAAAAATGCTTAACAGCGTTCTATGGACTGTTCGCTACGCGTAAAGGACCAGGCCTAATACTCTTCTTATCAGAGTTGGCATAAAGAATCAGACGTGTCGAAGCTACACATATTCAGACTTCACAGCAACGTATGGCAAGATGATCATATGAAGAAGAAGACAATTTTATTAAAATCAAAATCATGATTACATATGAGAAAAATCTAATTTACAAGGGCTTTTCTCTATTTTTCATGATTACATCTGAGGGAAACTCCGTCTACAAAGGAGATCCCCCCTCGTCGTCTGAAGATCGCCCAGAAGCTGTTCTGACAGGTTCTCGCTGGGCTTCAATTCTTCATCCATCTTCTCCAGCAGTCAGTCAGTTCCAGCAAACTAACTGACATGGCAATGATCAACGGCGGAAGGATACAGAGCTGGGCCTGCATAAATTATGCAGATCCCATGCTCCGTGTGCTGCTCAAGCCGGGACAGAGCAAGTCTGTCTGACTCTCGTCACCGGAGGCAACGGGAGAAGATACCACTTGCAAGAGGTGTGGTCAAATACGACCCTTCCTCTCTCCTAGGAAAACGCCATACAAAGTTGCTGATTATTCCGAGCAAGGGAGGCTAAGATATCCTTTCATGATCCATCGTTGCAGTGGACACTTGCTCGAAGATGCCGTCTTTTTCGGCTTCCTACATGCTTGAAGAATATGATCTCCTTCTTCCTCAGGTCGACCCGACGAACTCCGGCGATCATCTCTGCATGGTGATGGGAATGTGGGGAGAACAGGTTAACCCCCCAACCTTTTTAAAGGCAAAAGAGATCACAGCGGTCCCCAATAAATCCGCCATAAAGTCCGCATCGACCGTTTCAACGCTCTATTCAGAAACGTTTTGAGTTACGAGGGGCCGTTCATGCTTCATTCAAAGTGTTTCAAATTCCGAGGAATTTAAAAGCTTTGAAGGGGGTCTTGTAGAAGCATGAAAAATACGCTGGGAGGAGCTACGCAGCATACTGATGCAGAGCAGCGTAAACAGAGGCCTTCAGAGCCATCAAGCGTACAAGCAGAGCTTTCTTCGCTAAACACAACGTGAAGTACAAGCTCAAAGGACCATCCGCGTAAGTACAGTACGTCCAGGCCGCTCCAGCGTAAACAGGGTTCTTCATCGCCTCCATGGCGTAAAACTTAGCCGATCTCAAAGCAGCGTTAAAGCATACGAGGAATGCTTCGTCTTTCCCGAAATAAACCTGTCAAGTCACGCAGTTAACCTGACCTCTGACTCCTGACAAAAAGTGCTGCACGGCTACCCAAACGATGGCTGGAAACGAGGACAGACCCCTCGGGACGCGCACCACAGTATGATGGCGGAACTCTGCATTTAATGCAGAGAATTTGGTTAAAATATTACCGAACCATCGTTTACTGACGTCCCCTCAGCATAAACTGCTCTTTCGCGTACAAGGGGATACGCTGCCTTATTTTACACAGACAAACATGAGCTATTTTTTGCTCCGCAGTAGACAAACCGCCTGCCACGTCAAAAGCTGTACTTCGTATGGGGCTCGAGGCACGTCTCTACGTCTAATTGCACAGAGCGGTGATAGTTTCTCTCAAGGCACGTCTCTGCGACGGATGCACAGAAGGGCTGCAGACCTTCAAAACACGCCTCCGTATTTAATGCACAAGATGGTGTCAAATCTCTGTAAGAGATTTGATTATATCTTCAAAAGCCATAATTTCGGCTAAGACGTCCACATCAGCACTCTGGCACGGTACGCAGCGGCTTCTACGCCCATTCAAGATCTGTGCTCTTTCGGCTGCTATGCCCATTCGGCTTCAAACGCCCACTCAGTCTCTACTATCATTCGTCTTCAAACGCCCACTCAGTCTCTACGATCATTCGGCTTCTACGCCTACTCGGCTTCTATGCCCATTCGGCTTCTACGCCTACTCGGCTTCTATGGCTATTTGGCTTCTACGCCAGGGTGACAGTTATTTGGCTTCTACGCCAACCTCTTCTACACAAGGGATACCTACCTACGTGGCTTCTACGCAGTGATCTTCGCAGCATATATACGCATTTTGTCCCCTTAGTTGAACACGCGTCATATGCTCACTCAAAAGGTCATCTATACGCAGGCATTGGTTATTTTAACCGTTGTGTAAAAGGGTGCTGTACTTTCCACTCCTCAGTTTTTATACCGACGGAGTGGTCACTGTCACCAAAACTCTATAAATAGAGACCCCTATCAATGGGAAAAGAGGGAAAAACTTCAAACTTGAAGATCGAACAAGGTCAAAACTTTGAAAGAAGGATCGAACAAGGTCGAACTTTCCAGAAAGATCGAACCGGAGGTCAAGAGAGAGAGAGAGAGAGAGAGAGTCCGGAGCTCAGGCAAAGAGTAGGGATCGACGACTTTGGCATCGTGCATCCACCCTCCTTTGCAACCTTCGAAGCTGCTACCTGTCTTCCACGACACTTTTTTAACATCGTGTGGTCCAAGGGCTAAAGTGATCGACTGTAGATCAGACACCTATAGCAATTTATACCCAGATTAAATAAATTGTACTCCCATATCCTCGTATAGGATTAAATTGTACAAGTTTGTTTGTAAACCAAAGGGCACGGGTTTCGTATAAACCCCGTCATTGAAATACACTTTTATTCTTTCGTTTAATACCACAAACAGCCGTCACCGTCGTCACTTCAGTAGAGGGCGCGACAAAGGTAGAGGTACCGACAACGGCCGAAGTGGTTGGCATACTCAAAGGAGGCATAGTCGTAATGACAGGCTCATCCTCCTCTCGAGATATCGGAGCTGTATCGGGCAAGCCGACACCCAAAAATGTTTCTTCTTCAAAGTCGGGCACCTCCGTGTCATCAGCAGGAGCTGAAATGAAGCCAAAAGTTGCATCGACACTGCCCTCCCCGTAGAGGTCCTCCCCTGAAAAGAAGACAAAAGAAAGTTAATATCAACATGATATTAATTTTTCTAAAAAGAGGCATAAAGACGACATTTACCCATGGCTGATGGTATATATGTCGCGTCCGCAGCCAGTACAGCTAAATTATTTCTTAATGATATTAAGCGAGCTATCATACCTGGAGAAGAGGGTGTGTCAACTGATACTGGCAGATATTCTTCCAGGTCTTCACCAAGATCCAACCGAGGTTCATCGGCTGGAATCGCACTGCCAGCCGGAATTGTGGAGGCTTCCTCTCTAATAGTCGAAGGACATTCGATCAAAGAATCGTCCCCAATTGGGGAAACAATAGGCTCACTCCTAGGAGCCTCATGACTGGAAATCCTGACAGGACCACCAACAGTCTTCTTTTTCTTGCGAGGGGAAGTCTCCTTCAGAATATTAGCCCTTCGCTTTTCGGGGATAACCAGAGGCTCTGCAGACGGAGGTATTTTACTTCTTGGTACTGTCAGCAAAAGTTCATCGGGATTGACAGAGTCTTCACCCTCGTCAGAGGAAACTGATAGGATTTTCTCTCTTCCCGCGGACTTAGAAGAGGGCATCCTAAAACTTTCACGTATATCAAAATTGCGATAGAATGTATTGGTTGCCACATAAAACTGGGCGTATGAATGGAGGATGCACAACTCCATGGAGATAGAAGTCGCTGGTATAGTAAAGACCGCTCCAGTACAACCCATTATGAAGTACCGCCATCCTCTCGCCCCGTCAATAAGTCCACCTCTGGACTTGAAGTTGGTGATGGCATTTCCAACATGCAACTGGTCATACCCGAACTACCTGGCGAACCGACTAGGCAGATAGGGCTCCAAGAAGCAATGGTCTCCACTTCTGTACAATAAATTAGAAGGTCTAATGCAGACCAACCAATAAAAAGCTTCAGGAGAAAGAACGGTCTTCCCTTCACCTAAATCTTGAAGTCGCATCCCCTGTTGATTGAGATATACAGTGGAGACGGTGCAGAAGAGCTTCCAGCTGTGAGCAAAATTTAATGCTCGCCGATAGTCTAAAACTGTGGTCACGTTCCAGGTAGAATTCTTGTAATTCAACAAGAAGTTATTCCCCGAACTACTACCGGAGCCGGGAGACATCACCCTGGGGTTATGAAGAATTAACCATCCCATCAGATATAGGTATGGTAATTCTACCCTGGGGAAGCTTTCACGTCGTGTTTCGTTGGCAAGCAGCCCGTCAGTCATGGCCCTCTGGCCAGCTTGTATCCGGCATACCATGGCAGGGAGCAGGCCCAGTCTTGCCCCAAACACCAAATGTACCGTGGGCCATAAAGTGTTACGATGAATACGATCCGAAGATGCAATGCCGGGTACTACCAGTCGGCGTAGCCATATAGAGAGGAAGCCAGCCAGCTGAGCTTCCTTAGACAGAGGCCTGCGGAAATGCCTCAAATAACTGTAGGCTTTAGTGCCTGCAGGATATTTTTCTATCCCTTCGTCGAAAATTTGATCTGAAGCTCCAACGTCTTCAATAAGGTCATCGACTACTTGAGCATTAAGCACACTCAGAAAGCTCAAATCCCTATCCCTGCTATCCACAACTTTGTCTGGCCTAGCATCTCGGGCATGATGGAAGAAGAGGTAGGACGCCCATTTGTTATTATGAGCCAAATCAGAGGGCTCATTATAGAAGGCGGTGCACGCTAAATAGTGGCACATCAGCTCCTGGTACACCGCCACCACCCGAGGGTCTGTATCACCCAGCTCCCGGTTTGTGGGAACGTACTCTTCATAAGGAGTATCCCCCATTGGCAGTCTTAAAATCTCTGCCATTTCGTGAAGGGCCAATCCCAACTCCCCTAGTGGAGTGGCGAAAGTCCCAGAGAGCGAGATATATCGCTCCATCAAAGCCAAAAATAGGTTGGGATTGAGAGATAACCCAACACTAGTGGCATTCACAGCCTCAAACAAACTAATGCTCTCCAGCTCCATCTGAAAGTTCTTCAGGGCCCAAGCAGCCAAATGAATCCATCGAAGATTTGTAGGGGTGAGCCACCCATTGGTCCGAGGATTAACCTTGGGGTATACTCCTCCATGCTCTATGAAGTCATTGAAGAAAGTCGGTAATTAGACTGGCTAGAATAATGCAGTGTCTTCACTCGGGACAATGCCCAGAAATAATCCCCTGAAAGGCATTACAGGACCGGAAGGGAGGCTTACAAATAGCCCTCGGTCGGATCCTTTCTGGTAAAATATCTTCTCCGGCTGGCCGTGAAGATTGGAAGTCAGAGTCCACGACATCCTCCTCGGATGTGTGGCATGGAAGAATGCCGAGATAGATTAATCTCTCAGCAACTTGGGCAGATACAAGACCAGGCCCCCGGCAGAAAAAACCCAATTTTCTTTCTTGGGCTTCGTCTGGGATTGTTTGTCAATCATATCCTAGAAGAGGAAAGCCAATTTTATGTATTTTGCCCCGTCTATATGTCACGCCCCAATCTCCCGCAAGCTCGACAGTCCCCGCTGAACGTGAATCACCATGTTGTAGCTCTCCCGCGGGACAATCGTTCTAATCGGGACGTGATGCCGTACGAGCCTGTAGTTGCGCTCGTACAAGGCGATGTTGTCAAACACCAAATGTTATCATTGAATCAACCAAGTTGCAGCAGAAGTCAAGTATTGTGTACCAAGCACACATCAGAGTATACGCAGCGAAGCTCACGATAGGGTCCAAATAAAATGTCCCGAGGCAATGCCACAAAGGCGATGCCACGAAGACGATGAAATGCTCTTGCTCTTTTCTCTAGCCCACAAAGGTACTTACAGTTCATACATCTTGTCCTGTATATCCAAGCAGTGCCACTACGCCTGTGTACCTGAAATATTGCCCACAAATGTGGGTCAGTACACAACCGTACTGGTGAACGGGATAACCCACTCGTCTAAGCCGACACTAAGTAAAATAGTGAATGCAAACAGTTAAATGGTGATCTTTCTAGTTGAATCCTAGATTCATTTCATGGCATAGGGATGACATGTTAAGGAAAGCTGTAAAGCAGTTTAAGCATGCAAGCATTCAACTCAAACCAATCGACAAGCATTTAAATATATCCGACCGACCCGTCTAACTCAATGCCATCGCTCGCACGATAACATATCGAACCATCAGTCTCTCCTCAATATCCATCCTCAACCAACAGTTTATATCCCAATCTCGAGTGCACACTCTTGCCGAGGCAAGGTGGCCGCGCCTACACGAAAGCCAAACCAACAAAAGAAAAGCAAGCCAACTCTTATCTATATGAAGTCACTGGCAAAGCCATAAAGGACAAAATCCAAGCATTAACGGCGCTCCCTATCAGCCCGGGTAGCAAGCCCCGCTGGAGGTCCCACAATGCATCGTGACTAGCATTGTAAATAGCACGAATCAATATTTCCCTCCGGATCGATACGGTCCCAGTGCCCCGGGAAGCCGTTTCGAGGAAATGTCAAACCCTGTGTACACATGTTGTCCGTGACATGCAGAAAGTAGGTATGACGAGAGGATCGAACATTCTCGTCCCACCAAGCGATCTTAGACTCGTTTCAACCGAATATCCAACCAAAGCATCAATAACCATTCTTTTAACATATCCCCAAGGATTCCAAATCTCGACCTCAATATATATATCCCAAGGCACCAAAATACTCATATGCACAATCTCTCAAGTTGTGCCCAAGTTATGCCCATACTTCACATTGCCGCTTTCCAACACAGTGTTTCACATTGGGTACAACACCCCACACTCCGAATAATCCCATGGCACAATGCCCCAACAATGGCACAATACCCTCGCCGATGCAGTTGTTCGGTTTCGAATCACAACTGCTCGCTTTGCAAGACAAAGCGACCCAGTGATACTCGTGCGCGGATGCACGCTCGCTCGCCCGAATTCCCGATATTTTTATTGTGTCATTCCAACTTGTATAATTCCAACCGTCCAAGTATAATCCCAATTATCCAACCGACTGCCTCAAATGTATAACCCAACTATCGTACCAACTATCCAACGCATAAATCATTCAAGCCATAATCCTACCAAGCCAACGACGTACACTCTATGCATGCCTCAGTGTAGTAATTCCTAATGTTTCAGCCCAAGTGTTCAAGCCTTTTACATATTTTCCATATTATTAGGCATAAAGGAGTAGAAGAGAAGGGAAAGAGCCCACTCACCATGATTGATCCCGTTAGGCATCCTGTCATGCCGATACGGCCAATCCCTTGAACTCGTGGTCCGATGCAAGCGCGATCTACTCAATTGGTATGACCGTGCGAGCAGGCTGTGCTCTCCAAATCATCCGACCGATCGGATTAAGGAAGACGGCATTATTGCTTCCATCCAGCTATTCAGTACTGTTCTGAACGAACACCTGATTTCCATCGAACCCGCTAGCCATCTGCACATTGAAACCAACTCGATTAATCCTTCTTCCCGAAATCCAATATTTCAAATGTAACCAGCATTTGATTTATTCAGTCCGACTCAGCGTAATGCTCCGAGCGGTTGCGGGCGTTACATAATATACCACTTAAAATTAGGTTCATCCACGAACCATGCTGGTACTCATTCCTTACTAGCATGCCACAATCCAATTCCATAGATCTGCTCTATGCAACTCTCATATTCACTATTTCTGACTCAATATCTCGCTCTGCTGAATGCTCGTACAAATTTTACGAATTCCCACACCCTCCTTGCAGCTCAACACGAATTTCTCGTATCGCTTAGTTTCGGATCGTACATATATTTAAGGCGTCCCTAAAATACATGCATTTCAGCCGAGCTTTGCGATAGCAAATTTGAACAAGTTACAAGGGTATCTTTATGTTCGAGGCATCCATTTGCTTTGCTCCCAATTGAATCGATCCCAATTTCTATTCCAACATATTCGATTGAGCACTATACTCAAATATGATAATTTTCCACCGACTCAATCAGTTCGTGTTCCAACTCAATCCATCCAACTATTTCTGAAATCCGTACTAGCAACATCTCCAAATATTATCTCGTGCACCGAACGATCATCTCAACTGATCTACCCCAGCTATGCGACTTACCCAAATATCAACTTTGCTTAGATCAGCTCAGTCCAACATATTTCCTGCCATCTCAAAATCTCACAGGGTGAACATCTATATTGAGGTTCGTGTGATCCACGAAGATCTCGCCGCCACGCCAAAGGGATTGTGTCGCCACGATTTCAACGTGGACACACTCGCCACAATTCTTAGGTTGCGCATGGAATAGTTCTTCGGGCTGCTTCCACTGCCTCAAAGCATAGAATATCACCTTTGCCTTCCGAACGAGCACGTTTCCCAGACTAAGTTCCGAGACATCTTGTAAATCTGAGGCACATCTGTCCCTTTCAGTATTCGCAAAGATTTGATTTGAACGAGCCACCACAGTCGTCCATTCATATAAATGCTATTTCCTTCCAGAGCACGATGAGTCAGAGGCGATGCCATCTACAAAAATCTGTGACTCCGAATCTCATCAGTTGACTAGGCTACCTTCCACCATCGCTTCGATCTTCCGGCTGTATCTTCAGCTGAAGACTATCCCAAGGGTCTCTCAAATTCCAACACTCAGTCGATAAGCCAAATCTCATTGCTCACATCTGCCCTCGACGCATTCCCAAATATGCCGCCTCAAGGGTCGTTCTATGGGTCTACCATATTCATATCCGATTCAGCGGGCAAGGTCGCTTAGGGTCAGCTGTCCCGAAGCTACGCTCGATAATTGTAATCATTACGATGGACAGTTACTATAAACCATGCTACATCTCATCTGTAAATCCGAATCAAAATCCAACCATCCATCCGAGCGAACTCCCGAATCCGAGCAATGTGCTCGTTGAAACCGTCTACCATCAATCCGTCGTTCTGTCCTGAATCCATCAAATTTCTGAATTGCATGTTCGATTCTAGCACTAAAAATTGCAATGATTCTCAAAACCAAAGACTTCCTCCAATTCTTATCCATTTGCCACATTCTACAATGCACGTCCAACTTGCTCAAACCGTATAGTGATTTGTTCCGACGTTGCTCCCATATTTAGCTATCTTTAAAAGTCTGTCCGCCAAAATCTTTTGTCTTCTGTTGTTGCCACAACCCGTCCACGTCTTTCCAGAGAACCCGTTTACCATCGTTGCACCATCTTGCCCAAAATTCTATTTCCGCTAACCTGAGTCGACTTCTCGAACAACAATATCCAAAATCTTTCAAGTTTGTGTGAATCCATCTCATTGTCCCTCCAGACCAATATCGTGTTTCTTTGCTCAACCAACAGCTCAAATGTGTCACCCAAAATCGTAGTTCGTGCTCGCTATCCTTCCGATAATACCATCGCTTCGCTCAAGCATAACCCAAATGTTCGTTCCGATTCCGCCCATCTCTTAAGCCCAATGATACTTCCATTTGCACGATTCCGTTCTTGAGTTCTCAAGTCTAATGTATCGAAGGATACCCGAGTCAAATTCTATTGTACTATATACCACTTGGAAATATAGTTGCCCTCATGCGAAATCTGCGTCAACCAGCGTCTATCCCAAACCGACTATTCCGAGGTGATTCTGTCGAATCATAACTCAATATACGCTTGCTCCATTTTCATTCCTTCCAACTCAGTCGATTTGCACCAACCGACTTGTATTCGTTATCTGAGTCCGTTCAGGCAATTCCCATTGATGTCTAACCAAAATATTTCCAATGCCTTGCTTAACACGTTTGATCCCATATACCACTTTGAATTAAGTCGCTACTCACATTACGTTTTCTTTCACGAATCCAAGATCCGTTTGAACCATCCTTCAGGTGTGATCATGCCTTTTCCCATTCTAGTTTGACACAAAACTCAGGCAATGCTTGAATTATCCAACTGTTTCCTTAAATCTTGCTATGTAACTCGTGCCATATCCCATTCTCAATACTTCCAGCTATTCTCAAACCGATTGCTACTTTCGCTACACGAGCAACTCGTGCAACGATCTTTTCCAAGTATTCCAACCCAATACTTAATGGTTTCACACATTTGTTGTACGAGCAACTCGTACCAACTTATCCGTATATTCCCGAGCCAAACTCAAACCTGCCCAACCTATGCGCCACAGCCGAAATTCCAACTTCTATCCAACACAATCGCTAGACGAGCAACTTGTGCAAGGATCCATTCTCATCGAATGCTTCTACTCAAAATATGTCGCATAACCAAATCTCGGTAGCCAACCGGCTGATCCATTGAGGCAATCAGAACTCCCAGAATGATAAACCAAGCCAACCCAATGAAAGCCCAGACTTGTTGCACAAATGCAACAACGTCAACCAACTTGCTGCACGAATGCAACAACGCCTAACGAGGCTAAGCGATCCTAAGAAAACCAACCAAGGCAACCCAACAAAGAATAATATGCAGCCACAACTAGCAATAAATAGACTTATTGCATGAAGCATCCAATGCGGCGCTGAGTAGAGTCAAGAGCTAAATGACACGCGGAAGCTATTTAGAGTTTGTGATGAAGCGAAGGACCAAGTCCGAAGAAATGAACCGGGCGCTCTGATACAAATTTGTCACGCCCCAATCTCCCGCAAGCTCGACAGTCCCCGCTGAACGTGAATCACCACGTTGCAGCTCTCCCGCGGGACAATCGTTCTAATCGGGACGTGATGCCGTACGAGCCTGTAGTTGCGCTCGTACACGGCGATGTTGTCAAACACCAAATGTTATCATTGAATCAACCAAGTTGCAGCAGAAGTCAAGTATTGTGTACCAAGCACACATCAGAGTATACGCAGCGAAGCTCACGATAGGGTCCAAATAAAATACCCCGAGGCAATGCCACAAAGGCGATGCCACGAAGACGATGAAATGCTCTTGCTCTTTTCTCTAGCCCACAAAGGTACTTACAGTTCATACATCTTGTCCCGTATATCCAAGCAGCGCCACTACGCCTGTGTACCTAAAATATTGCCCACAAACGTGGGTCAGTACACAACCGTACTGGTGAGCGGGGTAACCCACTCGTCTAAGCCGACACTAAGTAAAATAGTGAATGCAAACAGTTAAATGGTGATCTTTCTAGTTGAATCCTAGATTCATTTCATGGCATAGAGATGACATGTTAAGGAAAGCTGTAAAGCAGTTTAAGCATGCAAGCATTCAACTCAAACCAATCGATAAGCATTTAAATATATTCGACCCGTCTAACTCAATGCCATCGCTCGCACGATAACATATCGAACCATCAGTCTCGCCTCAATATCCATCCTCAACCAACAGTTTATATCCCAATCTCGAGTGCACACTCTTGTCGAGGCAAGGTGGCCGCGCCTACACGAAAGCCAAACCAAAAAAAGAAAAGCAAGCCAACTCTTATCTATATGAAGTCACTGGCAAAGCCATAAAGGACAAAATATAAGCATTAATGGCGCTCCCTATCAGCCCGGGTAGCAAGCCCCGCTGGAGGTCCCGCAATGCATAGTGACTAGCACTGTAACTAGCACGAATCAATATTTCCCTCCGGATCGGTACGGTCCCAGTGCCCCGGGAAGCCATTTCGAGGAAATGTCAAACCCTGTGTACACAGGTTGTCCGTGACATGCAAAAAGTAGGTATGACGAGAGAAGCAAACATTCTCGCCCCACCAAGCGATCCTAGACTCGTTTCAACCGAATATCCAACCAAAGCATCTATAACCATTCTTTCAACATATCCCCAAGGATTCCAAATCTCGACCTCAATATATATATCCCAAGGCACCAAAATACTCATATGCACAATCTCTCAAGTTGTGCCCAAGTTATGCCCATACTTCACATTGCCGCTTTCCAACACAGTGTTTCACATTGGGTGCAACACCCCACACTCCGAATAATCCCATGGCACAATGACCCAACAGTGGCACAATACCCTCGCCGATGCAGTTGTTCGGTTTCGAACCACAACTGTTCGCTTTGCAAGACAAAGCGACCCAGTGATACTCGTGCACGGATGCACGCTCGCTCGCCCGAAATCCCGATATTTCCATTGTGTTATTCCAACTTGTATAATTCCAACCGTCCAAGTATAATCCCAATTATCCAACCGACTGCCTCAAATGTATAACCCAACTATCGTACCAACTATCCAACGCGTAAATCATTCAAGCCATAATCCTACCAAGCCAACGACGTACACTCTATGCACGCCTTAGTGTAGTGATTCCCAATATTTCAGCCCAAGTGTTCAAGCCTTTTACGTATTTTCCATATTATTAGGCATGAAGGAGTAGAGGAGAAGGAAAAGAGCCCACTCACCATGATTGATCCCGTTAGGAATCCTGTCCTGCCGATACGGCCAATCCCTTGAATCCGTGGTCCGATGCAAGCGCGATCTACTCAACTGGTATGACCGTGCGAGCAGGCCGTGCTCTCCAAATCATCCGACCGATCGGATTAAGGAAGATGGCATTATCGCTTCCATCCAGCTATTCAGTACTATTCTGAACGAACACCTGATTTTCATCGAACCCGCTAGCCATCTGCACATTGAAACCAACTCGATTAATCCTTCTTTCTGAAATCCAACATTTCAAATGTAACCAGTATTTGATTTATTCAGTCCGACTCAGCGTAACGCTCCGAGCGGTTGCGGGCATTACACTATATACGTCAGGGGCTCTCCGTTGATCATGCTCAACAACATTCGCTCTCCTTGAGACGATATCAAGATTCTCCTTCCTTCAGGATACTGGGGTCCAAAAATAGGAAATATTACATGGGACAAATCCTTCAGGTAATTGGAGTTCAGCATCCCAGCAGCAGAACCCATTACCTCGGCCAACAGAGGTATCTGCATGTTCACTACAAAAGGCAAGAAGAACATGTCAGTTTCTATAATAGACATTACAGTCTTGCAGCTTATGCCAAAGATCAACAGTCTGTGCTTTTACGCCAAGACTGTAAAAATTTGAGTTTTTACGCTGGAATCTCATTTCAAGGCGTAAAATTCAAGATTGGCAGTATACACAAAAATCTGACAGTCTGTATTTTTACGCCAGATTGCCAAAGTTTGAGTTATTACACCGAAATTTTCATCCAGAGCGTAACATCCAAAATTTGTAGTATACGCCAAATTTTGACAGTCGAAGCTTTTAAGCCAGACTGTGAAAATATGGAGTTTTTACGCTGACACATTAGGAATGTGGGCATAAAAGATAAAACATCTCTGTGCATCATCTTCCTCGAAGAGGCTATCAGCACAGAAAATGACCTAGGGCATTCACGTACAACGTGTGCGAAGAGTTTTCTTCGTTCTTGTCGTCCCAAAATCTTTACCTATAACGCCCGGTGCACAGCTCGTCGGTGGGACGCTTCATTCAGAGCAAGGTTCGCCCTGCCCGATGGGAGTCGCTCTTGCTTGGGCAGAGGAGCGAGAATAGGAGGCAGCCTTCTTTCCCTTAGAGGAGAAGATGGGTTTTGGTGCCATTTCTAAAGACTCAGAATGCTCAAAGAGGAAACGAAGGAAAGTACTCAGAGAGACGAAGGGTTTTCTTTTGCAAAAGACAGGTGAAGAGTTTTTCTCTGAAGGCCTTGGGGTATATATAGAGTTCAGAGGTACTCCTCGAATCCCTAACCAAATCCGATATTTAATATTCGGTTATGATTGGGGGACCACATCAACATATCATTAGAAGACGGGCAGTCATACTCCATAAATAGATCCATGCTTTACGCTCAGTAGCTACAAGTCTATGATCTTACGCTCAAGAGCTTTTACGCTCAGAAGCTACAAGTCTACGATTTTACGCTCAGAGGCTATAAGTCTACGGTTTTACGCCCGGATGCTTTTACGCTCGAGAGGCTACAAACCTACGACTTCACGCTCAGAGGCTACAAATCTATGATTTCATGCTCAGAAGCTTTTTATGCTCAGAGGCTACAGATTTACGACTTCACGCTCGAAAGTTTTCTTTCTAAAGGCTATAAGTCTACAGTTTTACGCCCAGATGCTCTCATACTCAGCACCTTTTACACTCGAGAGGCTATAAACCTATGACTTTATGCTCATCTACACTAGGATCTATGACTTTCCGCATATCTCAAAATAAGCAGGCCAGAGTATGCGTATATCTGAACAATTCTCAAGATGGCCAGTTACAAGGGTTCATGCAAAAGATGCTCCTTCTTGGCCTCTAAATATCCCAAGTACCCAAAGCATACAGAGTTCAACATTGAAAATGACTCTTCTCCTTGGGTCGATTGGAAGCTCATCCAAAATCTAGTCTGAATATTTTCTCTACAGTTCAAGATGGCGATTCAGTTTTGACAGCCATTTCTCGCCCTATTTTAAGGAATTTTTGGGAAATTATTCTTGAAGATGATGGTCTGAACAAGAATTCTTCTTATCAGAGAAGTGACAGTTCAGAATTCTATGCAATTCCTCGTTCAAAACAGCATGACAGTTCGGATATTCGACTTAAATGCTAAAACAGTTTTTTTACGCGTCCTCAGTTACGCGTAAAAGACAGGACGAGATCAGATACTCTCTTTATCAGAGTCGGCGTAAAATTATTCAAATGTGGCGAAGCTACACATATTCAGACTTCATCACGGCAAAATATGGCAAATCATTAAAAGAAGACAAATCTTATTAATCATGATTACATATGAGGGAAATCCCGTCTACAAACGGTTTCTCATCTATATTTAAAGATCACGCCCAGAATCTGTTCTGCCAGGTTCTCGTATTGGTGGAGATCTTTATCCGTCTTCTTCAGTAGTTAGTCAGTTTCCGCGACCGATTAACAAGAAAATGATTAATGGCGGGAGGATACACAACTGGGCTTGTGTAAATTATTCAAGAGCCCATCCTCCATACGCCATGACAGATTGAGTTAAGGTATTTTGACCCAACTCAATACTGCAAGACAGGGCTAGTTTGTCTGCCCTCGTCCACGAACGACGGGAGAAAATACAGCTTGCAAGCTGTGTGGCCAAATGGGACCCTTCCTCTCTCCTGGACGAATCGCCAAATGAAATTGCTGATTATCCCGAGTAAAGGAAGCTATGATATCCTTCCATGATCCATCGTTGCAGAGGACATTTGCTCGAAGACGTCTTTTTTTTCGGCTCCTTACATGTTGGAAGAACATGATCTTCTTCTTCCTCAAGTCAGCATGACAGACCACGGCAACCATCTCTGTGTGATGAAGGAAGTGTGGGAAAAACAGGTTAACTCAATCGCCTTTTTATAGGCAGAGGAGAATATACTGAATCCCAACAAAATTCCAAAAATTCGCCGAAGAATCAGCCTCGAGGAACGAGTCAGACTTGACCGTTTCATGCTTCATTCAAAGTGTTTCAAATTACGAGAAATTTGAAAACTTTGAAGGGGGTCTTGTAGAAGCATGAAAAATACGCTACCAGATTATACGCAGTATGCATAAAACTCGCGTAAAGCAGAGTTTTCAGTGCTGTGTGGGGTAACATATGACTTCAGAGCCATCGGCGTACAGCGGAGCTTCATCGCTAGTACAGCGTAAAATATAGCTCCAAGAACAACACGCGTAATGCAGTATTTTGAGACTACTTCAGCGTAAAAAGGTTGTTATATCGCCCTAATGGCATAAAACTTATCTGTTTTTAATGCAGCATGGAAGTGTACGAGGAACGCTTCGTATTTCTCGAATGAACCTGTCAGATCATGCAGTGAACCTGACTCCTGACAAAGACTACTGCACAGCTATCCAGACGACGGCTGTAATGATGGTGCGGCACAAAGACCCAGACCGTAGTTTAGTGACATTTCCTTGATATAATTTGCTTTTACGCATTCAAGGGAATACGCTGCCTAGTTTTACACAGGAAGATGTGAGCTTTTACGCTCAGCAGAAGACAAAACGAACTGCCACGTTAAAAGCTACTCTTCGTACAGAGCTCGAGGCACGTCTCTGCATTCAATGCACGAATTTGGTTCTATTTTCAAAGACTGGGTGAACCATAATTATGACTAACACGTCCACATCATCACCTCTGCATATTACGCCAACAGGCTATTTTCAGCTATAGGAGCACGCCGTACGCTATCTCCTAGAAATACGCGCCGACCTGTCTATTTTTAATTACAGGAGTACGCCGTATGCTATCTCCTCGGAATACCTCAACTCAGGTTATATTTGCAAAGGTGAGTGACAATGCTATTTGGTCCATAATACGCTCAAGACTCCAGTCAGTATCAGGCTTCTACGCCTATTTGGCTTCTACGCCAACTTGACAGTTATTAGACTTCTACGCCTATATGTCAACTATTGGGCTTCTATGCCTACTGGGATTCTACGCCTACTTGGCTTCTATGCCAACTTGACAGCTATTGGGCTTCTACGCCTATATGTCAACTACTTGGCTTCTACGCCAACTCGACAACTATTCGGCTTCTACGCCTACTTGGCTTTTACGCCATCAGAACAGCTATTTGGTTCTTATGCCAATGAGACAGTTAATTGGCTTCTATGCCAATCATCTCTATGCGAGGGGCAGTTATCTACGTGGCTTGCATGCCGTGATCTTCGCAGTAGTTATACGCATTATCTCTTAATGGAACGCGCGTCACACGCTTATTCAGAAGATCATTTATACGTGGGTAGCAGTTATGATAACCACCGCGTAAAAGGTGCGGCTCTCTCCGCTATTCAGTTTCTACGCCTATAAATATAGACCTCCGTCTACGGAGGTCAAAGGTCGAAAAATTTGGAGAAAAGAGGTCAGAAGAAAGGTCGAAGAGAGGTCAAAAGTCAAAGAAATCGAAGAGCACAGATCGACGATTTTGCCATCGAGTATCTACTTCTTCTTGCAACCTTCGAAGCTCCTCCGTCTTCAACAGCACTTCTTCATCATCGTGTGGTCCAAGGGACAAAGTGATCGACCGCAGATCAGACTCCTATAGCAATATTTACCCAGATTAAAATTTGTACTTGACATCTTCGTATAGGATTAATTGTACTTCTTGTTTGTAAACCAAAGAAAGGGTTTCGTATAAACCTTGTTTTATTTCTTTCGTTTATTATCAAACAGTGTATATTACAAAATAAGTAATATTCTATTATTATTATTATTATTATTATTATCATCTAAATGGATAACCAAAATTAATTAATTATCATTATTATTGTTAATAATATAAATTATGCGTTAATTATCAACCTACGTTTGTCTTTCCATTCTTTTTCTCGCGTTCCATCTCTCTCTCAAAGGAGAAAAAGTAGTGTAGTAGAAAAAAATGAGTCGTCGCTGATCCGTGCGGTCCGCCATCCATCGATGCCTGTCCACCTCTCTCCACCATCCACCGTCGCCTCTCCGCCTATTTCTGCCATCCACCGCCGTCTCTCTCTTCTCTCCACCGCTGTCGTCACTCATCTCTCTCCTTTCTCTAGGCAATCGCCACCAGCACGTCTCCTGGTCATGGCCGTCATCTACCGCCATGTGGAATTGTCCAAAAAGTCGGATTTGGAATTGTCCAAAAGTGTCAAAATCCTCCCGATAGAAAAATCATGTCGGTAGTTCTGCGTTTATCCAAACACGTGAAGTTTCAGAGATCAGTGCACATGCTAGTTTATCTCCATTTTCGAGTACCACATTCTGCATCTAAAGCTTGTTTGGTAAACCATAAGGAGAGGGATATTTGGATTTACACTTTCAAGATGGAAAGTGTGAAAATTCATGCAGTTTTTTGTTCGTAAGAAAATAAAATATAATAATAATAATAATAATAATAATTATTATTATTATTATTATTATTATTATTATTATTATTATTATTATTATTATCATCACTTTAACAAATAAAGATAAATTTTACAATTAATTAATATTAGTTATTTTTTTGTTTAACTAATTAATTATTCTAATTATATAATATTATAGATATATTATTTCAAATAATAATTAATTATCTTAACTAAATTAGAGCAATCCTAATACTAAATATATTGTCCTAACTAGAGGAATAGTAAATACTAAATAATGAGTTCAACAAATTAACATAATTGCTAAATACCAATTATTAGTAGTAATAGAATAACTTTATTTAACTTGTTATTATTTTAAAACTAATTAATTATTTTTTACTAATTAATTACTAAAAGCTATATAATCTACGAAAAATTTCGTTCAGAGCAAAAAAATTTGATATATTTCCAAGAAAAGCATTATATTTTAAAATTTTACATTCAAAGCATCAAAACGTCCTTTCTAAGGACGTTTTATATTTTTCCTCTAACGGAGTTAAAGGAGCAAATTTAAAATATATATATATATATATATATATATATATATATAGGTAAAACGTCCTTCCTATGAACGTTTTTCATTTTTTATTTTTTTAATCTCTCCTCTCTCTCACTCGCACTCTCTCTCAGTCACACACCACATAAGAAACCACGGGAGATGAGAGGGGTCGTTGGGGAGCGGAGAGAAAATGGGAGGCAGAGGAGAGGAGAGAGAGAGAGAGAGAGAGAGAGAGAGGAGAGGAGAGGAGAGGGGAGAGAGAGAGAGAGAGAGAGAGAGAGAGAGAGGAGAGGAGAGGGGAGAGGAGAGGAGAGAGAGAGAGAGAGAGAGAGAGGAGAACAGAGAGTGTGAGTGAGAGATGAGAGAGTGTGAGTGAGAGAGAGGAGAGAGGAGAGAAAAAAAAAGGAAAACGCCCCTAGGAAGACGTTTTTCCTAGGGAAAAATGTCCTTCCTAGGGGAAAAAAAACGTCATTCCTAGGGGCATTTTTTTTTCTCTCCGCTCTCCTCTCTCCTCTCCCTCACCCACACTCTCTTCTCCTCTCTCTCTCACACTCACACTTTCTCATTTTCTCCTCTCTTCCGGGGGACAATCATACTAATTTCAATTTCATCTTCTTCTTCTGCAGCCGCACCGGCGTTCGTCCCCCGCGACGACATCCTCCTCAACTGCGGCGCCAGGGCGGGACAGTCCAACGACTCCGACGGCCGGGCTTGGTCCGGCGATGTCGGGTCCAAGTACAACCCCAGCTTGACCTCCCCCGGCCCCACCGCCGCCTCCCAGGACTCCTCCGTACCCCAGGTCCCCTACCTCATCGCCCGCGTCTTCACCTCCCCCTTCACCTACTCCTTCTCCCTCGGCCCCGGCCGCAAGTTCCTCCGCCTCCACTTCTACCCCGCTAACTACACCTCCTCCCTCGACCCCGCCAAATCTTTCTTCTCCGTCTCCATCGGACCCGTCACTCTCCTCACCAACTTCAGCGCCTACCAAACCTCCCAAGCCCTCAACTTCGACTACCTCCTCCGAGAGTACTCCCTCAACGTCTCCACTCCTGCGCTGAACCTCGCCTTCACCCCCTCCTCCAACTCCTACGCCTTCGTCAACGGCATCGAGATCCTCTCCATCCCCGACATCTTAGGCCCGGGCACCCCCAGGAAGAGAGGAGAGATGAGAGAGTGTAAGTGTGAGAGAGAGAGAGGAGAAGAGAGAGTGTGAGTGAGGGAGAGGAGAGCGGAGAGAGAAAAAAAATGCCCCTAAAAAGGACGTTTTACCTATATATTCTAAATTTGCTCCGTTAACTCCGTTAACGAAAAAATATAAAACGTCCTTAGAAAGGGCGTTTTGATTCTTTGAATATAAAATTTTAAAATATAATGCTTTTCTTGGAAATATATCAAATTATTTTGCTCTGAACGAAATTTTCCGTATAATCTAAGTCAAATCCCCCCAAAAAAATCAGTTCAAATTGAAATTCAGAAATTAATATTCATTCCAAATCCAAAAATGAAATTCAGTAGAAAATTTTATTCCAAATAAAAATCCAAAAAAATATATTATTAAATAAATAAATTTTAGATTATAAAAATATTAATAAAAACAATTCCAAAGTTTTCTATCCACATCCAAAGAGGATGATCGGATTTTGGTTGGGCTCCAGCCTCCAGGTGCTTTTACTTGATTAGAGGAGTTAAAACATACCGTGTCCATACTTTCGTAGTCCTGTGTTATTCCTCAGTTCCACATCAATTATGTATGACGAGTAAACTCTAGGCTTAGGTGATATTTGGTTCAAGTTTTTAAGACTTGAGAATAAAATTTAGATTCCTTTTTCTTATTTTGTATGTGTAGGATTGTGAATTATGAGAGAATACGAGGGGATTCATATTTTTATGATCGTAGAAAAGTAATTTTTAAGGTCCCATTAGGAATAGTTTTGCTTTCTATAAATGTTACTTAAATATTTTGTTTGGACAATAACATACTCACTTTACTTTCAAAATTTTAACTTCTATTTCAAACATGTAAATTTAAATAATAGAAGCATAAAAAAATATTTATAAAAAATTAAATAAATTAAAATTTATTTATTATATTTCTAATATAATATAAACAAACGTGAGTATAGAAATGATGAATTCTCTTCCCGTAAAAAAAAATAAAAAAATAAAAAATTCAGAAATACAAAATCTTGGTCCAAACGTACACACAGATGTTCATCCCCCAGTTCCACGTCAATTATGTACAGTCTAGGAAAGTCTTTAACTTTACAATTAATATTTGCTTTCTTTCCCTGCTGCGAGAAAGTGATCCAACTCCATCCATCTAATTAATGTTGGCTTTGCAAGGAACTTCCGCCTCCTAGTTGGGGGAGATCCAACTTGGCCTTCACCTCTGTAACACAAATATGCATTCAAACATGCATACTTTGATGCAAAACGGAGTCATGTTTGCTGAGGGAGACCTCCGCCTCGCCTCCTAGTTGGAGGTTGAAACTTATTGTCCGTCTTCAGTTGGAGGTGTAGGTGGAGATTTAATTATGTAATTACTGTCGGTATTTAGTTGGAGTTGTAGGTGAATATTTAATGATTCAATTATTGCCCGTATTTAGTTGGAGTCTTCAGAGCATCTCAAACCTTGGTGTGAGTTTGAAAAAAAAATAATTGTTACATAAAAATTATAACTTATTTTAAATTTTTTACTCCAATGCAAATATAAAATAAATTATAAAATTGACATGGTCAAAAATAATGTGAAGATGGTTGTCTAGATCTAGACAATGGACTTCACAATGCTTTATTTCCATATTTTGCTTTTCCGCCAACCAGTGCGTACATCTCTCCAATTTTGTAGACTTTAACCCTGCAATCACCTTCTTGTTTACCAAGTAGCTCATCATCTTCTCGATGATATGGATGAGCCACCTGTGCCACAACTCAGTAGACGTATCAGTAGCTGCGTTCACATCTTGTGTCCCATGTGCGCTCCCTTCCATATAATAGAGTCTGGACTTATTGCTTCCTCTGGCAATCACCATCGAACCTCTGGAAAGCTTCCACTGACCGTTCCCGAAGAGGTTGAAGAAACCCTCTCCATCCAACCTTCCAACGGATATCAGGTTGAAATGGATATCAGGGACATGACGAACATATTTGAGATCAATAACTGGACCCGTCTTTGTCCCCAAATGTACATCTCCAACAACAACATCTTTCGACACATCTCCATTGCCATCATCAACACTGTGGTGCCCCGTTCCCCCTTTTTGGGGAGCGCGGCTAAGAAATACTTTCGGTATCGTTCGATCGGGATAGATTGAATCAAGATCTTTTCCTCTTTATGGATTGGATTCTTCGGAAACGATTCCCATATTTAGTGGACCATGCCCCAACGAAGGACTTAGCGGCAGAGTCAAGAGGGATCTCTCCGTTGAAAGTTTTGTTTGCCTAGTTTTTGCTGTCGCCTTGTTGCTTTCGTGCTTTTGAGTTGGTTTTCGGATTTGCGTTTTCTGGAACGGTTTTGATAGATTTTATTGCTTTCGTTCGTTGAACTACTTTTTCGTTTCGATCTTGGAAAGAAGAGAAGAGGTATTCATCGTCTGTTTGTGGCAATGTAGGTGATCGTGCAGTAGGCGTCGCGCAAGCGGAGTCTCGAAGCACCTATTTTCTTTCCTCTTCTCACCAACTTGTGAGTGGCTATAATTCGATAAGTTGATCCTTCTTCCAAGTCTTCACACCTATAAATCTTGCTCTCTTGATTGTTCCGATCAGACGATACCATAATAACTAAAAGATGTCAAGATAAAATGGAATAGACTTGAATTACTTGATGATTGTCAATCAACTTGTGAACGGTTACCTTGTTGCATGCTAGTTTGCTTAGAACGTTCTTTAATCATATTTAAATTCTAGTTAGAATATATACTTTTTCTATTATTGTGCTATGTATAAAATATACCTTGCTATGAAATAAACTGAACATGGAGACTATACAAAATAGATCATGCCATGTTACTTATCTCGTGCTTGTGTTATCTTACACTGCCTCGAATGATAACTTAGTAGACATTGCTTGGTCACGGACAACTTGTGCACAAGGTCTTAGTTCTTGCGGACGATCGCTGGGGCACTGGCACCGATCTAATCCGGACAAAACATCATGTTAATCTCTCGAGCGGGCAAGATGGCATACGACGCCTCGAGTTCCTAGCGTTGCACACCATTCTCGCCCAAGACTATAACTCGTCCAATATGGCATCATTCCATTGATCTCCTCGTATATTTAAACTGTGCAAGCTAACTATATTTTTGTGTCAGGGAAGGTCATGATAAGTGTTGTGTAGGTGGTTCAGACGGGCAGGTAAAAGTCACCGAGCGGTGGCATGTTTATTTCAATAATTTTTCATATCCATTGCTTGCTTGTAACTTGAATTAAGGCAAGATAGAAAGACCACATAATAACTTGCATGCTTCACATAAATAATGTGTTGATTGGTATTGTTGGGCTAGCTTGCCTTCACCAGTGTATTTTGATATACTGACCCTCGTTGCAACAGGTTCCCCGCGCCAAGGGGATCCTGTAAGGAGCTAGAGCGACTTCCCAATCCAGTCCACCTATCGGCACACCATGATCGTGCCTTTGAAGAGACATTTTAAAGTTCCAGGAGCTCGTGCACATACCTTATGCAGCTCCGTGGAAAGGCGATATCTTCATCCATAGGTGTCTATAGCTTTTGAAGTTTTAGTAAAAGGATATAATGTACCGGACGACTATCTCATTTTGCGTCCACTTTTGTAAGCCCGTCGGCAACCATCTGACTTGTTCAAGATTTTATAAAAGATGTTCATTATTAATAAAGAGAACTTTTTCTTGTATCAATATTGTGTTCAATTATCTGCGTACTCTGAAAATGTGCTCGTTATATAAAATACATTGGCCTTGTGCGTTGCACAACCTAAGCACGCACGACATCACGTTCGGAGGATGACTATCGATTCCACGAAATCGGGGCCTGACATATTGGTATCAGAGCACAACTTCAAGTTCCTTTGACCCTCGTGTCAAAAAAGTTCCTTTAATGATCTATTCCCTATGCGAACTCTTGAACTCGTTTGGCCAAAATGAGATCCGTTCCATATAGTGAGTCCATAATACATTATGAGCCTGATGCAAGTTACTTTCTTTTGAAGGAATGACTCTAGTGCAAGCATTAGCGCTAGCACAAGGAGAGGTACAAGCCCAGAGAAGTAGTTTCGGTACCTCAAAAAGTTCCGGAAGTCAGCGAGCTATGGCCCCTGTCGACCTGATTGAGCGAATGATGCGGATGCTTGAAGCAAGCCAATAGAGGGATGAAGCTCGATATGAGCGAACCGAGAAGCGGGAGGAGGACCGTCAGAACAAGTTTGAAAGCAAACTTGAAGTCCGATTTACAGTCCAACAGAAGCAGGTAAATACCCTACAGCAGATCGTTCAGACCTTAGCCTCCAACCATTCCGCAACGACAGCAGCGACACCGGTGGAGCGACCCACGCCTGAAGTCAAAATGTCTCAAACTCCAGAAAAAAAGGATGTGACTACCTTTGACTTTGCCGACTTCAAAAAGTTCTACAATACGTCTTTCCGGGGGACTAAAGATAAGTTTGTGGCTCTGGATTGGCTGGCAGAGCTTGACGACCATTTCAAACTTCTTGAGGGACCTGAGGAGAAGCGAGTAGCGTGTGCCCAACTATAGCTCCTTTTGAACGTGCACGATTGGTGGAACATGCATCGAAGATCTCTCTCGACAAACGATGAAGAGGAGACAGTCGTGTGGGCTACCTTCTGTAGTACGTTTGAAAAAGAGTTCATACCCTCTCCCGTATGTCGGCAAAAGGGTAACGAGTTCGTGCAACTTAGGTAAGGCAATATGACAGTGAAGCACTACTCCGCTGAATTCAATCGACTCATCAAATTTGCAAGCTCCTACCTACCTGATACGGTGAGTCATGTAAGATGTTTTGATGGCGGCTTGCAACTTGCCATCCATGCGCCCGTGGTCGTTCCCCAATACCTGACTATGCGGAAAGTTCTCAATCATGCCCTTTCCCTTGAACCGCAGTATCCTTCAGTTGCTGCCAGTGCTGTGCATACTTCCAATCACAAGCGTCCAAAGCATCCAAATAACCACGGTCAGCAGAGAGAAAATCCAGGGCAAACATGTTCCTATTGTAAGAAACCGGGACACACGGCCGACAACTGCCGCCGAAGGAACATGTTATGCCTTGTTTGTGGTGATGTAAACCATCTGATGGGTAACTGTCCGCATTTCTCTCATCGTCGCACTCAACATCCAAATCCTTCTCTAGTGCATCAAGCCAACCGAGCCGCGCCGCAACAAGAGCATCATCAAACTCAAGGTCGGGTGTACACTTTGACACGAAAAGAGGCCCTCGCTTCGGATACTGTTGTGTCAGGTATATTGCTTTTAAATAACATACTTGCTCGTGTGCTATTTGATTATGGTACTACGCATAGTTTTATATCCACGAATTTTGCCAAAAAAATAAGCTAGAAATGACACCATTATATCTAGACCTTAGTGTTAGCACCCCCTCGGGCACGAAGATAACTGTTCGTTCATTATGTCAGGGTGGTCATGTCTGTATTGGAGGAAGGAAACTGTTGCTCGATGTGTTAGTCCTAGATGTTCGGGATTACGATATCATCTTGGGGATGGATTGGCTCGGCGCTTGCTCGACAACTATCGAATGTGCAGAGAAACGGATCGTCTTTCGTCTACCTGGAGAGGCCAAATTCTGCTACACGAGTGGTTCAGCAGACGAAGCATTGAAGACCAGCATGGTAATTTCTGCAATATCAGCTCGACGGATGCTACATTCTGGATGCGAAGGATACTTAGCGTCGGTTCGAGACACTCAGCGGGATTGTGCAAACATTGAGTCTTCTTCCGTTGTGACAAAATTTCCTGATGTGTTTCCAAACAAACTACCTAGCATGCCATCCAATCGAGAAATTGAGTTCACCATCGATACCTTCCCAAATACCTAATCGATTTCCATAGCTCCATACCAAATGGATCCTGCAGAACTAAAGGAGTTAAAAGGCCAACTACAAGAACTACTTGACCGTGGATATATTCGTTCGAGCGTGCCTCCTTGGAGCGCGCCGGTGCTGTTTGTGAAGAAGAAAGATGAGACGTTACGGTAGTGTATAGATTACCAGGAACTAAATAAGGTCACTATCCGAAATAAATATCCCCTGCCCAGGATCGGCGACCACTTTGATTAACTGCAAGAGGCATCAATAATTTCGAAGATAGACCTTCACTCTGGCTACCACTAATTAAAGATCAAGCCAGAGGACATATCGAAGTCAGCATTTTGTACCAACTATGGCCACTATGAGTTTTCTGTCATGTCGTTCGGTCTGATGAATGCTCATGCTACATTCATAGATTTGATGAACCATGTGTTCCGACCATTCCTTGATAAGTTTATGGTAGTATTCATAGACGACATCTTAGTATACTCGAAGAATAAGAATGAACACACAGGACACCTGCGGATGGTGCTTCAAACTCTTCGAGACAATAAATTATTCTCGAAGCTAAGTAAGTGTGAATTCTGATTAGACAAAATATCTTTCCTCGGGCACATCATTTCTACGGAGGGCATCTCAGTCGACCCAAAGAAAGTTGAAGCCATCATGGAGTGGAAGAGACTTGAGTCGGCTAGCGACATTCGGAGCTTCCTTGGTCTAGCGGGCTACTACAGGAGATTCATAAAAGATTTTTCAAGGATTGCTTCGCCTCTGGCTCATCTCACTCGGAAAGGAGAAACGTTCGCGTGGTCGAACGACTGTGAAGCTTTATTTGTAGAATTAAAGCAACGACTCGTCTCACCACCGATTCTTACTCTTCCGGACAAGCCCGATGATTTTAAGATTTATAGCGACGCTTCATGTGACGACACGCACCCGGTGTAGGGGCACGAGTACGTGGGTACATCTAGCCTACGCCGCAGCATCGACGGTATAACGTTGTATTGGTCTTCTATACTATCTATCATCTCATACAATATATATAAATACATGTCATGCCATCTCAACTCCAAATGGAGGAGCAATATGATGATATAATAAATGGTAGTCAATACTCAATCATATATAAAAACTAAAGGAAGATGTAAGCACGATATAGAATAGAAGAAAACAAATACAAGTCTCAATACATCATAGGTCCAACTCAACATCTAAACACAACTCAAGATCTTAAAATAATAATACAATCCAATCTCTAACTAGAAACTACTATAAGATATGAAAATCTAAATGGCCTCAGTATCTGGCACTACATCCTCAGGTAACACTCTATCTGTTGGCTCATAGTAAGTGGGACATATCCTCACTAACCATTCATCTGAAAATATATTCAGTCAGGATTGGAGCAAAGTACAACCCAATAGCAGTTCCAATTAATTGATAATGACTATAAACAGAAATAGAGAATATAATACAAGACAAGAAACAAGAAACAATATCATACTATGGTAGAAAAAATAGGTAAATAAGAACAATATGGTATAGACTGATCTCAATGAAATAAAACAAGACAATGAAATAAAATAAGGCAATGAACTAGAATATGGTGAAGAACTATAACTATACTAAGTAATTAAAATACTAGTTAGATATATGATCGACTTGGGTTGAACATTGTCATGCCCCAATCTTCCGCAAGCTCAATCGTCCCCACCTAATATAAATCACCACGTTGCAGCACTTTTGCAGAACAATCGTTCTCATCGGGACGTGATATCGTACGAGCCTGGAGTTGCGCTCGCACAAGGTGATGTTGTCAAATATCAAAGTTATCATCGAAACAACCAAGTTCCAGTGAAAGTCAAGTATTGTGTACCAAGCACACATCAGAGTATACGCATATAAGCTCTCGATAGGGTCCAAATAAAATGCCACAAAGAATAATGTAATACTCTTGCTCTTTCTCTAGCCCACAAAGGTATTTACCATTCATACATTGTCCGTATATCCAAGCAGTGCCACTACACCTGCGTACCTAAAATAATGCCCACAAACGTGGGTCAGTACACAGCCGTACTGGTGAGCGGGGTAACCCACTCGTCTAAGCCGACACTAAGTAAAATAGTGAATGCAAACAGTTATATGGTAATCTTTCTAGTTGAATCCTAGATTCATTTTATGGCATAGGTATGACATGTTAAGGAATGTTGTAAAGAAGATTAAGCATAAAAGCAATCAACTCAAGCCAATAGACAAGCAGAATATAGCCAACTCGAAGGAAACTAGCATGCAACTATCCTACTCAAACCCAAGCAACACGAAAACTTATCGAACCATTATCTAAGCCTCAATATCCATCCTCAAACCAAACCTTATAATCCAATCTCGATATGCACACTCTTGCCGAGGCAAGGTGGCCGCCGCCTACGCGAAAGTACAAACCAAACCAAAATAAAGCAAACCAACTCTTATCTATATGAAGTCACTGGCCAAGTCATAAATGACTGATCAGATTGATTAATTGCAGTTCTACCCGAGGTCTGATAAAAAGCAAGATCTACTCAATTGGTATGACCGTGCGAGCAGACCGTGCTCTCCAAATCGTAAGGAAGACGACATTATCGCTCCAAATCCAGCTATCCCAGTACTGCTCTGAACGAATATCTGATTTCCATCAAACTCCGCTAGCGATCTGCACATGAAACCAACTCAATCAATAATTGTTCCCAAATCCAACAAATTGAAATATAACCAGCTATTACCTCATTCAATCTGACTCAGTGTAACGCACCATGTGATTGTGGGGCGTTACATAATATACCACTTAGAAATTTGGTTCATCCTCGAACATACTAGTATCCATTCTTTACTAGCATTGCCGCTTGCCCAATTCATAACTGTGCTCCATGCAACTCACATTCTGTTGATCCATACTCAGCATCTCGTTCCGTGCTGAACGCTCGCACAAATTCTATATTCCCACATCCTCTTTGCAGCTCAATACGAATTCCTCATATCGCTTAGTTTTGGATCGTACACATATTTAAGGCATCCCTGAAATACATACATTTCAGCCGAGCTTAGCGATAGCAAATTTGAACAAGTTACAAGGGTATCTTTATGTCCAAGGCATGCATTCGCTTTACTCCCAATCGAACCAATCCTGATTTTTATTCTAACAAATTCGCACAAGCGCTATCCTTAATTATGATGATTTCCTACCGACGATCTTCCCACCGACTCAAATTAGTTCGTGCTCCAACTCAATCCATCCAACTATTTCTGAATCCACACTAGCACCATGTTCTGCATGCACTATCTCCAAATATTATCTCTTGCACCGAATGATCCTCACAACTGATACTACCCCAGCTAGGCGACTTACACAAATATCAAACTTTGCTTTTAGATCATCTTAGCCCAACACCTTTTCCTCAATCTCAATACCTCACTGGGCGAACATCTATATTGAGGTTCGTATGATCCATGAAGATTTCGTCGCTACGCCAAAGGGATAGTGTCGCCACAATTTTAACGTGGTCACACTCGTCATAATTCCTAGGTTGCGCATGGAATAGTTCTTTGCACTGCTTCTACTGCCTCAAAGCACAGGATATCATCTTTGCCTTCTGTACGAGCACACATCCCAGACTAAGTTTTGATGCATCTTGTAGATCTGAGGCATATCTGTCCCTTCCAATATTCAATAATTTGATCAAAATAAGCTGCTGATTTAACTTCACAAGCTAGTTTCACGGTCGTCAATTCATATGAATGTTATTCCCTTCCTGGGCATGACGAGTCAGAGGCGATGCCATCATCAAAAATCTGCGACTTCGAATCTCATCAGTTGACTAGGCTATTTCCACTATTGCTTCGATCTTCTGGCTGCATCTTCAGCTGGAGGCTATCCCAAGGATCTCTCAAATCCAACACTCAATCACTTAGGCCAATCTCCAACACACACTATTCACATCTTCCCTCGACGCATTCCCAAATGCGCCGCCGCAAGGGTCGTTCTATGGGTCTACAATATTCATCTCCGATTTGACGGTCAAGTCGCTAGGGTCACCAGTCCCGAAGCTACGCTCGATAATTGTAAGTCATCATGATGGACAGTTACTACGAACTATGCTATATCTCCTCTGCAAATCTGAGCCATAATCCAACTATTCCATCCGAACGAACTTCCGAATCCGAAAACTTCATGCACTACCTATGACGATCTGTCAACCAAACACCGCTTAACCACCTAGAGTCTTACTATCTATCCAAGCCATAATTCGAGAACTGCGCTCGTTGAAACCGTCTTCCATCACTCCGTCGTTCTGCCCTTAATCCATTAAATTTTTTGAACTGCCATGTTCGACTTCTCGCACTAGCACTTGCAATGATTCTCGAAACTAAAGACTTGCTCTAATTTTTTTATCCGTTTGCCGTATTTCACAGTGCACGTCCAACTTGCTCGAGCAGCATTAGTGATTTTCTCCAATGTTGCTCTCTCGTTTAGCTATCTTCAAAAGTCCATCCGCCACAATCCTTGCTCTCGTTCCATTCCTTATCTTGTCTTAATTTTTTTATGTTACGATTAGTCCACACGCTCTCAATATCTCGTGCTCGATTCCAACATAAATCTAAAATCCATTTTGCCTTTAGTTGTTGCCTCATTCCGTCTCAGTACTGCAAGTATTAACTTCCAATCTGACTTAACAACAATTTGACTTCCTCATGCCCGTTTATGTCTTCCGAAGAATTCGTCTACCATCGTTGCACCATCTCGCCAAATTTTTACTTCCGCTAAACCTGAGTCAAACTTTCCGAGCACCAATATCTAAAATCCTTTAAGTTCGTGTGAATCCATCGCATTGCCCCTCCAAACCAGATTGTATTTTATTACTCAACCAACAGCTCCAATGTGTTTCCATAATTTCATAGTTCGTGCTCGCTATTATTCTATTCACCCATCGCTCGTTCAAGCGTATCCCAATTGTTTGTTCCACATGTGCAACTCTCTCTTTGTATTCATGAATGATCCACCGAACTTCCAAATCGTACAAGCGAACTATCATATTCAGCTTTCCATCTAACTATCTCAACTGTTTCAAATACTTTGTCCGCCTCATTCCTTCAAATTTCCAAACACTCTTTTCATTGCTTGTTTCGATCTAGTCCATCTCTTAAGTCCAACGATACTTTCATTTACACAAGTCTATTCTCGATTGCTAAACTCAACATTCGCTTACTCCATTTTGCATTCTTCCTAACTCAGCCGGTGTGCACCAACCAACTTGTATTCCTATTACTCGAGCCCGTTGAGGCAATTTTCATTAATGTCTATCCAAAATATTTTAATACCTTGCTCATTATGTGGTATCCCATATACCACTCTGAATCAAGTTACTACTCGCATCACAATTCCTTTGCACAAATCCAATATCCGTTCGAACCATCCCTTAGGCGTGATCCTGCCATCCACAACTCAAGTCTGACACAAAACTCAGCTAATGCATGAACCATCTTACTCTTTTATCATTCTCGTTATGAAACTCGTGCCACTCTATCCTGATATCCCCAAGCCAAACTCAAACCTGCTTAGCCAATGCTCTATGTGATATACCCAGCCAAAGATTAAACTTCATCCAACTATTCGCTATACGAGCAACTCGTGCAATGATCCATTCTTATTTGATGCTCCTACTCACAATATACCGCATAACCAAACTCGTCTGCCAACCAACTGATCCACTGATGCAATCAGAAACTTCCCGAACGACAAGCCAAACCAACGCAACGACACGTCTCTCAAATTTCTGCACAAATGCAACAACGCCCAACAACTTGTTGCACGAATGCAACAACGCCCTACGATGCTAAGCAATCTACCAAAAACCAACAAAAGCAACGCAACCAAGAATAACATGCAGCCACAACCAGCAATATATAGACTTATTGCATAAAACATCCAATACGGCACTGAGTAGAGCTAAGAGCTAAACGACACGCGGAAGCTATTTAGAGTTTGTGATGGAGCAAAGGACCAAGTCCGAGGAAATGAACTAGGCGCTCTTATACCAATATGACATGCTCCAATCTCCCGCAATCTCAATCGTCCCCGCCTAACGTGAATCACTACGTTGTAGCGCTCCCGCAGGACAATTGTCCTCATCGGGACGTGATATCGTACGAGCCTGGAGTTGCGCTCGTACAAGGCGATGTTGTCAAACACCAAAGTTATCATCGAAACGACAAAGTTACAGCGAAAGTCAAGTATTTTATACCAAGCACACATCAGAGTATACGCAGCAAAGCTCTCGATAGGGTCCAAATGAAATACCACAAAGGATAATGTATTACTCTTGCTCTTTCTCTAGTCCACAAAGTACTTACCTTTCATACATTATGTCCCGTATATCCAAGCAGTGCCACTACACCTGCGTACCTGAAATAATGCCCACAAATGTGGGTCAGTACACAGCCGTACTGGTGAACGGGATAACCCACTCGTCTAAGCCGATACTAAGTTACGTACACTCCATGCACGCCACAGTGTAGTGAATCCCAAGTTCCAGTCCAAGTATTCAAGCCTTTACCTGTGTTCCATATTATTAGGCATGAAGGAGTAGAGGAGAAGGGACAGAGCCCACTCACCAAGTTTGATTCCGATAAGCATCCTGCCCCGCCGATACGACCGATCCCTTGAACCCGAGGTCTGATACAAAGCACGATCTACTCAATTTGTATGATCGTGCGAGAAGATCGTGCTCTCCAAATCATCCGACCGATCGGACTAAGAAAGACAGCATTATCGCTCCAAATCCAGCTATCCCAGTACTGCTCTGAACGAACATCTGATTTTCATCGAACTCCACTAGCGATCTGCACATAAAACCAACTCAATCAATACTTGTTCCCAAATCCAATAAATTAAAATATAACCAGCTATTGCCTTATTCAATCCGATTCAGCATAACGCACCGTGCGGTTGCGATGCGTTACAAATATTATCTAATTAACGTTGGATAAACATTATCTAAGTTAAACATTGAACATTGTCTAGAATTTGATCACATATCTAGCTAATACGTCCCCTTTTCTCCGACTAGTACAATGGATCCAACCATGACACGTCATGATACAAGATACTCAAGGCATTGTAAACATTAAACATTGAACATTGAACATTCTCTAATATTAAATATTGTCTTTTAACCATATGAGAATACAAGGAACAATAAAACAATAAATAATATCCCATGACTGATCCATGTGTATACTAGTCCGTGTACCAATGTGTCAAGAGTCATGTAAAATATTTCTAAATACTTGCATTATAGTAATTATCAAATAATAAAACTATCAGAGAATGTACTCGCCTGCGGTCCAAAGTAATGAATGTCAAACTGTGTCTGAACTGGTGTCACACAGACCTATATATGGAATGTTGCATCAATACAAGATTTTGGAATGAAATTAAGTTAAACTAGTTCAATTCTAGGTTATAAAGCCATTTTTAAGTCAATATAGTCAAACTAGGTCAACTCTAGGTCAAACTAGTCAAACTTAGTCAAACTAGCTATTTCTAGGTTGTATTAGGTCCATACACTATGCAACTAGGCCACACTAGCTAAACTAAGATACTATGATACAAATAAAGAACCGTATCATAGGATACCCAAGTTTTTAGATATAAAAATATTAATTTTATATATATACAAGACAATACATATAGTACTATTAGCTAACTAATATAAAGTGAATAGCTTGGCTTACAACTAATTACCTTACCACGTATCATGGTATTTACCCATTACCCTAATATAACTCTAATACCTTAGTATAACTCATACCAATCACTAATACCTCAAACCCCTATCATCTAATACCTTACATATATGTAGCTAGATGTCAACACTACATATATATATTTATATAGCTATAATAATACTATATATCATTGTACTCCTTATATATACACAATCCCTATCTTCTTAATACCCAGTCACACATGCTTAAGGTAAGTTTCCTCACTTGCAATTTCTGCAACCACTTGTATTATTCCCAATTCTTAACACCCCACTTTATCTAATGCACTACTACTGCTCTACTATTGTCACGACCCGCACCTGGTATAGGGGCACGAGCACGTGGGTATCTCCAGCCTACGCCACAGCATCGATGGTAGAATGCTGTTTAGGTCATGATACTATCTAATCAATTTCTCACGAATATCCAACTCCATAAGGAGACACATATATCACAATATAATACGGAATACTCAATCTCATAAACTAAAGCATGAAGAGATATCGAAAAAAACAAATAAAATACAAGACAAGTCGAACAACAATAAATAATCTAACCTGCAATCAATAACATCCAGTCTCCAAGTATGCTGGAAACAAGTCCTCTATATCACAGTCTGAAAAAATATCCAGTCAGGATTGGAACAAAGTACAAGCACTAACAGCAGTTCCATGTATATTGACAAAAACTATAACACAGTGTAAAGAAATATAAGATGGATATACATATACTGGCAATAAACAATACTGGAATAATGAGATACTGGAATAAAGAAATACTGGAACACATGTCATCATCAATGTACATCTAGCAATGAAATAGAAATACAAGTACACGCTAGAACAATGAGCTGGTATATAAGTGTGTACAAGAACAATAACTAGAACATGTAAGGATGCTAGATCAATATACTAGAGATACATGTCAAGAACATCTAACTACGTGTGTGAAACATCAGCATATCATGTGATCGGCTTGGGACTGATCAAACTCGCTATGTATGACTAGCTATGATTCATGTAAGGTTAGGCTAACCATCCGGATAGCTATGATGCAAGCAATAGTCAGGCTAGTCATATATAACAGGCTATGAGGCATGTAATGGTCAGGCTGCACCGACGTGAGGTGTGGGTGAGCTATGATAAATGTAAAGTTGGGTATGATCACATAAGCTACTAATATTTCCCCGTTTCTTCAGCTAGAATGATGGATTCTAAATTACGACTCCTCGTGACAGGTCTCGATAATGCCAACTCGTGTAAACAACAGTGTCAGAATCATGTATGCTATACAACTAGAATTATAGAGATAATCAACATAATAGAAACTGTCAGAGAATGTACTCGCTTGGGGGTCCTGCTGTTGGCAATAACAATGTCCGGTTTCTGAAGTCTTGTCTGAACAATCCAATAATCCTATAGACATGATTTATTACAATATTGCATCAGACATTACCCTAACACACATAATTAAAACACAATGATCTCAGAGACTACGCTAGGGCGTCACGTCTATAGTTGTTGTGCATTACAGACAGTCAATGGCACGGTCTTGTCAGTATATCAGTGTACATATGACAGTCTACTAGCATGCTACATGGTCACAGGTCAATGTAACTACGGGGTATCGGTGGTTACATTCAAGTCATCTAGTACCTAGACACATAGTACATAATATGAACTAACATATACATAAATATCCATTAATTATAAATACAATAGATATATATATATATATATATATATATATATATATATATATATATATATATATACTTTAATTAGAATTAATACTTGTATATATATTAGGGAGATATATACAATATGTCTATTTATGTATATATACTAATTGAGAGTTATACTTTATGTATACATACCAAAATACATTTGAACCTATACTAATACATGTACATAGGTATACATATACTAATTAAGAATTATACCATATATGTATATATACTTATATACCAATACACATTTAACCATATACTAATACGTATGCCAGTACGTACATACCAACATATCAATTATATATTTATACTGACAATACGCTTATACTATCATATACGTATGCACACCATTATAAAATATGCATATGCACGTGCGCGTACACGTACGTGAAGGGCTCAAACCTGGGTATGTGGGATGACTCGTGTGCGTCGTGGTGTCGCGGAGCGTTCGGTTCAGTCGATGGCAGCATCTTCGGCTTCAGGCAGCGGTTCAGTTCGTCGAGGCGAGTTCAGTCGACGAGTTCAGTCGACGAGTGCAGCGGGGATGGCGAGGTTGCTGGCGGTTCTAAGGGGTCGGGGACGGTCGTCGTCTTCGATCAGGCGGTCATGACGAGGTCGAAGTCGTCCGTTCCGACGTGGAGGTGCGAGAGGGAAGGTCGTGGGGTCTCCGATCGTACAACGTTCAGCGGGTGGTGTAGTGCTCTCAGGCGAAGGTTGAGACGGAGGGATGCTCGATGAAGATTCAGCGGGATGAGGGTCGAAGTCCGACGGTCTTCGGTTTAGCGAGTTCGTCGATGTCGGGTTGCTGTCGAGAGCAGCGGGATGGACGAGCTGAGGCGGTCGAGGGGGTTGTCGTGCAGAGGCGGGAAGTGCTCGACGGAGTCCGACGGGTGTAAGTCATGGAACAGGCGGGAGGAAGGAGATGAACAGTAGGGATGGATGGGGGAAAGTCGGCTATGGGTTGGTTTGGTTTTAAAGAAAAGGGAAAAACAAGGAAAATGAGTATTTATACATAAAGGGGGTTTGGTTTGACCTAAAAGTTGACTTTGGTCAAAGCCCTCTTGGGATTGGGCTTTCTCATGGGTATTTCAATGGTTAGGATTTCAAATAAATTAAAATGAATGGCTATGATTCCATTGGTTCAAGGTTTTAGGGCCATAGTTCGAGGAGGTTGATGTTGCCATTGCACACTCCCAAAAATCATAGAAAAATACACATGAAGAGAAAAATGGGTTTATTTAGTGTCGTGTCCAACGGAGTAGACACCTTAATGCACTTTTGCACAAAAGTGCCCAATAATTGGAAATTACACAAAGTTGGGTTTATGGTTTAATTTAATTAAAAATAAAGCAAATGGTGTTCTATCATTAATTGGAAGTATAAGGTACTGAATTTAAATGGGACACGAGTGTCATGAATGAAGTAGACTCATAATAGAATATTACCCTAAATTGGGTTGCTCAAAATGGGTCGAGATTGTGTCTCCAATTTTGATTGGAACACACAAGGATACAATGTTTGATTTATATAGAATTAAGTGTAGTTGGTTGCGAAGAATATTGTGCAACTAAATTGACGCACAACAAGACATAATTATGAGTCACACGAGGATCAAAATAACAGTCTGGCATGTCTAGGACAAGGTGTGAAAACTGTTGGAAGACAATGGCAAGTGTAGTGCTCTAATTATCGAAGCAACGATAAAGTACAACAATCAAATAAAATCACAATAATTTAAATATAATTAATTATCATGCAAATTATTTACACATAAATTATGAAAAGACGAAAGTACCCCTAATCTAAAATGTGGGGATGATAAGTCTACCCTCCTTAAAAGAATTTTGTCCTCGAAATTTAAGATCCTCAATAGTTTTATTTATTCATTATATATATTTTACCATCAAAATTTAAATTCTTCAAACCATATAATCATGAAGTAAATTCATATTGCTATTTCATAATTCTTTCATAATTCTATAGATATCATATTCCTAAAAATCTTCAAATTTAAAATCGAATTCCATTCGTATCATAATCTCCTCAAAAAATTTAAGTAAATCACTAAATACAAAATTTACTATCCAATCCTTTAATTGAAATCCAATAAATGCATATTTATAAAATTGAAATCTTGTCCCAAAATGTTAATTCAAACTCTAATCCATTAATTATCTTACTCCTCTAATTTAAATCCAATCGATGCATATTTATAAAATTTAAAAATCTTATTCCAAAATTTGAATTCAAATACTAATCTATTTATCGATCTTACTTTTCTATTTTTTTTTCCACACAATAATAAAATAATATATTACTCGCAAATCTTCAAATATAACATTCAAAATATAAGTTCATAATTTGCAGTCCAATAAATATAATGATAACCTTCTTAAATTCCTCAAAGTTTAATGACAAAATTTAATCATATCATAATCTTCATAAAATCAATGATTTAACAAAATTGCCAATTCTGTCAGATTAAGTTCTCAACTCTTTATTTAAATTAATGTTTATCCTCGAAATTTAAGGCACCTTGTCTCTCTTTGTCAAGTCATAATCTCTTCGTTAGTTCTTTACTACAGTCAAACTTCCAACAATCAAAGTCTAAGAAAATCCAACCTACAGTCATACAACATGCAAATATAGAGAAAATATACATGGTTATGGTCTCCTTTTTCATGGTATTGCAGTCTCTGTCGGGGTATACTACTAACTATATTCTAGTAAGAGAATCATTGATACAAGCTATGGTACTAAGAAACTAATTAATCAATCAAATAGACAAAAGAACAGAAGGAAAGAACAAAACATAGCCTTCTAACACAACCATAGGTCAAATGATGCATCCAAAGTTTGATACCTCTATCCCTTGGTATCACTGTTTCTACTACAAGACACCCACTGCTAGTTCTCATATCTACTGCATTTGTTTATACTAGTTGTTCTTATCACTCAAGTGCACACCAAGTGAAACACACCATACTAAGTACTACTCATTCTAATACAACTCTAGATGTACACCCAAGTCAGTTTGCAGTGACATCTCAAGCATACTCAAGCCAACTAATCCTTACACATGCACATCATCTACATATATACAAATATACATTTCTTACCCACCATAAAATTTTATCCTCAAAATAAAATCCTCAAAATTTAACTTCTCGAACAATTTAAAATAAAATGCATATACTTTCCTCAAAAGTCAAATATTCAAATATTGAAATAAAATTTTAATCACTTCCAAAAATCTTTATAGCTTTGACCATGTTTATGGAATTGAATTTGAATCCTCAAAAATTTTAATAACATAAAATCTCAACTCCTCAAAATTCGTAAAAATTGAAATTTATTTCCACTCTTCAAATTATAAATTTAAATCCACAAGTATACATATAAATACTCATAGTCTCTAATACTCAAGGTGCACACAATACACCAATTGTCTACAACCTCAACTGTGTACTAAAATTTGTACTGCCTGGATTACTTGCAATATTACTCCCAATAATTAAAGTTATCATCACACGTATTTTCTCCAATGATTTTCTAACTCTATTAACTGATACACCAATCTAATTATCATCACACGAAGTACTTACTGTTATTAGCACCTTGCTCCACTATTCCTCGATATAGAAATATTAGCACTATTAGTGTGGTAATACTAGCTTCATCATTAGATCACCTCATCAAACTTATTAGAACTCACGATCATTCGTACTAGTTATTAACTTATATAATAGACATGCTCCACTTCACTCTCAAAGACAGGCATATGGCTCCATATCTCGATTTATGTATACGTATCTTCTCTTAAATCTTTTACAGACTGTTACACTAATCTGTGATACACTTCATAACTTTCATTACTAATCTTGATATTTCTCAACCCATGGCACACTCATTAATACCCTTTATACATATATATTTCTTTACTCTTGACACACCCAAGTAATCAATCATCAAATTGAACATCATGCTCCATTAATCTTCACAATTCCTTGATACCTAATTGTTTACATAGATCATCCAATTACATAAATTAATGACTATCCAGGACTGGCATGCTGATTCTGATACTTACTCTTGAAACTATCTGATACTCTTTACTCCTTCTACTACATATAGTACCAATACTAACCATAATGACACCTATTATAGAACTATTGCTACAAGGTACTATGCTACGGGTTAACTCTAGATTGATGCCTACTGCTCACATGTCCAACCAAGAAACACTTACAAACTCACAAGTCATATTCTCAGCAGTCAATACTGATACAAGATACAGACCTAATTGTAAGTCACAAATTATCATACTAACAAGGATCCTTAAGGAAAAGAAGCTAAAAAATGAACTGGATTAAGGACTGAAGATATTTCTACTGCTAGTAGAGAAAAGAAGCGATGGAATAAAGTCTTGTAATAACAGAAGTAGATAAGCATTGAGATGATACTTTAAGAACCAATTAAGATACAACCTGATAATCATACACGTCTGTCTAAAATTATGACACTCAGAATTCTCGCCACGCCAGTAAGCATAGCTGCAATAAACGATAGGTTCCATAACTAAGGTATGCAACTCTATAATCACGTTATCTAGAATCTTTGCCACGCCAACCGGTATGGCTGCGAAAAACTCTAAATTCATAACTAAGATATGTACATCCAAAATCAGGTTCCTACGTTTTTGCCACGACAGCTAATATAGCTGCGATAAACTCTAGGCTCCATAATCAAAGTAGACATTTTACCTTTCTCACTGTCCTCATCAACATATGTCATCAGATGATACCGTAAAGTTTAGTCCATAAAATTTATCTCGATAAGAAATCAACTCAACAACGATACCAAGAATTAAATTAACAACTGGTCAACAAGAATCAAACTCAATAACAACAAGTAAGAACGGACGAAAACAAGGGGAAATGATTTAAAATTAGAAATTATAATAAGATTCTCAAGGGTTCATCCCAGGAATCTCTCAAGAATTTGTGATTGAGTATCCTCTCTCACCCTAGTATCCTATGTTTTATATCCTATCGCAGGCATGCAGTAGTATAACTAAGACGTCGCACTACTACGATATCGCACAACTTACGAAGTCGGACCTGAATGGGACGCCACTAAAAATGTGTCACGACCCACACCCGGTATAGGGGTACGAGCACGTGTGTACGTCCAGCCTACGCCGCAACATCGATGGTAGAACGCAGTCTAGGTCATGATACTATATAATCAATCTCTCACGAATATCCAACTCCATAAGGAGACACAGATATCACAATATAATACATAATACTCAATCTCATAAACTAAAGCACGAAGAGATATCGAAGAAAACAAATAAAATACAAGACAAGTCGAACAACAATAAATAATCTAACCTGCAATCAATAACATCCAGTCTCCAAGTATGCTGGAAACAAGTCCTTTATGTCACAGTCTGGAAAAAATATCCAGTCAGGATTGGAACGAAGTACAAGCACTAACAACAGTTCCATGTATATTGACAAAAACTATAACACAGTGTAAAGAAATACAAGATGGATATACATATACTGGCAATAAACAATACTGGAATAATGAGATACTGGAATAAAGAAATACTGGATAAAAAGAAATACTGGAACACATGTCATCATCAATGTACATCTAGCAATAAAATAGAAATACTGTAAAACCCCTAATTCTAAAAACCTTATTAATCTTTTTAATTAATTAATTAATTGAATTATAGTAATTATTAGCTAATTAGGAGAAATAGAATTTTTATTTTAGGTGATTGTGCATTTAGGAGATTTATGGAGCAATTATAATTTTTCTTTAATTTATTTCATGTAGGAGACCCTGTGGACAGTTGGTAGATTAATGGTATGCACTAATATAATTTCTAGAATTTTCTATATATATATATATATATATATATATATATATATATATATATATAGTTTATTATAGAAATAGAAATGAGAAAAAATTAGAAAAGAAAAAGAAATAAAAAGGAATAAAGGAAAAAAAAATTCTAATGAATCTTAACCCTAAACCTATGGTAATTCCTATCCTAACCCAAACACACCTACCCTACCCGTTAACACCCACGGCCGTGCACCCCTTTAGAAGAAACAGCAGTATACTTCTAACCCGCGTAGCCGAGAACCCTATTTTCCCATCTCCTTCTCTATAAATACATCACATATAAAACCCTAACCCTAATCTTCATCTCCCCCATCTCGAACAGACCGCCGCCACCGACACCAGAGCTGCCGCGCCGCCCAACCAGCACCGCCGGAGCCGCCCGTGACCTCCGCACGGCCGACCGCGTCAATGCGCCGCGACAGCAAATTTGAACAGCAGCGAAGCCCTGCTCACGCTTCGATTCCCGCGCCACCGCTTGACCAAACTCAACCCCGTCTTCACCGGTATGTTCATAACTTAATCCCCTTCCATATCTGTGTGTTAGTTGACCTCGAACAGCGTGCAACCCTAGGCAAAAACAACGACCAAGTTGGCAAAAAATGACAACTTTTGGGATCACAGAAAACTGCGATAACTACCTATGTTCACAGACTCATATCTCCCACCACAGAGATCCAAATTCAGTTTTTCTTGTTGGTATGCGAAGACCACCTAACCTAGTTTATTTTTTGTCAAATATAATAATTTATTAGCTGCTGTATGTTAAATTAAATTAGATAGAAAATCCCGAAAATATACTTTATCCAATTTCTAGAATTTGTGATACGGAGCGTACCCCGCCAAACAGGATCGCCCCGTCGTGTACCAAGTGTACCAAAAGGTGTGCACAGTATACCCGTATCCGCAGAAATTTCCCGTATTGCGACTTTTGCAAAAACTCTGCGCATTTAGTGTACGCCGGCCAGAATGCGACGAAACTTGCGCCACTAGACTCGTGGTATCGCGCCAGTCCAGTGACCCAATTTTTACGCAATTCTGAGACAGTTGACAAAGCCGCCTATTGGCGGGCCCCACGGTTGACTTTTTGGGCAAAATTGTGTTCGGCTCACCGAAATCCACATTTGGATATACCGTTGAGTTCGTACTGACATTTAGAGTTTGTTTGACCTACAATTTGTTTCATTTAGAGACTGTTACCCCTGGTACGCTTTTCGGTGCAAAGTGGGCCATACGTGGACCCACTTTGACCCAAAATTACCGTTTTACCCCTGTGTCCAAATTGGACGAAAGGATAGTGATTTCTAGCTATCTCGCTGATTCCGTAAACGTTGGTGATGTCTATTTCAGCATCCGAAGACGTTTGTTCGGAGGCTTTAGTTCCTGATCCCGTGTCTTTGATATTTGGATGGTTACACCATATTGATTGCTTGCCAGGTAAGTATACCTTGCCATTGTACTGTTATTTATATTCCATATGATGCATGTATATTTTATTTTTGCTTATTTTAGTTCATTTATTTTAACTGCTATATAAACTGCGCATCCAAGGAAACTTGGGTGCAACGACGGTATCGTCGTATTCTGTTTTTATTTATGTATATGCATTGGACCTACTTTATGAGACCACCCCACTATCATGAGGCATCTTATGTTTTATTGTCCATGACACTATTCTTACACGAGTGTGAGTCACATGTAGGACACGGACTTGCGTACACGGCTGGCCACTAGTACGTATAGGTCGTGCGACGGATAGGGATAACTGCCGATAGAAACTTTGCATGCTAGTGGACCTGACAGTTATTTAGAGGTTTTATCGTGTCATGGATGTGACATACTTAGAGCATGGGGTGGGGATAACAATAATTAAGGCATTTGGGCTCCTTTGCACTTTCCTTTTTATGTAACCCGTACGCTCTGCCGGAGATACGCGGTCGTGATGACCCCTTTACAACTTGGCGGCCTCTGCCGTTCAAAAGACGATACGCTTTGTAGGCCCCTGATTCTCCGAGAGAATTATGCCAATCCTATTTTATGTCCAGATAACCCACTTGTAAGAAAGTTGTTCTCAAACTGCATTCACTTAGACGGTGAGGCGACCCCATTGGATGTTTACTTTCAGTACTTTATTGGCATGTTATTATGTATTTTGTTACGTCCCTCTGAGGACCTGGTCCCTTTCCAGATATAGACGAGCAGGAGTATCCGCAGGAGTACGGACCTGGACCTGACGCTTCTTATCAGACTAAGGATGTCTTACCTTCGGAGTATCTTTGACTCATTGCCGCTGATTAAAGATTTTGTTGCTATTTCTTTCTAGAGACATTATTCTTATATTGGAGTTGATGCGCTTCTCTTTTTAGTAGTTTATTATAGTCGATTGGCAGTGGATTTGTTTTCATCCGACTATTATACTTTGATACTCATCTTGGATATTCAGTTATTTATTTCCCCTTTATTTATTTATTTGTGCTGTGGATGAGATATAGATTGCGTGTGACTTATTGACAGTATATTACCACTGGTGGATTGGATATTCATGTACAGCGTATGTGTATATGGTTTCCATATATTGGAGTTCGTATACATACGGCTGGCGTGTTACGTATTCCTAGTCCTACGTATTTTGGGACTGGGGCGTGACATATTTTAGTGGTGTCCCATGCAGGTCAAGAATATATTATCTCGGTTACGTAACTGTACCGTACAAGCCTGCGTATAGGAAAAGAGTATAAGGATCTCATCCACGCTTGACTAAAACTCATCCTTCCTATTTAAATGCTTGTATCCCGTTTGATTCCTGTACTTCTTCTAATCATTTCGTACATCACCTGCAGAGAGATGGATATGCAAAATGGATGTACTGCCGCCGATGGCGACACACCTTCAGGAGTCAATGGTCAGACTCAAGTAGGGACCTCAACGATTCCTAGACTTCTGGGACCAGATGGACAAACTCATAATCCAGTTCCATCTGATCTTCCCACTTCACCTAATGGGAACCTTCCAACTTCTTCAGCATCGTAGGATGGCCAGACACAGCTGTTCTAATTCTTTCAGATGATAATGCAAGAATAGAGGCAACAGACAGCCACACTAGCTGCAGAGCAGAGACAGCAAGCAGTAGAGCAGAGGCAAGAATTTTTGGCAGCACTCGAGAGGATGGCTACGCAGGCTACTGTACCAGCTCAAGCACTAGTTCCAGTACCTCGAGCTAGAGTTGGGTCAGTAAAGGACTTTATTCACATGGGTCCAAAGCCGTACAAAGGCACTGAGAGCCCAGAGGAGACTACCAACTGGATTACGCACACTCAGAATCTATTGGAAGCGTCGCAGTTACCTACGAACCTATGGATGACAGGTGTAAGGACACTACTAGATGGTAATGCCCATCACTGGTGGGAATCAATGGAGCGCCAGTTGGATACATACCAGACTTGGAAATAATTCTTGTAGTGCTTTGAGAGGAAGTACTTCCCGGATACCGTAAGAGATGCATTGTACGATCAGTTTTTTTACCTAGAGCAGGAGAACAGAACAATTGACGAGTACGATGCCGAGTTTAGTCGCTTTAGTAAATATGGCACTGCCTTGATACCGGATGACTTAGACAAGGCTAAGAGATTTCATCGCGGGCTGACTCAGAAGCTCCAACACTACACTAGCTCACAATCCCGGATCTCTTATGCTGAATTACTGACAGAAGCCAGATTTCAAGAGACCATCAGCAAAGAAAAAGGAGATCAGCTGAGGACACAACAAGGAACAACAAGGACACAGCCAGGGCCAACAAGGACACAAAAAGGAGGGCCTATCAGACGTCCTTTTGTACAGAAAAAATAGTATCAGCACAGAACAGGACCATACCAGATTCCTGAGAAGCCCTACTGCAATTATTGTAGAAAACGTGGGCATATTATGAGAGACTGTCGAACTCGCTTAGGACAATGTATGAGATATGATTCCGGACAGTATATGATGAGAGACTGTCCAATACAGCAGACATTGACACTTCCACCGCCAGTTCAGAGACTAGAGCTTCCAGCAACGAAGCCAGATCAGCAGATAACTAGACCGGGAGCTCCTCGACCCCCAGCAGCAGGAGGATTTCAGAGAGGACCACCGCTACCTACTTAGGAGGATCAGTTCACGAGGACAAGACATGGACAACCACAGAGGAATGGACAAGCTTTTGTATTAGAAATGGATGACATGGATCAGGAGATTGATGTCATAGCAGGTATTACTCTTGCTTTTACTTTTTCTGCTGTGATATTATTTGATACGGGAGCCACCCACTCATTCATATCATCTAGTTTTATTGCCAAACATAATTTTGCCTCTACACCTTTACCTAGTTGTGTTAGAATTCTTACCGGAGGAGGAGTTATACCTGTTAGTAGAATTTGTAGATTGTGTCCTATAGTAATTCGTGGCAGAGAGATGAATGCCCGACTCTTAGTCCTACCTATGACAACTTTTGATATTATGCTTGGAATGGACTGGCTAAGCAAGTACCATGCTTTTTTTGACTGTTATGGAGCAAGCATTCTTTTTAAGGTACCAGGCCAGCCAAAACTTGAGTTTGCACGAGGATCTACAGAAACCCTTGATGGTATGCAGCTCGCAATGGACGACGTTGTTTATCACCCCATTATTTTAGAATTTCAAGACGTCTTTCCAGAGAAATTGCCAGGACTACCCCCAGACAGAGACGTAGAGTTTTAATTGAATTGACATCTGGAACAGCACCTATAGCATCGCATATTTACAGATTAGTGAAAAAGGAAATGGATGAGCTGAAGGCACAGTTGAAAGAACTAGAGGAGAAAGGTTTCATTCGACCGAGTGCATCACCCTGGGGAGCACCAGTGTTGTTTGTACCAAAGATAGATGGGTCAGTGTGTATGTGCATTGACTACAGAGCCTTGAATACAGTGACTGTGAAGAATAAATACCCATTGCCACGTAATGATAAATTATTTGATCAGCTTAGTGGAGCTAAGGTATTCTCGAAGATAGACTTGAGATCAGGATACCATCAAGTAAAGGTACGGAAGCAGGACATCCCGAAGACTGCATTCCGGACAAGATATGGGCACTACGAGTTTCTGGTCATGCCATTTGGATTGACCAATGCTCTAGCTATCTTTATGGACTTAATGAATCGAGTCCTCCACCAGTATTTGGACCAGTTCATGGTCGTCTTCATAGATGATATACTTGTCTATTCGAAGAGCCACGAGGAGCACGAGAAGCACCTGCAGATTATTCTAGAGACCTTGAGGAGAGAGCAGTTATATGCAAAGCTCAGTAAATATGAGTGTTCTTGGACAAAGTCTTATTTCTTGGGCATGTCATTACAGGAGATGGTATTTCGGTTGATCCAGAGAAGATTTCGGCAGTCGAGACATGGCCTGTTCCTAAATCAGCATCGGAGGTGAGAAGTTTCCTTGGACTTGCGGGATATTACCGACGGTTCATGGAGAACTTCTCAAGGTTAGAAGCACCTATGACTTGGTTGACTTGCAAGGATCAAGAGTTCGTATGGACCGACGAGTGTCAAGCCGCTTTTGAAGAGTTGAAGAAGCGACTGACTACAGCACCAGTATTGACTATTCCATCAGGATCAGGAGGTTATGTGATCTACAGTGATGCATCAGGGAAAGGCTTGGGATGCGTATTAATGCAACATGGCAAGGTGATTGCATATGCATCTAGATAGTTACAAGTGCATGAGAAGAATTATTCGACTCATGAGTTGGAACTTGCAGCCGTTGTATTTGCTATGAAGTTATGGAGACATTACTTATATGGGGAACGAGTGGAGATCTATACAGACCACAAAAGCCTCAAGTATGTCTTCACGTAGAAGGAGTTAAATATGAGGCAAAGTCGATGGCTTGAGTTGATGAAGGATTTTGAGATAGAGCTACATTATCACCCGGGCAAGGCTAACGTTGTAGCAGATACGTTAAGCTGGAAACCAGCAGCTTACTTCTTGACAACACAAAGGGAATTATTGGAGGACTTGCAAGAGCTTGGCATAGAAGTGATATTACCCTGAGCAGATGGGATATTAGCCAACTTGCAAGTACAATCATCACTAGTAGAGAGGATCAAGGCAGCTTTGCCTACAGACGCCATATTTAGGAGATTAAAGGAAAGGACAGAGGCCGGAGAGCAGCCATGATTGCACATTCATGATGACGGGACATTAAGATGTGGGGATCGTCTTTATGTTCCTAATGGAGAGATTCGACAGGAGCTGATGGCACCAAGATGTATCGTGACTTACGACAACACTTTTGGTGGCATGGAATAAAAAGAGAGATAGCTCGCTTTGTAGCCAAATGTCTAGTATGTCAACAAGTAAAGGCGGAGCACTAGAGGACAATATGGTTATTGCAACCACTTTCGATTCTAGAGTAGAAGTGGGAGCACATCACTATGGACTTCGTCACGGGTTTTCCCAAGAGTCCAAGTGGAAGAGATGCAGTTTGGGTAATAGTAGATCGACTCACCAAGTCAGCCCATTTCTTATCTTTTAGAGTGGATCAGTCTACAGAAGCTTTGGCTGACTTATATATGAGGCAGATCGTGAAATTGCACGGCATACCAGTCAGCATTGTATCAGACAGGGATTCGTATTTTATATCGCACTTTTGGAGGAGCATGCAAGAGAGTCTTGGGGCTCGTTTGAAGTTCAGTACATCTTATCACCCGCAGACAGATGGGCAGTCCGAGCGTACTATTCAAACATTAGAGGATATATTGTGGGCTTGTATGTTAGACTTTGGAGGATCATGGGAGGACCACCTACATCTTGTAGAGTTTTCTTACAACAATAACTATCAAGCGAGTATCCAGATGGCTCCGTTTGAAGCATTGTATAGAAGAAGGTGTAGGTCTCCCGTGTGTTGGAGTGACGTAGGAGAACGTCAGATTCTGGGACCAGAGTTGGTGGTCAACATCGTTGAGACAGTTAAGAAGATACAAGGGCACTTGCGAGCAGCGCAAGACAGGGAGAAGCAGTGGGCAGATCTTCATCGTCGTTCATTGGAGTTTAAAGAGGGCGATCATGTCTTCTTGAGGATATCACCTACCAGAGGCACCATTCGATTCGGAGGGCACGATAAGTTGAGTCCAAGGTATATTGGACCATTTGACATGCTAGAGAGAGTGGGAGAAGTGGCATATCGACCTGCGCTACCACCTTCACTTGAGGGAGTACATGACATATTCCATGTGTCGCAGCTCAGGCGATATGTGGCAGACAACAGTCATGTTCTCGACCATTCGGAGATCACCATTGGGCCGAGCTTGTCATACCAAGAGCAACCCGTGGGAATCCTTGATCGTCGAGAGAAAGTGTTGAGGAACCAGTCTATTCCCTTGGTTCGCGTGGCATGGAAGCATGGCGCGCCAGGAGAATCAACTTGGGAGCGTGAGGACGACATACGCAAAAGTTTTTCAAACCTATTCACAGACCAAGGTATGAATCTATTTTGTTCATTTATACCTTATACCATCATTGACTTTCTATTGTGGCTTAGTTTTAATTTCGAGGATGAAATTTTTATAAGTTGGGTAGAATATAAAACCCCTAATTCTAAAAACCGTATTAATCTTTTTAATTAATTATTTAATTTAATTTTAGTAATTATTAGCTAATTAGGAGAAATAGAATTTTTATTTTAGGTGATTATGCATTTAGGGGATTTATGGAGCAATTATAATTTTTTCTTAATTTATTCCATGTAGGAGATCCTGTGGACAGTTGGTAGATTAATGATATGCACTAATATAATTTCTAAAATTATATATATATATATATATATATATATATATATATATATATATATATATAGTTTATTATAGAAATAGAAATAGAAATGAGAAAGAATTAGAAAAGAAAAAGAAAGAAAAAGAAATAAAAAAGGAATAAAGGAAAAAGAAAATAATAAAATAAAATAAAATTTATAATGAATCTTAACCCTAAACCCATGGTAATTCCTATCCTAACCCTAACACACCTACCCTACCCGTTAACACCCACGGCCCCGCACCCCTTTAGAAGAAACAACAGCATCAAAAGTATACTTTTAACCCGCGTAACCGAGAACCCTATTTTCCTATCTCCTTCTCTATAAATATATCACATATAAAACCCTAATCTTCATCTCTCCCATCTCGACCATACTGCCGTCGCCGACACCAGAGCCGCCGTGCCACCCAGCAAGCACCGTCGGAGCCGCCCGCGACCTCCGCACGACCGACCGCGCCAACGTGCCGCGATAGCAAATTTGAACAGCAGCGAAGCCCTGTTCACCCTTAGATTCTCGAGCCACCGCTCGACCAAACTCGACCCCGTCTTCATCGGTATGTTCACGACTTAACCCCCTTCCATATCTGTGTGTTAGTTGACCTCGAACAGTGCGTAACCCTAGGCAAAAACAGCGACCAATTTGGCAAAAAATGACAACTTTTGGGATCGCAGAAAACTGCGGTAACTACCTATGTTAACGGACTCGTATCTCCCACCACAGAGATCCGAATTCAATTTTTCTTATTGGTATACGAAGACTACCAAACCTAGTTTATTTTCTGTCAAATAAAATAATTTATTAGCTGCTGTATGTTAAATTAAAATAGATAGAAAATCCTAAAAATATAATTTTTCCAATTTCTAGAATTTGCGATACGGAGCGCGCCCCGCCAAACGGGACCGCCCCGTCGTGTACCAAGTATACCAAAAGGTGCGCACAGTAAGGATGCTAGATCAATATACTAGAGATAAATGTCAAGAACATCTAACTACGTGGGTGAAACATCAGCATATCATTTGATCGGCTTGGGACTGATCAGGCTCGCTATGTATGACTAGCTATGATTCATGTAAGGTCAGGCTAACCATCGGGATAGCTATGATGCGAGCAATAGTCAGGCTAGTCACACATAACAGGCTATGAGGCATTTAATGGTCAACTGCACCGACGTGAGGTGTGGGTGAGCTATGATGCATGTAAAGTTGGGTATGATCACATAAGCTACTAATATTTCCCCATTTTGCCAGCTAGTACGATGGATTCCAAATCACGACTCCTCATGACAGGTCTCGATAATGCCAACTCGTGTAAACAACAGTGTCAGAATCATGTACGCTATACAACTAAAATTATAGAGATAATCAACATAATAGAAACTGTCAGAGAATGTACTCGCCTGGGGGTCCTGCTGCTGGCAATAACAATGTCTGATTTCTGAAGTCTTGTCTAAACAATCCAACAATCCTATAGACATCATTAAATACAATATTGTATCAGAAATTACCCTAACAAACATAATTAAAACACAATGATCTCAGAGACTACGCTAGGGCGTCAAGTCTGTAGTTGCTGTGCATAACAAACAGTCAATGGTACGGTCTTGCCAGTAAGTCAGTGTACATATGGCAGTCTGCTAGCATGCTACATGGTCACAGGTCAATGTAACTACGGGGTATCCGTGGTTACATTCAAGTCATCTAGTACCTAGACACATAGTACATAATATTAACTAACATATACATAAATATCTATTAATTACAAATACAATATATGTATATATATATATACTTTAATTAGAATTAATACTTGTATATATATTAGGGAGATATATACAATATGTCTATTTATGTATATATACTAATTGAGAGTTATACTTTATATATACATACCAAAATACATTTGAACCTATACTAATACATGTACATAGGTATACATATACTAATTGAGAATTATACCATATATGTATATATACTTATATACCAATACACATTTAACCATATACTAATACGTATGCCAATACGTACATACCAACATATCAATTATATATTTATACTAACAATACGCGTATACTATCATATACGTATGCACACAATTATAAAATACGCATATGCACGTGCGCGTACACGTACGTGAAGGGCTCGAACCTGGGTACGTGGGACGAGTCGTGTGCATCACGGTATCGCAGCGCGTTCGGTGGGACACGAGTGTCATGAATGAAGTAGACTCATAATAGAATATTACCCTAAATTGGGTTGCTTAAAAAGGTTCGAGATTGTGTCTCCAATTTCGATTGGAACACACAAGGATACAAAGTTTAATTTATATAGAATTAAGTGTAGTCGGTTGCGACGAATCTTGTGCGACTAAACTGAAGCACAACAAGACATAATTATGAGTCACACGATGATCAAAATAATAGTCTAGCATGTATAGGACAAGGGTATAAAATCTGTTGGAAGACAATGGCAAGTGTAGTGCTATAATTATCGAAGCAACGATAAAGTGCAACAATCAAATAAAATCACAATAATTTAAATATAATTAATTATTATGCAAATCATTTACACATAAATTATGAAAAGACGAAAATACCCCTAATCTGAAATGTGGGGGTGACAACTATTCTTGAAGTACATCTTGGTTCACTGATATAACATTCTAACTCCCACACTAACTTGTACTAAGTTTCTGATGCATATTCCTACCAGGTACCAATTGCTAATACACGCAATACTACTCATATCAGTCCTCATATACTCACACATAACCAAGACCAACATCTATAGATTAAAAACACCATATACTTAACTACACTCTAAACTATACTCAACAAACTTTAATTCCTATACCTCAATCTTGCACTAACAACTGAGATGTGTAGTGAACTCAAATCCTCACTGTGTGTTAATACAGAAATTTCCAAGCTCCCAAGTCCTGTGCAACTAACCTGCAGACATCTTCTACACCCGTATTAGACCTTCCCTTTACTGTCCTCTCAAAATTGTAAATCGGAAACACCCCCTCCTTAACCTGTTGTACAGTTAGTCCACCCTCAACTGTTACTCCAACAAGCCCTTCTAACTGACATACTAGTATCATTCATTATCCCAAATCCACCCTCAACTGACTGCTATTGCTATATGTATTAACTGCTAACTTAACTAATATAACATTACTAGCTAACTAAACTAGTATCAGTTATATACTAACTGACACTCACAACTGATACTTAATCCTATACCAACATAACTTAACTGACATTCGTATTAATAACTGATACTAACAACTCATATAGCTACCCTTGAAATGATACTAACACTAACTAATATATATGCCTACATACATATAGCTACTAGTCTAACAAGTATATATATATATCTAACTATTAGATAACAATGTATATATATACATAACTACCTAACAATGTAACTAGCTACCAACTATTAATGAACTACTCACTAACCCTCTGACTTGTTGTTGCTGATAAGCTGCTGTTGTAGCTACCGCACTGGCTGCTACTTGCTGTGCTATTTCAAACTGCTACTGCAGTTGCTCTTCTCTGTTGATTGCACCTTGCTGAAACTGCATCCCCTTGCTGTGCATTGCTACACAGTTGGCTCGATGCTGCAGTTGGCTGTTGCAAGCATTATTGTGCATTGCATAAGCTGCTGACTACTTGCTAAATGCTATATGTACCTTGCTGTGCACTGGCTGCTCGCTGCCTTTCTTACTGCCTGCTCTGCTGATTGTACTGCTAGCTACCTACTGCTGCACTGCACTTGCTGTGCTGAATGCCACTGCACCTTGTTGCAGATAGTTGAGATCTTGGCTGCACACACTGCACTGTGAATGGCTACACTGCCTAGCTGCTGTTATTGAGTTGTTGTATATTGAATCCACTGTACAGCCTAACCCTCTCACTCACACTTCTCACTCACTCACTGAACACACACTCACACACATACATCCATACACACATAACCATATACTTATAGTGTCACGACCCGCACCCGATATAGGGGCACGAGTGCGTGGGTACGTCCAGCCTACGCCGCAGCATCAACGGCAGAACGCTGTCTAGGTCATGATACTATCTAATTAATCTCTCACGAATATCCAACTCCATAAAGAGACACAAATATCATAATATAATATGGAATACTCAATCACATAAACTAAATCACGATGAGATATCGAAGAAATAAATAAAATACAAGACAAGTCTAAACAACAATAATAGTCTAACCTGCATCCAAGTCTCCAAGTATGCTGGAAACAAGTCCTCTAAGTCGAAGTCTGGAAAAAATATCCAGTCAGGATTGGAGCAAAGTACATCTCTAACAGCAGTTCTACATCAATGATATGAACTATGTAGCAGTAAATATATATAAATATACAAGATGCATATACATGTACAAGAGATACGCACTAAAGGAAATACTGGAAATAAATACGAGAATGAACAATATGTCAATGAACAAGAATACTAATGACTAAGTGTGTGAGTACTAGCTTTAACATGTGATCGGCTCGGAAACTTGTACACGAGTACTGGCCTGGCTAGTCATACGTGTAGTGTATGACCAATACTAACATGAGAACAAGACTTGTACATGAAGGGTATGATCACATATCTACACTAAAATACTCTCCACCCCCGACTGGTATAGTAGATCCAACCATGGTACGCTATGGCACATGATTCTCTAGGAAGGTAGCAAGTCTCCCCGAGAATCAGTGTCTGTACATGCACAAGATAATCAATGAAATAAAACTTGTACAGGATACACCATATACAAGGAATAACATCTCATGACGAGATCCAGATATACCAATCCGTGTAACCATCGTGACAAGAAACATGGATATTTACACTAAATACAATGAACATAGAGGATATCATAAACAAGAAACTATCAAAGAATGTACTCGCCTGGGGTCCTGTTGCTGGCAATACCAATAACCTGATTCCAAAGTCTTGTCTGAAAGATCCAACAGTCCTATAGACATATCATACAATACAATATTGCATCAGACATTACACTAACACATAATCATAAATACATTGAACTCAGGGCTACGCTAGGTATGACACTGGTCAACTAGGGTCAAGTGTGCGTCTAATTGCATGGGTGTCACGTATGTAATTGCTGTGCATAATAGACAGTCAATAATAGGGTCTTGCCAGTACGTCGGTGTACATATGGCAGTCTGCTAACATGTTACATGGTCACAGGTCAAGGTAGCTACGAGGTATCCGAAATTATACTCTGGTCACCTAGTACATATATAAATATACATATTATTAACTAGCATATCCATTAATACTCATAATATAGGTATACCAATTAATTACATACATAATATGAATATGTATATACACTAATAGAAATTATACTATATATATATATTAAACATGTACTAGGGATATATATACAATACATGTACATATGTATATATACTAATTGAGAATATACTATACATATATATGTATATATATCAATATTACTATTAAACATATACCAATACATATACCTATACATACACACAAAATATATATATATCCATATACCATCATATACTAAATACACAACATGGCTAAATACATATGCAATACAATAATAAAATACGCGTATACGCGTACGTGTACATGTATGCAAGAGGGAACTCGAACCTGTATATGTGGGACGAGACGTGCGTGTCGAGGTCATCGCGAAAGGGGTGCTCGGTTCAGTCGAGCGGGTTAAACTCCGGCATGTGCAGGTGATCATCGACGAGTAGACAGGGGCTTTAGGGGCTTCTCCGGTCGGTTCAGCGTGTTCTGGCTGGTCGAGCAGCGATCTCCGGTCGAGTGCAACGAGTCAGGGTTCGCTCAGGCGAGGGTGGCGAAGTTCTGCGGGGTTGTCGAGGCGCTTCGGTCGTGACGAGGGAAGATAAAGGCGGCATAGTGCAGTGCAGCAGGTCGACTCGGTTCAGCGTCGGGACAGCGTCGTTCCGGCATGGAGATGTGAGCGGGATGAAGGCGGGTGATCGGGAAAGAGAGGCGGTTGCGGGTTGAGATGGGGAAGGTGACCGGAGGGAGAGGAGGAGATTGGGGAGGATGTGAAGAAGTCAGAGGCGGTTCGGTTCAGTGGCGGAGGAGTCAGGCGGGGGCACGGCGGAGGGATGGAGAGTCGGCAGGAAAGATGAATAGGGAAGGGGGTGGTCGGTTGTAGCTTATATTAGGTTGAAAAGAAAAGAAAAAGTAAAAGAAGGGATGTTTATATATAGGTAGTATTTGGGTTGACCTAGAATTAGGCTTGGTCAAACCCTTGGAAAAAGGGGCTTGTCATTGATATTTTCAAGGGCTATGATTCAAATGGATTTAAAATGGAAGGCTAGGATTACATTGGTTCAAGGTTTGGAGGGCCATGGTTTAAGGAGGTTGATGTTGAATTACACACTCCCAAAAATTATGGAAAAATATACATGAAGGAGAAATGAGTTTATTCACGTGTCATGTCCAACGGGGTGGACACCTTAATGCACTTTTGCACAAAAGTACCCAACAATTAAAAAATTACACAAAGTTAGGTTTATTGTTTAATTTAATTAAAATAAATGAAATAGGTGTTCTAAAATTAATTAGAAGTACAAGGGGCTGAAATTAAGTGGGACACAAGTGTCATGGACGTAGAAGACTCAGAGTAGGATATTATCATAATTTGGGTTGTACAAAATGGGTCAAGATTGTGTCTCCAATTTTGATTGGAACACACAAGGATACAAAGTCGAATTTTATATCGAATTAAATATAGACGTTTGCGACGAATATTGTTCGACTAAAATGTAGCACAAGAAAGCATATTTATGAGTTACACAAGGATCAGAATGGAAGACGGTCACGTCTAGGACAAGGTTGTAAATTTTGTTGGAAGATAAAAGCTAGGGTAGTGCTCCAAATATCGAAGCAACGGTAAGGCACAATAATTAAATAAAATCACAAAAATTAATTATAACCCTAAATAATTAATCCTAAAAATTATAAATTAAATCTATAACACTATATTTCGGTCAGGGCTCCATCTAGTGGGCTTCTAGGTCTAGTCCAATAACCCATGCATTAAGAACACTATATATAATATAATATATATGCACATATCATGCAATTATTTAAAATAATTACACACAATACCTATAATATATAAAATGACAAAAATATCCCTATTTTAAGGATATGGTAGTGACATATAGATACATATATATCAATATATATATATATATGCACTCTCATATCTATACATATATAGATATACTCCCTTACATACATATATATATATTTATATATACAAACATACACATATAAATATAGATATCTACATATACATATATAAACACATATACCTATAGCCATATATACATATCTATACAATATAATATAGATACATATACACATACATAACCAAACAATCATATAATATATCATTCTAATAGATATAAACAAGTCAAATTGAATTGAGGTTCAAAGAACAAATACGTGGAGTACACCGTACCCGTATCACACTCATTCTATGATAAGCTTGCGATACGACTCTACCACACAACCAAACGTATCCCAAGGACATAAACAAGTCTAAAATACTAATTATGAATAATATAAAGAACTAATTACTTCAACTACGTATCCGTGTCAAGATGTGTACACGCTCAGCCGAGCCGCCTCCCCGACCTCCATCTTCCCTCGTCTTTCTCCTCCCCTTCCGGCAGGATCCCCGACCCGCTGAACCGAGCAGCCGACCATCGCCGGAGGCCGCAGCCACCTCCTCCTCTCTCCTCCATCTGTATCATCTCTGACCCCTGTACTCTACTGTTATCGACGTCGATCGGAGTAGCCATGTCCGACCATCTTTCCCGCTGTACCTCGCTATACTCGACCGGCCAGCGGCTGTGCAGTCTCTCTCCACTCCGGCCAGCGGCTGTGCGAACTGCTTCGGCAGTGTAGCCTCTCCGCCGACCGGCCTGTGCATAGAGCTGACGTCGAGTCCTCTCGACTACAGCCGCCCCGTCACCGCTGCGACAACCCCGCAGAACTTCACCACCTCGCCACCCTCGCCTGAGCGGACCCTGACCCGCGGCACTGCACTTGCCGTTCTCCTCCGGCGCTCATCTGAACCCGCTGCTTAACCCCGACAGCAACCTCGGCCGCCTGAGGCGCCGCCCACACCACCACGAACTCCCTGACTTCTATCCCGTCCGCCCACGAGCAGACCCACCTCGACTTCCGGCCATCTCCTCCCCTCCGTCACTGTCCACCACGACGCAGCGCTAACACCTTCACCTCCCCTTCCGTGAACCCAAGCCCCCTTCCTACTCGACCACCTTCCTGGCCGGATCTCCCCTGGCCGGATTCTAGTGAACACCACCATCATCTACACCATCATCGCCCTCGTCATCACCCTCACTACCCTCGTCATCATCGGCTTTATCATCACCGTTGTCAACATCGTCATCACCTCGTAGTCCTCGTCATCATTATCCTAGGCATCAGCATCAGTGTCCTTATCATCACCACTGTCCACGTCATCATTTGTCATCATCACCTCCTTATCATCGTCGTTATCATTATCGACATCATCAAACAACCTCATCACCATAAACCATACCCACCCTCGTCATCACCATCTTCGTCATCTGCAATCATCATCGTCACCTCCTATTAGCTTCACAATCATCACCATTGGTATTACCATTATTACTTCCATCTTAACCCTCATCGTCATCACCATCACCATCGACACCGGCATCGTCATCATCCTCATCACTGTCATCATCCTCATTTCCCTAATCACCCTTGTCCTCGTGTTCATCCCGGACCCCTCACTCTTGCCAGACAACCCACAGCAGTCATCCTCGATTTCTGTACCTGCGCACGCTGACACCGAGGACTGATTGGATTGGTTCTACGCGATTTCCGGAGCTGGGTATTGGGACTACACAGCCGCTTGCCAGGCAAGTATACCTTGCCTTTGTTATACTGTTTAAATTCTGTACTTTAGATGCATGTTTATTATCTTAAATTGTGCGCATCCGAGAGAGACTCGGGTGTAGTCAACGGATGCGTTGACGTTAGGATAGTGTCTAACCTAGTGTCTAGTGGACCCACCTAAAGTGTGGAGTTATTGGTATGACTCCCAGGCCTTGACACATTTTTGTACACGTGTTGTGAGTCTCATGTAGGGCACGGTCCTGCGTATGTGGTTGGCCACCTGTACGTGTAGGCGTGCGACGAATAGGGTATAACTGCTGATAGTGATGCATGTTAGAAGACTTAGCAGTTATTAGTAGGTGGAGCATAGACTGTCATGATACAATGGCCCGATCCTTGTCCTTGTTTGGTTGTAAGGATGGGCTACTGTTCTAGTGATAGACTATGACGCATGTTGTGGATACAACATGCTTAGATCATTGGGCAGGGAGGACAACTTGTAGGCGTATGGGACACCCCACTTCCTTTACACTGATGCCACACTCGACGGAGTGATATGGACGATATATACTACACTGATGCCACACTCGACGGAGTGATATGGACGATATATACTACACTGATGCCACACTCTTCGGGGTGATATGGACGATATATACTACACTGATGCCACACTCTTCGGGGTGATATGGACGTTATATTATACAGATGCCATGCTCTTCGGAGATGGACGTTATTACTGAGCGCCCTCCTATGGGGGCATGTGTGGCATATATTAGCCAGTTGTCACGACTGGTGAATTACGTCAGCATATGTCTAGCCTACACTTTTCCATATACTCAAGTTGTCCTCAAAGTGCATTTCACTTAGATGGTTAGGTCACCCTTGAGTTTTCACAGTATTTACTTTATGGCATGTGTTTAAGTATTCTTGTTATGTCCCTCTGAGGACCTGGTTCTCTGCCAGGTGTATCTGTTCATGAGTATTGCAGGAGCGCGGATCCGGACTGGTTGCGTACGTTCCGAGGAGTTCTCTTCGAGCCTCGTGATTGTTAGAGGTTGTATTTATATTGTATGTATCTTGTTTATTCCTCATTCTAGTTCGGTAGTGGATTTGTTTCCATCCGACTACCCCCTTTAGGTGCTTTACATTGAGATCTAGTGCTGGTTATTGATTATGTCCTTATATATGATTCTGTGGATGAGATTAGATTATACCATATGATTTGTGATAGATTTATACCACTGTGGATATTGTTATTCATATTACAGCGTACGTGTGTTATGGTTTCCATATATTGGAGTGCCATATTCATACGGCTGGCATGATTACGTATCCTGGTCCTACGTATATTGGGACTGGGGCGTGACATGTTTTTGTGGTGGCCCATGCAGGTCAGAGCATATTGTCTTGGGTACGTTACTGTACCGAGCAAGCCTGCACCTAGGATTAGAGTATAGGATCTCATCCACAACTGACTATGACTCATCCTCCTTCCAATCCATTCCGATTGAATAACTGCATCCTGCTTGATTCATGTGCTTCCCTATTAGTTCCTTGAGTGTAGCCTTCCCCTAGAATATAGAAGTCCCTGTTGATAGGATGATAAGTAGGGTAACCTTCCTATTAAGAGTACAGCTAGAATCCTGACACATCACTAAGTTTAGAACATCTAATAAAACCCTAGCACCCTTACCTATAGATTGATGTACCATTACCCCTTGATATATTATAAATGACTTAAGAGTAGTTTAGGCATTACTAGAGCTAGTTAGAGATGTAATCCTAATGTCTGACCCTAGTATTGAGGAACCAATAGAAATCTGAGATCGAATGTAGGGACTGAACCTAATGTGCATAGTGAGATAGTGTTAGGATGTAGATTCTTGTAGTGATATTAGCAGACAGTACCTCAGGAAGCCCAGAGCAACGAGTATGACATTCTCCTTGATCATACCTCAAATACGAAGATTTTCTCACCACCTTCCCTTAGAAAACCATGATGTTATCTAGAGTCCCTCTATGGTAATTTCCTATCTTGTTCCTTTGCAACCCTGATACTCGTTATCTGTGCGACGACTAAATTACGTTCTTCTCTTCTTCATCTCTCAACTCGTGCCGCATAACTCTTATGATTGAAGGCCAAGTGATCTTATTCTATGTTAGGATATATAGTTTGCTAGGGTTATAGTTTGGTAATTTGAACTTTGAATTTTGTGCGTGGTAGTTAGAATTTGATAGTTGAGTTGTTCCCTTTAGATTGTGATATAATTATTCTTAGTTTTAAATCACGTAACATGTACCCCACCTCAATATAGATTATACCCTCTTTTCCTTGAAGACCAGTAACTTCTTCATTCATACTATTGATACTTGTTCTATAAGCACTATGATTAAGATTTAAGGTGACCATTGCCTATATAATGCAACAGGAGATCCTAATAAGTACCAAGTTCTTTTCCGTATATACCCCAATAAGAGTTTATACCTTATTATTTTGCCGGATCTCCTTAAGGCTATCACAATATTAGTAAATGTTTTAAGTTGGGTAGTGTGCCCCACAACCTAGTAACACCTAGTCCTCTTGCTTCATTAATGTAGTGTAACTGAATGACATAAATTGTAGACTGTATGAGAAGATAACGTTTATTCAGACTGGAGAAATTTGAGACCCGTACCCCTATTTGGTCGACTAGCGGCTTAGATAAGGAGTAGAATGACAACTGTAGAGATTGTAGAGTCTTAATTTTGTATCTTGTTTGGTTTGTGAGCTTAAATTATTTTTTTGTGCCTCCCTTCATTATAATCTAGCGTACTTATATTTTTATACTACCTCGACTTATGCTGCTGTTAAAGCCTAGTTTTGCAAGCTTAGTCTTTTATCAAGCTTGTTCATGACATATGTATTATTGGACGCGTACACTAATACATTTCAGAATCAGAGTACTATGGTCTGATCAACCATGGTGCGCTTGGTTCGCCCTTCGCATAACTATTTTACGTGGATTGAGATATATAGTGATTAGTAGACGAAATGTACTTGCCCTCTAGATATGTCTGAGCATATCATATTTATTACATAACTGTACCGATGCAAGTATGTGAATAGGAATTACCCAAAATAGGATTTCAATCCACAACTGCCTTGACAATTCCCGTTGAAATTCTTTAAACGCCTTGATCCCCATACTTCTAATCTATTACCTCTCCTTGAACTCCTTATTGTTGTTCTCTGTCTTCCCTTATTTCGGAAAGACGAAACCTCGTGCCTAGCATAAGTTGATACACAGAAAGTATTAGATATACCCTATAGGCCAATTACATTATTTGATGATTATTTTGTAACCAAGGGCATATCACATGTAATATATTTGGTGTTAAAACTTTTTAAGGATTGAGTAGCATGATTAAAAAAAAAAAAAAAAAAAATTGAGGAAAGAGATTTCTTAAATGTAAGAGCCTTATGTGATAGATGGGTAAACTCTAAGTTGGGTAGCAGTTGCATTTATCAGCTTGAGAGGAATTTTTTTAGACTGTGATCGAGCAAAAAAAAAAAAAAACTTGATTAAAGGGTTCAAGTCATTTTTAATTTTTAAAAGAACTTTGGACGAATAAGTAAGAAGATGAGGATCAAGAAATTTCAATTTTCAGCACATGATTTGAATTTAGAGTATTGAAGGTTGAATCAACGATTTAAACCTCGAGGAAAAATAAATAGAACTCTAAATATGGACATGGACGAGTTAAATCTCAAATTTGAGGATTAAATTAAAAAGGAATTTTTGATTGCAGGATTACCTATTTGAACTATTGAGGATATAAAGTGAATTTAAATTGGAAGAATACAAAAGTTCATAAGCTGTAAAATAGGAGGAAAAATTTGATTAGAATCATTTCTAAAATAGATTTTGGTAATCGGAGATCGCGATATAAATTTTGATATGCGAAGATGTTTTATGGATTGAAAATAAATTTGGATGTTGATAAGGAAGTACGATAGGTCGAATTTTGATTTGAACAGAGACCATCTTAATTTTGAAATGATTACGAAGGATGGATTAGAATTTTAATTATCACAAAGATGTCGCGATTAACTTGCCTTAGGTATGTGAAGGAGTTAAACCAATTATGCCTTATTTTAATTTCGAGGACGAAATTATTTTAAGTTGGGTAGGTTGTAAACCCCCTCTCCCAAAATTAGGTTTACTTGGCTTATGTAGTGGAATTAGGTCTAGTTTGAACCCAATTAGAATTTAGAACACGGCATTTGATTAACTGTACATTATTTTATCGCGTAGCGCACCTTACCGTTGCCTCGTTAATTGGAGTAGTACACCGGCCATTGTCTGTCTACAAATTCCATAACCCTGTCCTAGACTTGACCACCACCTATTCTGACCTCTGTATAATTTAAAATCATACCTTCTGGTGCGACATTTTAGTCGCACAATAAACGTCGCGGACGTTATTTCGTAATTCTAGAATAAATTCCAACCCTGTACCCTTGTGCGTCCCAACCGAAATCGGGAACCCAATCTAGACCATTTTGTACCACCCGAATTTTATTAATATTCTACACTGTATCCTCTACGCCCAGACGCTTGTGTCCGACCTAATTTTATTCCCAGGAACTCCTAATTAATTCCAGAACACCGTGCGCGGTAAATTTTAATAAATTAAATCTAATTTCTGCCTTGTGCAATTTTCCCAATTGTTGGGGGCCTTTATGCAAAAAATGCGTGGAGATATCCCCATCATTGGACAATACGTGAAGAAACCCAATTTTCCCTCCACGTGGAGTTTTCCGTAAATTTTTGGGATGTGCAACGCGCAACATCGCCCCGTTATTTTCAATCTATCCTTGCATTTAAATAATGCAACTTTAGCCCTCCAAACACCCTCATGTGAGCACAAGGCCCAATCCCTAGGAGTATTGACCAAGCCCTAATCCTAGGTCAACCCCCAAACCTAAATCTTACATGTATAAATAATTCCTTCTCTTTTATTTTCCAAAAATCTCAAAACCCAAAAACCTAGAAATTCTATTCAGCCGACCCTTCCCCCAATCCCGCTCATCTTCTTCCTCCTCCCGATTTCTCCCTGGCCGGAGCTGACCCAACCTCGCCGGAGCCTCGGTCGGAGCAGCGTCTCCCCCTGTACACGCTCAGCCGAGCCGCCTCCCCGACCTCCATCTTCCCTCGTCTTTCTCCTCCCCTTCCAGCAGGATCCCCGACCCGCTGAACCGAGCAGCCGACCATCGCCGGAGGCCGCAGCCACCTCCTCCTCTCTCCTCAATCTGTATCATCTCTGACCCCTGTACTCTACTGTTATCGACGTCGATCGGAGTAGCCATGTCCGACCATCTTTCCCGCTGTACCTCGCTATACTCGACCGGCCAGCGGCTGTGCAGTCTCTCTCCACTCCGGCCAGCGGCTGTGCGAACTGCTTCGGCAGTGCAGCCTCTCCGCCGACCGGCCTGTGCATAGAGCTGACGTCGAGTCCTCTCGACTACAGCCGCCCCGTCACCGCTGCGACAACCCCGCAGAACTTCACCACCTCGCCACCCTCGCCTGAGCGGACCCTGACCCGCGGCACTGCACTTGCCGTTCTCCTCCGGCGCTCATCTGAACCCGCTGCTTAACCCCGACAGCAACCTCGGCCGCCTGAGGCGCCGCCCACACCACCACGAACTCCCTGACTTCCATCCCCTCCGCCCACGAGCAGACCCACCTCGACTTCCGGCCATCTCCTCCCCTCCGTCACTGTCCACCACGACGCAGCGCCAACACCTTCACCTCCCCTTCCGTGAACCCAAGCCCCCTTCCTACTCGACCACCTTCCTGGCCGGATCTCCCCTGGCCGGATTCTGGTGAATACCACCATCATCTACACCATCATCGCCCTCGTCATCACCCTCACTACCCTCGTCATCATCGGCTTTATCATCACCGTTGTCAACATCGTCATCACCTCGTAGTCCTCATCATCATTATCCTAGGCATCAGCATCAGTGTCCTTATCATCACCACTGTCCACGTCATCATTTGTCATCATCACCTCCTTATCATCGTCGTTATCATTATCGACATCATCAAACAACCTCATCACCATAAACCATACCCACCCTCGTCATCACCATCTTCGTCATCTGCAATCATCATCGTCACCTCCTATTAGCTTCACAATCATCACCATTGGTATTACCATCATTACTTCCATCTTAACCCTCATCGTCATCACCATCACCATCGACACCGGCATCGTCATCATCCTCATCACTGTCATCATCCTCATTTCCCTAATCACCCTTGTCCTCGTGTTCATCCCGGACCCCTCACTCTTGCCAGACAACCCACAGCAGTCATCCTCGATTTCTGTACCTGCGCACGCTGACACCGAGGACTGATTGGATTGGTTCTACGCGATTTCCGGAGCTGGGTATTGGGACTACACAGCCGCTTGCCAGGCAAGTATACCTTGCCTTTGTTATACTGTTTAAATTCTGTACTTTAGATGCATGTTTATTATCTTAAATTGTGCGCGTCCGAGAGAGACTCGGGTGTAGTCAACGGATGCGTTGACATTAGGATAGTGTCTAACCTAGTGTCTAGTGGACCCACCTAAAGTGTGGAGTTATTGGTATGACTCCCAGGCCTTGACACATTTTTGTACACGTGTTGTGAGTCTCATGTAGGGCACGGTCCTGCATATGTGGTTGGCCACCTGTACGTGTAGGCGTGCGACGGATAGGGTATAACTGCTGATAGTGATGCATGTTAGAAGACTTAGCAGTTATTAGTAGGTGGAGCATAGACTGTCATGATACAATGGCCCGATCCTTGTCCTTGTTTGGTTGTAAGGATGGGCTACTGTTCTAGTGATAGACTATGACGCATGTTGTGGATACAACATGCTTAGATCATTGGGCGGGGAGGACAACTTGTAGGCGTATGGGACACCCCACTTCCTTTACACTGATGCCACACTCGACGGAGTGATATGGACGATATATACTACACTGATGCCACACTCGACGGAGTGATATGGACGATATATACTACACTGATGCCACACTCTTCGGGGTGATATGGACGATATATACTACACTGATGCCACACTCTTCGGGGTGATATGGACGTTATATTATACAGATGCCATGCTCTTCGGAGATGGACGTTATTACTGAGCGCCCTCCTATGGGGGCATGTGTGGCATATATTAGCCAGTTGTCACGACTGGTAAATTACGTCAGCATATGTCTAGCCTACACTTTCCCATATACTCAAGTTGTCCTCAAAGTGCATTTCACTTAGATGGTTAGGTCACCCTTGAGTTTTCACAGTATTTACTTTATGGCATGTGTTTAAGTATTCTTGTTATGTCCCTCTGAGGACCTGGTTCTCTGCCAGGTGTATCTGTTCATGAGTATTGCAGGAGCGCGGATCCGGACTGGTTGCGTACGTTCCGAGGAGTTCTCTTCGAGCCTCGTGATTGTTAGAGGTTGTATTTATATTGTATGTATCTTGTTTATTCCTCATTCTAGTCCGGTAGTGGATTTGTTTCCATCCGACTACCCCCTTTAGGTGCTTTACATTGAGATCTAGTGTTGGTTATTGATTATGTCCTTATATATGATTCTGTGGATGAGATTAGATTATACCATATGATTTGTGATAGATTTATACCACTGTGGATATTGTTATTCATATTACAGCGTACGTGTGTTATGGTTTCCATATATTGGAGTGCCATATTCATACGGCTGGCATGATTACGTATCCTGGTCCTACGTATATTGGGACTGGGGCGTGACAGTACACCGTACCCGTATCACACTCATTCTATGATAAGCTTGCGATACGGCTCTACCACACAACCAAACGTATCCCAAGGACATAAACAAGTCTAAAATACTAATTATGAATAATATAAAGAACTAATTACTCAACTACGTATCCGTGTCAAGATGTGACATGCTCAAACCCCGTATCGGAGAAAAATCCCAAAATCAATCTGTATCTCCAAATTATCGGAATACGGCCTACACGTATCCAATTGTAGACACGACACTAGTCACACACAATCAAACACATGTCAATTTAGTCTACTTGACCAATTGACAAACACAAGATGTGTCAATCTCAAAATTTTCCCAAAATTGACACAAAATACCACATAACTTTCCCCATAGGCCTCCTATGAACCTAATTCCAATTCCTATGGGTAGACTTAGCATATGGGGTAGTTTCTAATAATTAAATCATAGATTTATAGCCTAATTAGAGAGAAAAACTGAATTATATATATTGGGAGATGGATTCTCAATAAAATCCCTAAAATTGGTGAAAAGAGCCTCCAACTTGTAGATCCTTGTTTCTCCTTGTTGATCCTTGCTTTCTTCTTGTAGATCCTTGTTCTAGTAGCCTCCAATAATGAATAGGAAAGTAATTAGGAAGAAATTTAAGTAGGGATTAGTGTCGGAATGAAGAAATTGGAAGAGAAAAAAATTCTAGATCTAAATTTGGAATAACAAAATGAGAGGAGAGAGAGTCTCCACCCCCTTAAATAGTGGCCGGCCTTGCCCCCTCTCTAAGACACTATAAAAAGTTCAAAATACCCCTTGGGGCTTGTCATGAAAAAATTAATTAAGGAGGAAATGTTCTAGTCTAATTGGTTTCACTAATTAATTCATCCTCCGAATAAATGGGCTTACTATTGGGCTCAATTCTAACTAAAATTAGATATTGGTCCATAGATCTAAACTAAACTAGATAGGTCCATTACACAAGTCAAATTAAATAGGCTAGTCCACTAACAAAATTAAATACTACAAGCCTCTAATTAAATATAGCACTATAATAATTAAATAACTAATACAAGAAATAAATAAATATACATAGCCCATTAATATTAATATTATATTTCTAAAATTAAATAACTAGGTCAAATTACCAAATTATTCCTAGTTGGAAAAGTGAGGGTGACACTTCAGGCAAGGATTTGGGATATGTCCTTATGTAGAGGGACAAAGTGATAGCCTTTACGTCGAGGCAATTAAAGCCTCACGAAAGGAACTATTATACGGACGATCTGGAACTAACAGTGGTAGTGTTCGCATTGAAGTTATGGCATCATTACCTTTATGGCATACCGTGTAAAAATTTTATGGATCACAAAAGCCTCAAGTACCTCTATACTCAAAAGGATCTGAATTTACGACAACGACGTTGGCTCGAACTCCTTAGCAACTTTAACTTGATGATCAGATATACATCGAAAAAGGATATCGTTGTAGCTGATGCACTGAGTCGAGTGTTTGTATGGAGCTTAGCTATCAGTGATGGGCTGCGAAAGAATCTGAAAAGTTTGGGCATTATAATTCGAATCAGATACAAAGGGGCACAATCGGCTCAGTTGTGCCTCGAACTAGACCTATTGGAGAAGGTCAAGTCCGCTCAGAAGGACGACCTAGTCTTAGAGAAGATGCGTAATCTTAACTCAACAGGAAAGGCGACTGACTTTGCGGTAAACATGAATGTAATGATGCGGGTGAAGGAAATATTATGTGTTCCTAGTGATACAAACCTCAGAAAAGAGATACTGAATCCCTCTATGGGAGTTACACTTAACATCCAGGGAGCACGAAGATGTATCGAGACCTTCGCAGACGTTTTGGTGGCACAACATGAAGAGGGATGTGGCGCTGTTTGTGTTACAATGCATGGCTTGTCAGTAAATAAAAATCGAGCACCAGAAGCTGGGCGAGGGGATACAGAACCTTGCTATACCCGAATGAAAATGAGAACACATAACGATAGATTTTATTGTTGGTTTGCCAAAGATGCAACGGGAAAATGATGATGTCTGGGTCATCGTCGATTGACTCACCAAGTCAGCTCACTTTTTTCCTATCAAACTTGCTTGGAGTGCCGACCGTCTGGCGCAGATATACCTCAATGAGATCGTTCGACTCTATGGTGTATCCATATCCATTATCTCCGATCGAGATGGACGATTCTTATCACGCTTCTGGGAGAGCCTTTAGTCATCAATGGGGACGAAGTTGAAGTTCAGCTCCACCTATGTAACCTCCCCTATTTTTATTTTTTTAATAATTATAAATAGGAACTTATCCTAACGAGAAGAAATAACAGTATCGTATGCTAATAATAAAAATAATAATTAGAATACACTTGTAATCTTGTGAGAATTTTGTTTTTAAAATACTACGTATAGTTTTATAAGAATAATAATGCAACTCTAAGGTTCATATAGCTCATGGATACTCATACTAGGACTTACAATCATTTTTAGGCCATTTTAAAATTTCTTGGATTATTCTAGAATTTTTGGATAATTAAAACCTAGAAAACATAATTTTTTAGGGCTTCCATGATTTACTGTGAGACCATACTTGTATTTTTTTTACCAAACTTTTATTTTAAGGTTACAATAATTAAATATATTTTTATAATTTATTTATAATTTTTTGAATTTATTTGAATTTATTTGGTTTTAAAATAGGATAATAACTAATTTTCTAGGACTTCTAGAATTTGTGCAAGCCAATGAACATAGAATGTACCCAAGTAATCTTTTAGGGTTTATAATAGTATTATATATTTTCTAATTTTTTAAAAATTTTCAAAATATTTTTGATATTTATTTTGAGTTAAATAGGTAAAACTAAGTTTTAGAATTTCTAGTAATTATAGTAGAAAATCTATGAAAATAAAACTGTCCCAAGTATTTTTCTAAGGGTTTTGGGTTCAAAAAATATTTCCAGTATTTTTTTTTCAGATTTTTGTGATTATTTTTAATATCTATGAAAATAAAATAAAAATATTTCTAGGGTTTTGAGTTATTTAGATTTAAACGACTTAAATAATGTTTGGATAAAGGCAAATAAAAAACAAATAATATAAACAAACCACCAACCAGATTTTGACACGTGTCTAGTTTATTCCCTTTTTTTAGCCGCTGACCACACACACACACACATACACACACACACACACACACATATATATAATTATTATAACCCTAATCATCCGATTATTTAAGGAGAGTGCGAGAGAGAGATTAAGGAGGATTATCATCTAGAGTTCTTCGATCTTCCAAAAGCCATTGCGGATAGCTTCGGACTCCAAACGTATCGCAATTTCTTGCGTAAGAACCGTATTGAGGTTAGCTTTCAGAATATGTAATTTTTTTCACAAAATTATGAATATTGAATTCTGGAAAATTCGTAGAGCACAACATGTCCGAAAATAGATGCGTCTCGGTGTTTTTACAATTTTGGGAGAACTAGGAATCCGAATCATGAACCGTTTGAATTTTCGGAAAGCTAACGTCGAGAATATCGACATATGTTTTTTATGTGCAATAATTTAATTCAAATTATTACTGAGCTGTTAATTCCGAAGAACTTCTAGGTTAGCAATCAACCACCGTTGCGCAATCTAATTTTGTATGTGCAATAATTTCCAACGATTTGGAATCCGAACGAGCCATAATTTCTAGCATACTTGTGATGCTGAAATCTACATAAATTCATACACGAAATTTAAGTTTTTGTTGGTTGACTTTTCAGTCAACGGATTGCCTCGATTTGCGTGCCACAGGTCCCAAAATTCGTAAAAATAAATATATTCGTTATAAATTCCAAAAATCACTAATATTATAGTATTAATGATTAAAATAGTATTTTAGAATAATTTATTCAGAATTAAATAGATTAGAATAGAAACCGATTCAACAACTCTTGTATAATCTAACTTGTTTTATTTATGTAATGGGGTAGATTGGACAACGTCTTCAGTTACGACCATGCTTTTCTGGAGCAGACAAGTATATCTTGCCAAATTTTTTACAGTACTTTACATGCTTATCATATTTTCATATATTCATTATATATGTGTTTTCTTTCAGTCATAATTATATATTATATATATTGACACACACTTGACATATCGTATCATGGTAGGGGAGGACAGTCGGTAGGCGTATGGGATACACACTTTGGTAAACCATACTAACTAGACGTACTACGGTATTTGTGTCATGATGGTCGCTACCCTCGAGGTATGTGGATTAATGGTACATGCATGTTTGTGTATCCATGAGTTATGAGATAGCGTGTGTATTAGAGTAGCCTACACCTGCCCATACATTAAAAAGTTATCCTCTTTATGCATTTTTATAGAGATAATCTAGTACAGCGTACTTGTATATTTTTTGTCTATTATGCATGTTTTATTGTATTCAATTAGAATGCTATTTTCTGTATCATGTTACGTCCCTCTGAGGACCCGGTCCCTTTGTCAGGTATAGACGATCAGGAGTATCCGCAGGAGTACAGGCCAGGACCTGACGCATTATTTTCTGCCGATGAGGTCTTACCTTCCGAGCATCTATGATTATCTCTTAGTTGATGGACTTATTAGTTGCTACTCTCTTTATTTAGCATTTTATTTTATATTAGAGTTTCATCCTCCTTTATCATTTTAGTTTGGATATAGTCGATTGGCAGTAGATTTGTCTCCACCCGACTATCATTTAGTTTCTTTGGATATTTTAGACGATCATTTTGATCTATTGATTTAGTTTATTTATTGACTTATGTTGTGGACGAGATCTAGTTGCCTGTGACTTATTTGATATATATACCACTTGTGAATTACTATTCATAAATATAGCGTACGTATGTGTTATAGTTTCCAAATATTGGAGTTGCCATATACAAACGGCTGACATGCTTATGTATTCCTAGTCCTACGTATTGGGAGACTGGGACATGACATATTTTTATGGTGGCCCATGCAATTCGAAAGTATATTATCTCGGTTATGTTATTGTACCAAGCAAGCCTGCGTATATGATTAGAGTATAGGATATCATCCACTTATTTAATCATCCCCTTGATTTCGTTTCGAATTCTCATATGATAGCTTGAATTGTATCTTACTTGATCCTTTAGCAACTAAATTCTTATCTTTTCTTTCGTGCTTGATAGAGGTTAGGAAGGTGACTTGTACTAGGTATATATCTTTCATTGGTCAATTACACTATTAGTTGAGTTTTTGTAAGTTGGGTAACATGTCTCACAACCTAGCATCCCATAGTCTTTATGACCAAGTAATGAAGTATAATTGAATGACACTAAATATATGCTAGTGTAAGAAGATAGTGTTTATCTTGACTGTAGAGTTTTAGAGGTCCATACCCCATTTGGTCGACCAAAGATTTAGAAAAGAAGTTAGTATGGCAACTGTAGGACATAAACATCGGGCAAGTCTTAGATTCTTGACGAACTTGAACTATTTGTACTTTCATTCATCATAATCCCACGTACTTATTTTTTTTAGACTATCTTGACTTATGCTACTATTATAGCCTAGTTTTGCAAGCTTATTCTTTTATCGAGCTTGTTCATGACATATGTGTTATTAGGCGCACACTAATACATTGTCTAACTAGAATCAGTGTATTATGGTCTGATCAACCTTGGTGCACTTGATTTGCTCTTCATATGACTATTTTACGTGAATTGAGATATAGTTGACTTAGCTTATTAGACGAATATACTTGTCTTCTAGACAGGTCAGAGCATATCGTATTGGTTACGTAACTGTACTGATACAAGCCTACGAAAAAGAATAGACCAAGATAGGATCTTAATCCACAACCAATTTAATAAAAAATTTCTTTGAATTCGTTTATCTCCCTTGGCCTTCTCAATTATACTCGTTCATTCTCCTTGACATCACCATCATTGTTTCTCATCTTTTTCTATTTCAGAAATACAAACGCTCGTGCTTGATGGAAGTATGACACATGGATAGTACTAGATATATACCCCATTATGACACAAAATTTAAAAGTAAATAGATGTAGAATTATAAATATATATGGTGACTTAAAAGCTATAACTATAGGTTAATATTTTAATTAGATGGCATACCCACAAAACAAGTAGATGAAATGAGTATCAGTAGTAGTATTCTCTCCTATCAATACATCGTCCCCTTTGGTTACTAATCTTCTCTATCGTATTCATCGCATCCTCGATTCCATGTGCAAGTTCTCCTTGTACTAAACTTATTCGTTCTATATTACCTTACTTAATGCATACTAGACTGACCCTTAGAATTTAATATATGAGTTACATCTTTCCCTTTTCAAGTTTGAGGTACGATAATTCATACTTGACCCTTCACTACCATATTGCCTTCCCTTATTCTTAAACCGCGCCTTATTTTTAATTTTGAGGACGAAATTCTTGAAGTTCCAGGAGCTCTTGCACATAACTTATGCAGCTCTGTGGAAAGGCGATAGCTTCGCCCAAATATGTTTATAGCTTTTAAAGTTTTAGTAAAAGGATGAATGTACCAGACGACTATCTCATTTTGCGTCCACTTTTTTAAGCCCGTGCGACAACCATCTGACTTGTTCAAGAGTTTGTAAAAGATGTTCATTATCAATAAAGATAAATTTTTCTTGTATCAATATTGTGTTCAATTATCTGCGTACTCTAAATATGTTCTCGTTATATAAAATACCTTGGCCTTGTGCGTTGCACAACCTAGGCATGTAGGACATCACGCCTGGGGTACGACTATCGATTCCACGAAATCAGGGCTTAGGTAAACACTCTACAGTCACCTGTTGTGTAAGTAGCAAATAATGTCCTGTTGTGAGATACGTGCGCTGAAGTACCTGAGTCTACCAGCCAAGATTTGTTATCGCAGGCGAGGTTCATGACAACCTCATCACCTACAATGATCACATTGCCTCCATGTACCAAGGCTGCAGCTTTAGTGTTCACATCTTGCTTCCCCTTGTTGCCCTTCTTCTCTCTCTTACAAGTGAAACTTTTCTACTTGATGTGGCCCTTCTTGCCACAATGGTAACCGTCCGAGTCCTTGTACCAACCCTTGGACTTGACCCTGCTTTTATCTTTGCCACCACCTGGACCCCTGCTCTTGCTCCTTTCGTGTTTCTCTGAAACTAGCGCCTCTGAGTGGGATATGGATGAAGTGCCCTGAGAACGTCTTCTCATTTCTTCATCCAGTACCCCTCTCTTGGCAAACTCCATACTGACCATGCCTTCCAAAGCAGAAGCGATCACAGACACTCGTACGGGTTCCCACGAGTCTGGCAATGTATACAACAGCCATAGTCCCAGAACCTCGTCGTCGAACTTGACTCCCATCGAGGATAGCTGGTCAACCATGCCCTGAAACTCACTCAAGTGATCCGTAATAGATGCACCAAATTTGTACTGCAGAACCATTATTGTTCAGATCAGGAATAACTTGTTTACCACGGTCTTCTTTGCATACAAAGATTCTAGCTTATCCTATAGCATCCTCGCGTACTCAATATTGGCAACATGATTGTACACGTTCTCGTCAATGAACTGCCTAATATATCCAAATACCTGTATATGCTCGAACTTTCAGTCCTCTTCGAATTTTTTACTGGGCTTCTCGAACGAAAATACTGGAAGATGCAGCTTCTTGATGAAAAATAAATCCTTCATCTTGCTTCGCCAATAATGATAATTAATACCGTTCAGGTTTACCATGCGTACCGACTTTGCGTCCATCTCTCCTCCCTGGTTTGCCTGTCAACTCCTGACCTCTCTAAACTCCAGAACAATAGATTTGATACCACTTTGTTGGGACCGAAAGTACGAAGATCGTTCCCCAAACCAAGAAGCCCTGCAAGAGAACCGAGCAAAAGCACACAAACCAAAAATGCCAAACACAAATCGCAGACCCAATGATTTTTACGTAAAAAACCAAAATAAAAAACTACGGGACGATCGGAGTCCACCCTGAAAAGCCTCCATAAATGGAATAAGAAATATACCAACTCCTTACAAACTTCTCACCGATCCAAACGGATTACTACAACTCTTTGTCATAGAAAATATATCACAAACAAACGAAGAACGGAGATAAAGAGAAAAGAATTATCCAAAACCGATCTCCTCTTCGAAATAGCCTTCAATCTTTTCCTCTCCTTCCAATATTGTAAAAGCACTCTTGCCTATTTTTGCAATATTTTTGAGGTATATAAGATATATTTTAGGCTATGAGACACCTAATATATATAGCCTCAAATCTGCAACTAATATTTCTATTATATATAGGAATAGCCAATTCAAATCCAAATCTATTGACATATTCCTATTATATGTAGGAATATCCAATCCAAATCTAAATCCATTGGCATATTCCTATTATATGTAGGAATACCCAATCAAAATATATTGAGGTATTCCTACCATATATAGGAATACTCAATCCAACTTTGGGATATTTTCCACATAGGTTGGGAACCCCATCCACTCCAACAAATCTTTTCCTTCACAACTATGTGGTGGGGGTCGTCATCCCGATGATCCGCCTACTGTACTAAAACTTTTCTCTTGGAAGAATTTTTGTGAACATGTCTACTCCGTTGTCATCCGTATGAACTTCTCAAGCGCCGCTTGCTTTTTTTCAACCACATCTCGTATCCAATGATACCGGATATCAATGTGCTTGGACCGGCTATGAAATATCTGGTTCTTCACAAGGTGAATTATACTCTGGCTATCGTAAAGCAAAGGGTACTGATCTTGCTTAAGCCCCATTTTTTGCAGCAACTTTTTTATCCAAATCATCTTCTTGCAATCCTCCGTCACCGCAATATACTCTGCCTTTGTCGTTGATATGGCAACATACTTCTGCAGCCACGACTGCCACGATACCGCTCCACCAGCAAACATCATCACATAGACTGGAGTCGATCACCTCGTGTCTACATCTCCAGTCATATCATCATCGGTATACCCAACCAGCTTTGGCTCGTCACCACCAAAAGAAAGTCTCCAATCGGCAGTGTCCTGAAGATATCGTAGAATCCACTTAACCGCACTCCAATGTACCCTTCTAGGATTGGATATATACCTTCTAACGGTGCCAACTGCATGAGCGATGTCTGGCCTCGTACACACCATAGCATACATGAGACTCCCCAAAGTTAACGCATATGGAACCCGCTCTATATCTTTCTTCTCATCCTCGGTAGATGGACACTACTCCTCAGTGAACTTAAAGTGAGCCGCAAGGGGGTTACTCACTTTCTTTGACCCCTCTATTCTGAAACGCTAAAGTACTCGGTGAATGTACTTCTTTTGGGACAAGTGTAGCATCTTGGACTCTCTCTCTCTCTCTCTCTCTCTCTCTCTCTCTCTCGGCTGATCTCTATCCCAAGAATAGACTTTGCTGCACCCAAATCCTTCATAGAGAAGGCCGCACCCAGTTGGCCCTTCAACTCTACTATCCTACTGGCATTATGAACCACTGGTAGCATATCATCACCATAGAGCAGTAAAATGATAAAATCATCCTCGGCAATGTACCTCACAAATATACAGTAGTCTGACGTCGTCCGTACATAACTATGCACCCCCAAAATGACTCGAACTTCCTGTACCACTGCCATGGAGCCTACTTTAGACCATACAAGCTCTTTCTCAACCGGCAGACCATGTGTGACTTACTCTTCTCACAGAATCCCTCTGGCTGCTCCATTTACAACTCCTCCTCAAGATCACCATGGAGGAATATCGTCTGCACGTCTATCTGCTCGACCTCCAAGTCAAAACTGGATGCCAGTGCTAGCACCACCCAAATAGACAACTTCTTGACGATTGGCAAAAAGATTTTCTCATAATCTTTGCCCTTCCGCTGACCGTAGCCTATAACTACCAACCTCGCTTTGTATCGAAGGCGAGTAGCATCATCTGTCTGCTTCACTATGAATATCCATCAATTTTTTAAAGCCTTCTTGTCCTTTGGCAGCTGGACCAGCTCATAAGTAGAATTGGCATATAAGAAACTCATCTCCTTCTACATAGCCTCCATCCACTCCTGCCTGTGTTCATCTTCCATTGCCTCTGCAAAATATTTGGGCTTTCCCCCGTCAGTCAGTAGCACATACTCACCCGGTGAGTATCTCATAGATGGTTTTATCGCTCCTCCTCAATGGAACCACTGGTGCTGGTTGTATATCAAATGCCTCATCCCCTTTAGGAACTACCTCATCGGCATGCTCATCCTCCTGAGGGTCACCCTGACCACCATCAGTAGACTGATGATCAAGGTTGGAAGAAACTCCATGTACAAGCTCCCCCATAACTGGATCATCTATGATGTACTCTAGAAATTGCTCGAAGCAAAATAACTCTAACTCAGGGAATTCCTCAGCCTCAGAAGGCATATCAAAATCCTGAGTATGGTCTTGGTCTGATCCTCGACAAAAATCACGTCCCTGCTTCTATAGAGATTTCTTTCCACTGGATCGTAGAGTCTATAGCCAAACTCATCCCGACTGTAGCCGACAAAGATGCACCGCCTCATCTTCAACTCAAGTTTGGATCTTTCGTCCTTCCGTACATGCACGAAGGTCTTACAACCAAACACTCACAGGTGATTGTATGACGGCACTTTATCGTACCAAACTTTGTCACGCACATCATCCTGCAAAGGAGCACTAGAAGATAAATTAATAACATAAGCAGCTGTATAAAGTGCCTCACCCTAATAGTTGTTCGACAAGTTTGCTTCTGATAGCAAATACCGTACCCTCTCCATTAGCGTCTTGTTTATTCGTTCTCCTACACCATTGACCTGAGGTGTCTTCGACGGAGTCTTCTGGTGTCGTATCCCTTTCTCTATGCAATAAGCATCAAAGGGACCAATGTACTCGCCATTGTTGTCGGACCGAACACATAGTAGCTTCTTGTCCGTCTCCCTTTCAACGGAGGCCTGAAACTCTTTGAAAGTGGGTAGCACCGGATCCTTATTCTTTAAGGCATAGACCCAAATCTTTCTAGAATAATTATCAATAAAAGTCATAAAATAAGTAGCACCACCAATATACTTTACCTTCATAGGACCACAGACATCCGAGTGAATTAACTCGAGCAACGCCGGCTTCCTTGAACTTGGGTAACTTTGGAAAGATACCCTATTTTGCTTTCCTATCAACCAGTGTGTACATCTCTCTAATTTTGTAAACTTTAGCCCTGGAATCACCTTCCAGTTCACCAAGTAGATCATCCTCTTCTCGCTGATATGGTTGAGTCGTCTGTGCCACAACTCAGTAGATGCATCAGTATCTGCATTCAGATCATGTGCCCCATGTGCGTTCCCTTCTATATAATAGAGTCTGGACATCTTGCTTCCTCTAGCAATCACCATTGAACCTCTGGAAAGCTTCTACTGATCATTCTCGAAGAGGTTGAAGAAACCCTCTTCATCCAACCTTCCAACCGACACCAGGTTAAAACGGATATCAGGAACATGATGGACATCTTTAAGAACAAGAACTGGACCCGTCTTTGTCCTCAAATGCACATCTCAAATAATAAAACCTTTCGACACATCTCCATTTCCTATCTTCAAAACTCCACAGTCGTCTGTTGTGTAAGTAGCAAATAGTATCATGTTGTGAGATACGTAAGCTGAAGCACCTGAGTCTACCAGCGAAGAGTTATCATTGCTGGTGAGGTTTATGACAACCTCATCACCAACAATGATCATTGTCACGCCCCAGTCCCAAAATACCGAGGGACTGGACACGTGGCAATGGCCAGCAGTACGCACCGATGGACAAACCCAATTTAATGGATCCATCGGGGCATACTTAAGCTGTATACAACAATAAGTAGGTCCAACGATACAAGTCACAGACTATTCTAATCTCATCCACAACAGATAATCACAGATTAAATGTCAGAATAAATGCAAATAAATATAAACTAACTGATCTCAACATAAGTATCTCGGGGAACAATCCGAGAATAAGTCTGATACATCAAAGCAAATAGACAAGAATTAAAGTATCTGGAAATAGAAATACTGATTATGTAAAGCCAGTACTCAGGAGAAGTCCTCCGGCACGATCTCGTCCTCAGGTACTGGTACTGTTCCGTGAAGTGCTCATGTTCCGTATACCTCTGGATAAACCTCGTCTGCTAATCCTGGGGACATAATCCGGATCCAGGTCCTCAGGGGACATAGTAAGGTACAAGAAAGCTCATGCCAAAATAAATGCAGTGCAGCAATAAAGGAAACAATAGGGTAAACTATATAATCATCTATGTGAAATGCAAGTTGAGAGCATCACTAGAACTTAGGCTGATACCACTACAAGCTCTGTGTCGGGGAGCCGGTAGCAGGGTCTACTATATGTTTTACTATGTGTTTACTATGGATTATATGTATATGTGAAATCAGCCTGTAGCCTGTGTGTCTCTCCCCACCCAATGTAATCACACGTCTCATGTCCATGACACGCAGGATCAATACTAATGCAGCAAGTCATATAATGTCTAGGAATATAATGTCTATGTCATAAACCTGTATCCTATACAGAATCACCACGAATATCTCAAGATGATTCTGTCTCATGAATAGTGTCAAGGGTCCTGGGTTATGCTGTACTTGATTAGACAAGTACGAGAAGTATAGGGTCTCGGTATCCATGTCTAGATGACGTTACACAACTCCACGTACGGGGTTGGCACCCGACTTTTAATCGGACGCTAAGTAAGTCACACGGTCCTAGGTCAAGCATGCACAACAATATAAATAATTTAAGAAGAATATGTAACAAGACTGCAAAGTTGGCAAGGTACACTTGCCTGGGGTTCCGGCTCCAATTGTGGCTCTGACTTCAGCGGGATTTGCAGGGAGTACTTCGGTTGCTGAAACAAACATCACCATCAGATCCAGAAAATATCAATTAGCTAGAAACGCCTGTCCTTGAGTCCAATTTGGACACAGGGGCGAAAATGATAATTTCGGGTCAAAGCGGGGCCCACATGTGGCCCGCTTCGCACCGAAAAACGTGTCAGGGACAAAGTTCTCCAAATTTCACAAACTCAGTGTCAATAAGTCAGAAACGATGATACGAACCCAACGAAACTTCCAGAATTGGATTCCGATAAGCCGATCACAAAATCGCCCGTCAAGTGGAGCGTATGGATGGGGCCCACGACACACAATTTTGTCAACGTTCTCAGAATCGAACCAAACTTGGGTCACAGGACCAGCGTATCGCTACGAGTCTGATGGCGCAAGTTTTGTTTAGATCCGACGTGTGTACACAAAGTTAGGACGTGTTCCAGAATTGACGGATACGAGACGGTGTCCACGGATACGCGTTGATTCCGGTGTGCACGCACACCCGAATCGACTTCTGCGAATTCCCGCACGTCCGTATCAATGACGCGCACGTATCGGTGAAGATCGTACGCGACCAAGTCGTCCCGTTTGGCTGGGCGTACACAGTTTTGGGGTAAATCAGGGAGTTGTTTTTCCTATTTTTGGATCGCGGTTCGCGATCGCCACAGGACGCGATGCACCGAGCGGGTTGCACGGGCACCGAGAGGTTCACGCAGGGTTCGCGATGCAACTGACGGAATCGAAAACGGGTCAACGAGCAGAGAGAAATGGGTACCTGAACAGGGCTCAAAAAACCGAAATGTTCTGTGTCCGTGTCGACACGAAGGGGCCGTGTCCTGACCGTGTCCGTATCCGGCTAGGGTTCAGGGCTTCGAGTCGTGTCTGTGTCCGCTGTGCTGCGGCGGGGGAGGTCGGCCGAGGGTGGCGGGTCGGCGCTGGCGGCGTTGGCCGGAGGCGGAGGCGCACGACAGGCGGCCGGAGGCAGCGCCGGAGTCGGGGCTCGGGGTCGGCTGTGGAGAAGAAGGAGGAGGAGGAGGAAGGGGGCCGGGGCGGCGCTGGCGGCACGGCGGAGTCTGGGCGGCGCTGGAGGAGGGGGAGACCGGAGTCGGGCGGTGGCGCACGACGGGGAGGCTGTCTAGGGTTTGGGGATGCTGTGGCCGGAGGGGCTGATCGGGGGGGGGTTATATAGGGAGCCAGCGGGGAGAGGGGAGGCCGAGGGTTGCGGGTCGTGGGGCCGGAGGTTGCGGGAGAAACGACGACGTGGCCGGAAGCGGCGGAGGGCGGCGGAAGAACCGGGCGCGGGCGGGTCGTGCGGGGGAGATGAAGAAGCGGGTATGCGGGTTTCGGGCGGGTCGGGTTCGGTCGGGCGGACCCGACCCGACCCGCTAAGCGGTCGGACCGGTCCGGTCGGTTGGGTTGGACCGGGTTCGGCCGGGTCTGGCCGGTTTGAACCCGGTTCAACCCGGTTCAATTTGAATTAAATTTTAAAAATAGTTTTCGGGCTTTTAAAAATATTTTTGGGTTCCAATAAATTCCAGGAAAATTATCCTAAGTCCGGTTTTTCATTTTACACCCAAAAATATTATTTTCATAATGTTTAATATATTTTAAAAATATTTAATTTTATTTAATGCCAAAAATACCTCATTTTTAATTAGCAAAAATTCCCGAAAATCCCAGAAAATTTCGAAAAATCCAGTTTTGAAAATTTTGAAAAATCAAGGAGTTTACAATCTACCCCCCTTAAGAGGATTACGTCCTCGCAATCAAAGAATAACCGGTCAACAGAGATGACACGGTTGCAAGTATTGTTCGAACCACATCACAAGACACTTAGAGAAAATATCGTTTCCCTAAGAATGAAAGTTATGCACTTTCCAGAGTAAAGAAAATCTAGTTAAAGCAAGAGAACTACAACTTTTAGAAAAAATAGGTTATTATTAACAAGTTCCAAATTACTAGGTTGGGGCTAAGGTCACGAACCAAATAGGCACGAGCTAAAACAATTCTAGAAACGGTAGCTACGAATCACTTACGCGCATTAGCTACTCCACGAGTCTGCGCGTTCTCCACGGTCATCGCGAAAGCTTGTCCGCGTCCTTGAGGTGGATTCCTCTGCTGCTGCTGGGCCTGCTGGAAGAGTGCTGCTTGTGGTACCAAGGGTGGCCTTGGTTGATACCCTTCTGGTGCCGGTAGGGCTTGCCTGTTTGTTATTAGTGCTCTCTCTCGATGATAAGGACAATCCTTGGCTAAGTGTTGATTGGTTCCATAAATCAAGCATAATCCTAACTTGCGTCTGCAGTCCCTCTCAATATGGCCTACCTTGCCACAATATTGACATGTAGATAATATCTGCGGAGAGGCTCTGGGTGGCTGGTGTATGTGAGGTCTCTTTGCAGCTTCTTCTTGTGGTGCTTTGGCTGATGTGGAAGACCGTTTCAGACTGGTCTCTCTCCTGGTGACGCGTTCCATGCGTCGGGCTGCAGCGAGAACGTCCGAGTAAGAGGTAGGTACGACGGATCCAATGAGTCTCTGTAGATCAAAGTTTAGTCCGTCGAAGAACTTCTCAGCCTTCTCTTCTTCTGTCGGGATCAGGGTTGGGGCGAAGCGACTTAGACGAATGAACTCAGCGTTGTACTCTTCCACCGTCATAGTATCCTACGTGAGGCGATTGAACTTGTCCCAAAGTTCTGATCGAGCGATGGCTGGAATGTACATCTCCTGGAAGAGTGGAGAACTCCTCCCAAGTAACTCGGTCTGGTCCGAGCCGTGTCTCCTCAGATAGCCACCAGTGATGAGCATTGTCCGTCAATTGCATTCTGACGGCAGTCATCCAATATTCCCGTGGAAGCTCAGCTGCTTCTAGTTGATGCCGAATGTTGGTGAGCCATTCATGAACTTCAGTGGGCTCCTCCTTGCCTGAAAATGTGCGGGGCTTCAGTTGGCGGAAATCAGTGATAGAGCCCGTCGATAGCTGTCGAGCTGGTAGGTTGGCCTGCTCCAATGCAGTTACTATGCTGCTCCTCAAGAAATCAGCCTCGCGACGCTGAGCCTCGTGTTGGACTTGTTGCTGGGCTTGCATCATCGCGTAGATCATTTAGAATATTTGTTGTCCATCAATCGGCTGTCCTTGTGGGAGTACGGGCATTGGTGGATCGAACTGCGGCGGAGGTGGGATGTCATCATGCCGGAATCTTGAGGTAGGTTGACCTGCCTGATGGCTCTGTTGAGCTGATTGAACTCCACCGACTGGTGTCACTTCATCGTCATAGGTGACACCTGTAGCTTGTGGTGTTCCTGCGGGAGTCTCGTCGCCTGCTTGTGAATCCATTGCCCTGCATCCAAAATAAACTATAAGAAGCGTACAGAAGAATCAAGGCATGATGCAAGTAAATTATTTTTGAAGTCGATATAGAGATCAAGAACGATTCAAACAAGTGGATGAGATCCTAAAACTTATCCTATTCTTATTACAGGCTTGTTCGGTCCCTAAGTTGACACCGAACAATTTAGTCATTGACCTGTATGGGCCAACACAAAAACTATGTCATGCCCCAGTCACAAAATACCGAGGGACTGGACACGTGGCAATGGCCAGCAGTACGCACCGATGGACAAACCCAATTTAATGGATCCATTGGGGCATACTTAAGCTGTATACAACAATAAGTTGGTCCAACGATACAAGTCACAGACTATTCTAATCTCATCCACAACAGATAATCACAGATTAAATGCCAGAGTAAATGCAAATAAATATAAACTAACTGATCTCAACATAAGTATCTCGGGGAACAATCCGAGAATAAGTCTGATACATCAAAGCAAATAGACATGAATTAAAGTATCTGGAAATGGAAATAACTGATTATGTAAAGCCAGTACTCAGGAGAAGTCCTCTGGCACGATCTCGTCCTCAGGTACTGGTACTGTTCTATGAAGTGCTCCTGTTCCGTATACCTCTAGATAAACCTCGTCTGCTAATCCTGGGGACATAATCCGGATCCAGGTCCTCAGGGGACATAGCTAGGTACAAGAAAGCTCATGCCAAAATAAATGCAGTACAGCAATAAAGGAAACAATAGGGTAAACTATATAACCATCTATGTGAAATGCAAGTTGAGAGCATCACTAGAACTTAGGCTGATACCACTACAAGCTCCGTGTCGGGGAGCCAGTAGCAGGGTCTACTATATGTTTTACTATGTGTTTACTATGGATTATATGTATATGTGAAATCAGCTTGTAGCCTGTGTGTCTCTTCCCACCCAATGTAATCACACGTCTCATGTCCATGACACGCAGGATCAATACTAATGCAGCAAGTCATATAATGTCTAGGAAAATAATGTCTATGTCATAAACCTGTATCCTATATAGAATTACCACGAATTTCTCAAGACGATTCTGTCTCATAAATAGTGTCAAGGGTCCTGGGTTATGCTGTACTTGATTAGACAAGTACGAGAAGTATAGGGTCTCGGTATCCATGTCTAGATGACGTTACACAACTCCGCGTACGGGGTTGGCACCCGACTTTTAATCGGACGCTAAGTAAGTCACACGGTCCTAGGTCAAGCATGCACAACAATATAAATGATTCAAAGAAAATATGTAACAAGACTGCAAAGTTGGCAAGGTACACTTGCTTGGGGTTCCGGCTCCAATTGTGGCTCTAACTTCAGCGGTATTTGCAGGGAGTACTCCGGTTGCTGAAACAAACATCACCATCAGATCCAGAAAATATCAATTAGCTAGAAACGCCTGTCCTTGAGTCCAATTTGGACACAGGAGCGAAAATGATAATTTCGGGTCAAAGCGGGGCCCACATGTGGCCCGCTTCGCACCGAAAAATGTGTCAGGGATAAAGTTCTCCAAATTTTACAAACTCAGTGTCAACAAGTCAAGAACGATGATACGAACCCAACGGAACTTCCAGAATTGGATTCCGATGAGCCAATCACAAAATCGCCCGTCAAGTGGAGCCTGTGGGGCCCACGACACGCAATTTTGTCAACGTTCTCAGAATCGAACCAAACTTGGGTCACAGGACCAGCGTATCGCTACGAGTCCGATGGCGCAAGTTTCGTTTCGATCCGACGTGTGTACACAAAGTTAGGACGCGTTCCAGAACTGACGAATACGGGACGATGTCCGCGGATACGCGTTGATTCCGGTGTGCACGCACACCCGAATCGACTTCTGCGAATTCCCGTACATCCGTATCAATGACGCGCATGTATCGGTGAAGACCGCACGCGACCAAGTCGTCCGTTTGGCGGGGCATACACAGTTCTGGGGTGAATCAGGGAGTTGTTTTTCCTATTTTTGGATCGCGGTTCGCGATCGCCACAGGACGCGATGCACCGAGCGGGTTGCACGGGCACCGAGAGGGTCACGTAGGGTTCGCGATGCAACTGACGGAATCAAAAATGGGTCAACGAGCAGAGAGAAACAGGTACCTGAACAGAGCTCGAAAAACCGAAATGTTCCGTGTCCGTATCGACACGAAGGGGCCGTGTCCTGACCGTGTCCGTGTCCGGCTAGGTTCAGGGCTTCGAGTCGTGTCTGTGTCCGCTGTGCTGCGGCGGGGGAGGTCGGCCGAGGGTGGCGGGTCGGCGCTAGCGGCATTGGCCGGAGGCGGAGGCGCGCGGCAGGCGGCCGGAGGCAGCGTCGGAGTCGGGGCTCGGGGTCGGCTGTGGAGAAGAAGGAGGAGGAGGAGGAAGGGGGCCGGGGCGGCGCTGGCGGCACGACGGGGTCTGGGCGGCGCTGGAGGAGGGGGAGACCGGAGTCGGGCGGTGGCGCACGACGGGGAGGCGGTCTAGGGTTTGGGGATGTTGTGGCCCGAGGGGCTGATCGGGGGGGGGGTTATATAGGGAGCCGGCGGGGAGAGGGGAGGCCGAGGGTGGCGGGTCGTGGGGCCGGAGGTTGCGGGGGAAACGACGACGTGGCCGGAAGCGGCGGAGGGCGGCGGAAGAACCGGGCGCGGGCGGGTCGTGCGGGGGAGCGGGTCTGCGGGTTTCGGGCGGGTCGGGTTCGGTCGGGCGGACCCGACCCGACCCGCTAAGCGGTCGGACCGGTCCGGTCGGTTGGGTTGGACCGGGTTCGGACGGGTCAGGCCGGTTTGAACCCAGTTCAACCCGGTTCAATTTGAATTAAATTTTAAAAATAGTTTTCGGGCTTTTAAAAATGTTTTCGGGGTCCAATAAATTCCAGGAAAATTATCCTAAGTCCGATTTTTCATTTTACACCCAAAAATATTATTTTCATAATATTTTAATATATTTTAAAAATATTTAATTTTATTTAATGCCAAAAATACCTCATTTTTAATTAGAAAAAATTCCCGAAAATCCCAGAAAATTTTAAAAAATCCAGTTTTGAAAATTTTGAAAAATCAGGGGGTTTACAATTATATTGCCTCCATATATCGAAGCCACCGCTGCAGTATTCTCGCCTAGCTTTCCCATGTTGCCCTTTTTCTCTCTCTTCCAAGAAAACTAGTTCCGCTTGATATGGAACTTCTTACCACAATGGTAACACTTTGAGTCCTCGTACTGACCCTTGGATTTTCTCCTACTCGTGTCTTTGCCACCACCTTGGACCCCTGCTCTTGTTCCTTCCCCGGATCTCTGAAACTAGCGCCTCTGAGTGGAATATGGATGAAGTGCCCTGAGAACGTCTTTGCATCTCTGCATTCAGTACCCTGCTCTTGGCAAACTCCAGACCGACCACCCCTTCCAGAGCAGAAGCGATCATAGACACTCGTACAATTTTCTACAAGTCTGGTAATATACACAGCAGCCATAGATCTTGAACCTTGTCGTCGAACTTGACTCCCATCGAGGATAGCTGGTCAACCATGCCCTGGAACTCACTCACGTGATGCATAATAGACGTACCATGTTTTAACTGTAGACCCATCATCGTTCGGATCAGGAACAACTTATTTACCTCGGTCTTCTTCACATACAAAGATTCCAACTTATCCTACAACGTCTTCACATGCTCAATATTGGCAACATGATTATATACGTTCTCGTCAATGAACTACCTGATATATCCACATACATGTATATGCTCGAACTTCCAACCCTCTTCGAATTTGTCACTGGGCTTCTCGGACGCAAATACTGGAAGATGCAGCTTCTTGACGAATAACAAATCCTTTATCTTGCTTCGCTAATAATGATAGTTGGTACTGTTCAGGTTTACCATGTTCACTGGCTTCGCATCCATCTCTCCTCCTTAGTTTGCCTGTCAACTCCTGACCTCTCTGAACTCCAGAACATGGCTCTGATACCAATTTATTGGGAATGAAAGCACAAAAATTGTTCCCCAAACCAAGAAGCTCTGCGAGAGAATCGAGCAAAAGCACACAAACCAAAAATGCCAAACAAAAATTTCTAACACAGAGATTTTTACATTGAAAATCCAAATAGAAAAAACTACGGGACGATCAGAGTCCAACCCTGAAAAGCCTCCACTAATGGAATAAAAAATATACCGACTCCTTACAAACTTCTCACCGATCCAAATGGATCACCACAACTCTTTGGAATAGAAAATAGATCATAGATAAATGAAGAACGGAGATGACGAGAAAAGAATTACCCAAAATCGATCTCCTTTTTGAAATAGCCTTCAATCTCTTCCTCTCTCCTTCCAATGTTGTAAAAGCACTCTTGCCTCCTTTTGCAATATTTTTGAGATATATGAGATATATTTTAGGGTTATGAGACACCTAATATATATAGCCTCAAACTCACGACTAGTATTCCAATTATATATAGGAATACCCAATCCAAATCCAAATCCATTGACATATTCCTATTATATATAGGAATATCCAATCCAAATCTAAATCCATTGACATATTCCTATTATATGTAGGAATACACAATCCAAATATATTGAGGTATTCATATTATATGTAGGTATACTCAATCCAACTCCGAAGTAGTTTCCATATAGGCTGAAAATTCCACCCACTCCAACACCTTGCAACAAAGCATAATCCAAAAAGAATAGAAATCTCTCAACAACACTAGAAATAGAGGCCAAAACATTGGGATTGTACAACGATATTGCAAAGTGATACAAACAAAATGTAGTAACCAAATAAGAATAGAGAGGCTAAAAAAATATTTGATCATTCTCACGTGTATCATGACTAACCACAGGAAAAGAGAATTGATATATAGATAACAAAAGCATCTATAATTGTTTGAACAATTGGAATGTATATAGTTTTAATACCCAACATACAATCGAAAAATAAATGCTCAAACATGTTGATTGGGACAACACACTTGCTAACTCGTTTCTTTTTTGATATATACCCCTCTATTTTGCATGGACACAGGAAAATGTTGTATGTATTGTATCTGTATGCCCGTATCTTGAAACATAGATAAACTACTTATTGAACCTACCTGAATATGTTTGTATTCTGTATACCATGTCCTAATGCACATTTGTGTCTTTATTAGTGCAACATAGCCCATTGTCATAAAGTAATTGACCTTATAAACATACTTGTTGTCAAAGCTATGATGTTCAACAAGTATACTTTTCTAACAGGACCTTGAGTGAAATTACTTGAATGTTTCTTGTGCTATAGGGAATCCTATACCGAGAAAATACCTGGAACTTCTTAAAATGTTTAAGCTCTCATTTCAGTTTTTCATACTGAGATTTGGACAATTCCATACCATATCTTAGTACCTTCAAGATTGTTTTAATTCTAGTCATAAATGAATTAACCTATCTAGCCCATATAGTAAACATGTCAAAATTGGGCTTAACTTTCGCCCTTATAGTAGACCCCATATAAATCAAAGTTGTTTTTTCCCTAAAATATGAAAATAGCTTCTACAACAGGGTAAAATTCTATTAGGATATCACAATCTAGTGAATTTTTTTTTCCATATAATTGTAGAGTTTCTACTTTTTGACGGCAAACCCCTCAAAAGGGTGCCACAACATTGAAGTCCTTCCATTAGCAGCCTAAGTCAGCTTTAAATTACCTCTATAACAACTAAGCACTAGTCAGAAATTATGGGGTTAGCTAAATGAGTGCCTTTCTTCCATTCAAGTATTTTAAGACTAAGGCCCTCAGTAGCATTAAAAAAATGATATCCATTGATAAAAGTCTGGTTTCAATAATTTCTAGTTAATTTACTCATGCAAACTTAGTATAGGTTCAACGAAAGTCCTTTAATCGCTCTCAATTTTAAATCTCAACGATATATGTAAACTATGTCAATTATCGATCATTAATTATTTAGTATAGTATAAGAATTCAGTCCTTAATTTTCTTCAAGTCACTTGTCATTTCAATTTATTGTATCAAAACCAATCACTTATTCTTATGAAACTTCTACTCATTATTGTTCAATACTCATACCATAAGCATAATGGTATCTTAAGATTATATATTATCTAAAGTATACTCCTCAAATCCACTAATCGTGATCCTCGACAAAATTTAACATCAATTATAGGCAGTTACATATTATCTAAAGTGTACTCCTCATATCTTCTACTCATGATCATTCTCGACAAAATTCAATATCAATTATAGGCAATTATGATTGATCTAACCTAGAACTTAAATCATGTAGCACCTCACCCTTAACTACTAGAGCATCATAATCATACAAACAATCATATCTATCTAAGATTATCTATGGGGTTTATCTAGTTTCATAACAACTGTAATGACGTATTATTTGATGCGTTCATTCAGTGCTTGTATGACGAAGTCCCATAATATTTTTCTTTCCATGGAAAAGAGCATTTGATACCACTGATGTCGCCGTCTGGTTGTCGCAATATATCAGTATAGTCAAAATTTGCCACCAAGGTTAGGTAGATCAAACATGAGCTTCCGAACCCATTCTGCTTCATATGTCATTGTAGCCAGTGCATACAACTCAGACTCCATAGATGAGTGTGAGAGCAAAGTCTATTTCTTCCAATTCCCTGAGATTAGTAGCTTCACCTATGGAGAAGACAAATCCTCTTGTGAAACTTTCGCTATCTTTTGAGCAGCAACTAGCATTAATGAAATCTTCCTCCATGCACAATCAAAAAATTGTTGTAGTAGAGTGCAAACTTCTGTGCCCTCCTGAGATATCTAATATTTCTTTTCATAGCTTTCCAGTGTTCAATACCTGGATTGCTCGTGAATCAAGTCAGCATCCCCACATCGAAATCAATGCTATATCTAATAGCCTCTTATAGCATATATCAAACTTCTAATAATGCTTGAATACTCCAATTGCCTAACACACTTCCCTGAATTTTGCTTCAACTTTTTATCACACCTATAAGGAGTATCGATTCCTGAAAAATTTTGATATCTATAGCATATAAGCATTTTATTCACGTAGTGAGCTTGTGATAGAGCAAGCCCAACTTTATGATCTTTATCTCGAGGATAATATCAATATCTCCTCTGTCCTTTATAATGAATTTGGATGAGAGAAACTTTTTGGTCTTTATGACGCTATCTAGATCTACACCCAATATTAGCATATAGTCAATATAGAGACACGTAATAACCCTTTTGCCATCAACAAACTTAATGTAAACACACATATTTTTGTCGCAAACCCGATAGAAGCTTGATCTAATGACTTTATCAAACTTTTTATAACACGTCTTGGGAGCCTGTTTTAGGCCATACATCAATTTTACCAATTTGCACACCTCGTCTTCAAGCCTCTTGACGACAAATTATTTCAAGTAAATCTCTTTGGCTAGATCTCTATTCAGGAATGCATTTTGACATCCATCTGGTGAATGACTAACTTGTGAATTACACCTAGAGCGATAAGCATCCTGAAAGTTATCTGCGCTACTGGAGCAAAGTATCTAAGTAGTCAATCCCTTGCTTCTGGGAATACCCCTTAGCTACCAGCCTAACTTTGAATGTATCAACAATTTTGTTGGTTTTCATCTACTTCCTAAATATCCATTTGCATCCGATGAATTTTTCTTTTTAGGTAGATTGACAAACACTGAAGTGTTATCAGATGTTATGAAATCAATCTCATTATTAATTGCTTCTTCTAGAAGACGATGTATTTGTCTTTATCATCTCATCATAGGTAAGTAGATCAACTTCCACATAATAGGTGACGAAGTCTTCCCCGAAATTCTTTGATCGCCTTACTCGCTTTGAAGGCAACTTAATGACTACTGGTTTTATAATTTCATCTTCTAGTGTAATCTACTTTTGGACTATTTCTTCTTTGACAGTTCTACCCTCCTCCATGCTGTCATGACCCACACCCGGTATAGGGATGCAAGTCGGGAACAACGTCCAGCCTACGCAGCAGCATCGGCGGTAGAACGCTGTTTGGATAAACTATATATCTATAATCAAGACATAACAATGCCACCATCACAATATCAATATACTCAATCATAGTTCTATAGATGTAACAAGCACGAATATGATAAAAGAATATAATAGTCATAATACAACTCACAAGACAAATAATATCAAATGAGTTCGAGAAATACTAAAAATAAGCTGGAGACAAATCCAGTACAAAAGGAATAACTAAGATGCTACAAGTCCTGGGTAGTCTGTCTCAGACGGGATGCGACCCTCTTGAGCCAAGGTCTCTGGCTCTAAGCCAACCACGTCCTGAGGCCTGTAAAGAGTGGGGTACCACTCCTCAATGTCATATAAAAAAAATCCAGTCAGGAAAGGAGCAGAGTACATCTCGAACAGCAGTTCTAATAAATGATATAAACTATGTAAAGTAAATAGATATAAAATATACAAGATGCAATAATAGATGTAAGATATACAATAAAGGAATACTAAAATAAATACATGAATGAACAATATGGCAATGAACAAGAATATACTAATGACTAAGTGAGTGAGTACCAACTTTAACATGTGATCGACTTGGGAACTTGATACAAGATTAATGGCCTGGCTAATCATAAGTGCAGTGTATGATTAACACTAAACAATGAATAAGACTTGATACACGGAGGGTAAGATCATATATCTATACTACATACACCCTGCCCCTGACTGGTATAGTGGAACCAACCATGGTATGTTATGACACGGGATTCTCCAGGAAGGTAGCAAATCTCCCCAAGAATCAATGTCTGTACATGTACAAGAAGAACAAGAAAATAAGGCTTGCACAAGATACACCATACATACCAAGGAATAACATCTCATGACGAGATCCGGATATACCAATCCGTATAACTATCATGTCAAAAAATCAAGAATATCTACACTAGATACAATAGACATAGAGGATATCATAAATAAGAAACTATCAGAGAATGTACTCGCCTGAAATCCGGTGAACAGTATCACAGATGTTCGTTATGGTGCCTCAAAGATCTAGAATGGAAAATTATATCAATACAAGGTTTTGGAATTAAAAATGAGTAAAACTGGTCAACATCTAGGTCAAAAAGTCATTCCTAAGTCAAAATAGTCAAACTTAGTCAAACTACCTATTTCTAGGTTGTATGTGTCTAACTCTAGGATATTGGTTTCATACACTATGTAACTAGGCCACACTAGCTAAACTATGCTACTATGAGATACTGTATCGCAAGAGAAGCAACTCAAATAGAAATATCACAATATATATATATATATATATATATATATATATATATATATATATATATATATATATATATATATATATATATATATATATACAATCATAAAATCAATAATATCTAATATTCCTAATTATAATTGCTAAGTAGATACCTTGGCTTTGAACCAATGTGGTATCGCACCACTACACCCCCATCTTGATACTCGAATCCAATATCTTGAGTATCGACCCGATACCTTGATATTAACCTTGGTATTTCAAGGTAATATCACTCTAGCATATAGCTACTACCCAACTCTAATGACTAACATATATATATTAATCTAATACAAACTACTAGTATATACTAATACCAACTACCATGCTATACTAACTACCAATGCAACTAATACATATATACATACATATATATAGCTACAGATACATAAGTAGGTATGTATATATTTCTAACTACTAACTAATCAACAAGTATCTACATATAGATAACTAATTAAATAGATAACTATTCACTAGTAAACTAGCTAGCTATCAAATAACCAACCATACTACCTAGCTCTGAAACTTGCTGATACTGGAAGATGCACTCGTTGATACAAACTGTAGTTGTTGTTGCTACTGGGTTTCCAAGCTGATGCTGCTACAGCTAATTCTGTTTTTGTAGCTGCTGTTGCTGGTATGCCTGTTGTCTGTAGTTGTGTAGCTTGCTGCTGATGCGATGCTGCTGCAACTGCTCGTGCCCTGCTACAATGCTGAAGTAGCTGCTGCTGCTGCAGCTATTACTGTAATTGCTGCTACCCGGATCTGCTATGGTTGTTGAAGACTGTTGTTGCTACTGAATGATCGACTGCACACTTCCTACTATTGGAGGTCCTTGCTCCCTGTTGATGTAGCTACCGATGGAACCTGTTATTGCCTGACCCTCCTCATCAACACACAACACACACACACACACACACACACACACACACACACACACACACAAGCATATAACAATAACCACTCCTATATATATCTATATACATATATATGTAACTCTCCACTCACACACATAAACACACACAATACACAAGCACAACTATAAACACATCTAGATATTATATATATATATATATATATATATATATATATATATATATATATATATATATATATATATATATAACTTTCATCCTTACATACAATTATACATATATATATATATATATGCACACCTCTATATAGATATCTATATTTATAACCATATACATATACATATGTATATCTATATAACATACACACATATACATATATACTACCTCTATGTATATATATATATATATATATATATATATATATATATATATATATAACCATCAACACATATATATCAATCTATGTATATATATAATAGTAGATATAAATACATAACTACACATATACGTATCTATATATACACATATACATATACACTATGATAATTAATATACAAATAGCTATACACATAGCAATTTGGATCTAGAAAAGTAATGCATCAGACACATAGAGTGCATCGCACCTGTATCACACTAGATCTATGATACGCTTGTGATACGAGTCCACCACACAACCAAACGTACCTCGAAGGATACAAGCAAGTCTAAAATAGTATATATGAATAATACGAAGAATCAAATGCACATCTACGTGTCCGTATCAAATATGACATGCACAAAGCCCCGTGTCGGAGGAAAACCCCCCAAATCAACCCGTATCTCCAAATTATTGGGGTACGGCCTACCCGTATCCAATTGTAGACACGACACTAGCCACACACAATCAAACATATGTCAATTTGGTCTAATTAATCCATTGAGAAATACAACATGTATCAATCTCGAAATTCCTCCAAAATTGACAAAAAATATACCATAACTTTCTTTAAAGGCCTCATATGAACCTAATTCCAATTCCTATGGGTAGACTCATCATATAGGGTAGTTTTTAATAATTTAAACATATATTTAGAGTCTACACAAAGAGAAAAAATTGAATTGTACCTATTGGGAGATGAATTCCTAATGAAACTTCCAAAGTAGGTAAAATTGGCCTCCAACTTGTAGATCATTGCTCCTCCTTGTAGATCCTTGCTTCCTTCTTGTAGATTCTTACTCTACTAGCCTCCAATGGTGATTTGGAAAGGAGTTAAAAAAAAATTGGTAAGGATTTAATGTGGAAATTAAGGAATTTAGTTGAGAGAAATTCTAGATCTAGATTTAGAATGAAATAAGGAGAGAGAAATTTTTCCTATCTATTTGAATAGGCCGTCCACCTTAGCCCCTTTCCTAAGTTTCTATGTAAAGTCTATAATATCTCTTGGGGCCTCTCATGAAGAAATAATTAAGGAATGAAGGTTTTAGTCTAATGGGTTTAACTTAATTAATCATCCTCCTAATAAATGGACATATAATTGGGCTCAATTCTAACTAATTGTAAATGTTGGTCCATGGATCTAATCTAAACTAGTTAGGTCCACTAACACAAGTCCAAATAATGTACTAACATCTAACAATAAATAAATAATACAATAAATAAATATATAATATGTATAATATTTAATTAATTATGAATGACCAAAATATCCTTTCCTAGAAAATATGGTAGTGACAAGTCTACCCCCTTAAAATAAATTTATCCTCAAAATTCAAAGACGAAACTACCCCCCAGAAAATAAATAGAATGGAGTAGAAAAGAACATAACATAACCTGGAAAGAACATACCTCAAGGCACAAACAAATATGGGTAACGTTCTCGCATTTTATTCTCTCTCTACCAGGTAGACTCCCCCAGAGAGTGATGCCTCCATGCGACGCATACCAAGGGAATAGTTTGGTTCTTCAGCACCTTCTCTCTCCGATTCAGAATCTCAACTGGATGCTCTAGATAGATAAGAGTAGGGCCACCTCTATCTCTGAGTGATGCAACATGTGACTAGGATCCGCCACGTACCGTCTCAACTGCGAAACGTAAAACACGTTGTGCACTCCCTCAAATGCAGGTGGCAAATCTAGTCTATAAGCAACTACACCGACCCTTTCTAGAATAGTGAAAGGTCCGATGAATCACGGACGAAGTGTAGTGCCCCGCTCTGCATAGACACTATGTACAAGTGATATAGCTTTGCTTGCTCGAGCGAAAGTCTTCTCAGAGTGTTCCCGATCGAACTGCAAGATGATTGATCAATGTGAGTGGGCAGAACTGCATTCTCTGATTCTTGCATGACTTAATAAATCTGAGTTTTTGAATGCTTATTTTCTTAAGAAGATTGTTTCATAAGAAAAATGATAGAACTTAACTCTACATGCTTCATAAGAGAACTCGTATAGCTTATCATCGAAATGAACCTGCTTGCTTAACTAAGAGAGTTAGTATGCTTAATTATAATAAGATAGAACCTTGCCATGCTAAGTCAAGAATATAAAAAATATTGCATGCTTAGTTACACCGACACAGCTATCAAATGAACCCTTGCTATGCTAAAAAGATAAGTAAATAAATCGCTTAAATATGTCCCTTTAAAATATGCTAGAAAGAGATAGATATTGCATGCTAGATATGAAATCGAAATCGTGCATGCCATTATATGTTCTGCTTGTCTGTTTTACTAAATTAAACTGCTATAAGTCTTTGATTCTTATAAGCATAAACTAATAGTGCGCCCTGAGGATACGGCCTACTGGGGGTCCAGTGGGGTGTGCTATTAGATATGCGAGAGATGTGCTTTGTTTGACAAGATATGTTTTGCTAGATCATATATGTTTTGCTTGATCATTTATTTTGCTTGCATTATAGATGCTTCGTGTCATTGTATTGGTCTCTGACTAACTTGTGCACAAGGTCTTGTCTCTCGAACGATTCCTAGGGCACTGGAAATCGCTCGGTCCGGAAGAGATTTTTGAATCACCCTGAGGATACGGCCACTGGGGTCTAGTGGGGTGGTATTGGTCTATTAGTGTTGTGTAAAACCCATGATGTCACAGCTTCTAGTACTAGTGTGTGTTGGTGAAGAGATGAACCTTGGGTAACAGCTGCCGACACAGGTGAGTGCTAGTGAAGAGCTGAACCTTGGGCAACCACTGCTAATCATGGGGATACCCATGGACCATCATATAGTTAGGGCGCATGCTAGGCTAGCCTACTTGCATACCTAACTATTTGATCCAGAGACAGACAGAAAACTAGAGAACCTTATGCACATATATGTTTATGCAAATTGTGGCTAACTTTTGTGTCTGCTGCAGGGATAACCGTTCGGCTATGGCGTAAGAAATATGAGTGTATACATATAGCTTGCTCTTTCATTTTGTTTGAATCGTAGAGTTTATTTGATAGTGCCTCATGCATTCGCATCGGTCGGAGAATGACTATTAGTGCAGAACTGAACCTTGGTCACAGCTGCTAATTGGATCAAAATGTGAGTCATTGGTTAGCTGGATTACCGCTACCGATCCTGAGTTTCTCGGGGACCGAAATCATATAGCTAGTTCTTCTTGTGTGCTTGAAATATGATAGTGCACTTAATGCTTGTTTTGCTTTGAGATGATCAGTCCACTAGCGAACTTTGCCCCTAAGAGTTAGATTATGGGACACAATACATGCTGTGCACTGCACGATATAACACTGTCCCTATTGTATGCTTATTGTTGAATATGCAAAGATATTTCCAAATATGATTTCAGAAAGATGTAATCTGATTATAATCCTGAGCTGCATAAAATAAACTTAGGTAAAACTAGCAAGATCACTAGTAATGAAATATTTTGCCACATGCTTACTTAGTGTAGGTTTTAGGGGGTGTAGCTTCTGTTCAGTTGTTTTAGACTCATCAGTACTTATAAAAGTGCTGACCCACCAACAGTTTGCTTGTTCTCAGGTGCTTGATCGTCCGAGGAAGCGATAGCCGTTCCTCATCCCAAGGAACCGGAAATCTGGAGTCGATACCTTGAGCCGTATCGAGTTTGAGCTACTTTTATATAGAGGGACATAATATATTGAACAGTGTCATTGTAATCGAGAGAAAGAGTGCTTGAGCGAATTGTAACATCGGCCATGTGTCGCTTGTAACACTTTCGATTATCAATAAAGAGCTCGTTTTCATATGCCATTGTGTTCTTTACTTTTCTGTAATATATATGCCGCTGCTTCTGTATTGAATAGCTTACTTGCCCTTGTTCAAAGCTTTGGCCTTGTGCAAGCGCATTTTAGGCTTGCACGACATCACGCCCGTGCGAGTCCTGTCTCCACCGAAGCGAATCGTCCCTCGTGTCGAAAAAATTCTCAGAAATACCAAACCACCAACCTAGAACAAAACATAACCTTAAGAACTTAATATATAACAAACAACCAACATTAAGCACAAAAAAAAAATTTAAAACTATACCTCAATCTCCAAAGGTCTCCGGTAGCTATCGGTCCAATGTCGCTGTCTATCCTGCACCACTCAAAGTTTGTCTCTGATCAGCTTAACCTTCTTCGCTGCATCCACAACCATATATGCGCCTAGAAAAGCTCTCTCTCTCCAACATCGTCCCATAACAAGGTAGTACGACATCTCTGATCGTACATAGCCTCAAATGGTGACATCTCTATACTAGCCTGGTAGCTCTTGTTGTAAGCAAACTCTACCAAATAGAGATGGTCCTCCCAAGATCCTCCAAAATCTAGTACACAAGTGCGTAATATATCCTCGAGAGTCTGAATAGTCCTCTCTGACTGCCCATCTGTCTGGGGGTGATATGTAGTACTAAACTTGAGCTGGGTGCCAAAACTCGCCTGCAAACTCCTCCAGAAATGAGAAGTAAAATGATTTTCCCGATCCGAGACTATGCTGACGGGAACTCCATGTATCGTGCTGATCTGCCTCACATACATCTCTGCCAGCTTCTCCGTAGACAAACCCACATTGAAAGGCAAAAAGTGGGCCGACTTAGTCAACCTGTCAACGATGACCCAAATTGCGTCTTTCCTTCCTGGAGATCGTGGAAGTCCGGACACAAAATACATAGTAATGTGCTCCCACTTCTATTCTAGAAAGGGTAATGGCTAAAGTAAACCTCCTGGCCTCTGTCTCTCGGCTTTCACCTGCTAGCACACTAAGCATCTAGATACAAACTGTGCCACTTCCCTCTTCATGTCATACCACCACACACTCTCTCGCATATCCCAATACATCTTGTTGGCACTAGAATGTATGAAATACTGAGAGCTATGCGCTTCCTGCAATACTTCCTCACGCAGCTCTCTACTTGGCACACACAATCTAACACCATGCCGCAAAGAACCATCCTCACCAATGGTGAAATCATCATCCAAACCTGCTCTCACCTGAGCTCTGATGCTCCTCAGAGATACATCCTCATACTGGGCTGCCTTGATCTTGTCCATCAACTTTGAGTGTATCTGCAACCCCCATATATGCATAGCAAAACCAGAAACTATCACCTCAATGCCTAAGATCTCCAAGTCCTCCAACAAATACCGATCCTGCGTCAACAACATAGCTACCGGATACCTGCTCAAGGCATCGATAACTATATTGGCTTTCCTAGGATGATACTGCAAACATATGTCAAAATTCTTTATCAGTTTTAACCACCGATGCTGCCTCATGTTCAACTCCTTCTATGTGAAAATGTACTTCAAACTCTTGTGATCTTTGAAGATCTCCACACGCTCTCCGTACAAATAATGTTTTCACAACTTCAGGGCAAAAATGACTGCTGCCAACTCCAAATCGTGGGTAGGATAGTTCTTCTCATGAGGACGCAATTGCCTGGATGCATAGGCAATCACTTTCCTATTCTGCTGAAGAACACAATCGTGGGTAGGATAGTTCTTCCCATTCTGCCAGCAATGGTGAAATCATCATCCAAACCTGCTCTCACCTGAGCTCTGATGCTCCTCAGAGATACATCCTCATACTGGGCTGCCTTGATCTTATTCATCAACTCTGAGTGTATCTGCAACCCCCATATATGCATAGCAAAACTAAGAACTATCACCTCAATGCCCAAGATCTCCAAGTCCTCCAACAAATACTGATCCTGCATCAACAACATAGCTACCGGATACCTGCTCAAGGCATCGACAACTATATTGGCTTTCCCAGGATGATACTGCAAACATATGTCAAAATTCTTTATCAGTTTCAACCGCCGACGCTGCCTCATGTTCAACTCCTTCTGTGTGAAAATGTACTTCAAACTCTTGTGATCTTTGAAGATCTCCACACGCTCTCCGTACAAATAATGTTTTCACAACTTCAGGGAAAAAATAACTGCTGCCAACTCCAAATCATGGGTAGGATAGTTCTTCTCATGAGGACGCAATTGCCTGGATGCATAGGCAATCACTTTCCCATTCTGCTGAAGAACACAATCCAGACCTTTCCCCGATTCATTACTATAAATAGTAAAACCTTCATACCCTGATGGCAACATCAAAATAGGAACAGACGTCAACCTCTTCTTCAATTCCTCAAAAGCAAATTGTCACTCCTCTGTCCAAACAAACTCTACATCCTTCCGGGTGATTCTGGTCATCGACTCGACAATCCTCAAAAAATCTTGCACAAACTTCCTGTAGTAGCCTGCCAATCCCAAGAAACTCATGATCTCTGCTACTGAACTTAGGGTCTTCCAAGACTCCACTACTGTGATATTCTTTGGATCAACTGAAATCCCATCACCAGTCATAACATATCCTAAGAACTCCACATTGTCCAGGAAGAACTCACACTTGGACAGCTTTCCATACAGCTTTTCCTTCCTCAACACATCCAACACAATCCGCAAATGCTCCTCGTGCTCCTACGGTGTCTTCGAGTATATGAGTATGTCATCGATGAACACCACCACGAACTTGTCAAGGTACTAATGGAACACCTTGTTCATCAAATTCAAAAATACCGTTGGGGCATTAGTCAACCCAAACGGCATCACCATGAACTCATACTGACCATATCGAGTCCTAAAAGTAGTCTTCGGTATGTCCTCCGGCTTCACTTTTACCTGGTGGTAGCCTGATCTCAAGTCTATCTTGGAAAATACCTTGGCACTACTCAACTGATCGAACAAGTCATCAATTAGTGGCAAAGGATATTTATTCTTGATAGTGAGATTATTCAATGCCTTGTAATCAATGCACATGCGCACCGATCCATTCTTCTTCGGTACAAACAATACCGGGGCTCCCCACGGTAAAAAACTCGATCTGATAAACCCCTTATCTTGTAATTAGTCCACCTGCTTCTTCAAATCGATCAGCTCGCTATTGTTTACTCTATAGACATGCTGTAAAATTGGTTCTGCACATAGAACCAAGTCTATGGAGAATTTAATATCTCGATATGGCGATAATCCTAACAATTCCACAGGAAATACATCTTAGAACTCTGCTATCAACGGATGCGACAACTCCTTATCTTCTACCATAGCTCCATAAATAATGCCTTCTCTCTGCTCTGCAGCTCCTCTAGCAAACTCAAACTCTGGCTCTCCTGGCGGACCAAACAAAACTCTACCTTCTCTACAATCTATACTAGCACGGTGCCTACTCAACCAATCCATCCCGAGTACAATGTCGTAGCTCAGAAGTGGCATTACAAGTAGACACGTACTTAGCTCCCGACCTCCCAGAGTAACTCTTCGATCCTTACAAATATCATTAACCAGGATAATGCCTCCCCCGGTCATGATCTTACAAGTCCTAAGCAAAGACTCAGCTACCAAACCATGCTTCAGAGCAAAAAAAACAGATACAAAACTATGGAAAGCACCACTATCAAACAAAGCTAAAACTGAAATAGAACTAAGAAGAACAAAACCTGCAATGACATCTCCGGTGGGCTCGACCTCCTCGACCGTTATAGCAAACGCTCGTCCCTGACGTGCACCTCCCTGATGTTGGATCTGGGCATAACGCTGCTGGTGGGTCAAAAGTGGCGGTCCCCTCGGTTGTACTGCAACTGGTCTCGCCTGTGTCCTCGGAGATAGAGCTGCTTCCTGAACTGCACGACGAGGATTGGAAGAATACTCTCTCAGTTGATGCCCTTCGGTACCACAATATAGACAAACTTTCAACCTCCTCTTGCAAACTTTCCAGATATGGTCGGGCTTCTTACAGTAGTTGCAGGAAGCTTGCTGTAACTGTCTCTGCTGCTGCGGTGCCTGGTAAAATGGTGCCCTAGCTGGACTCTGGTACTGCTGCGGTTGCTGAAAAGGCCTGGACTAGAAATGAGGATGCTTAGCAGGTACTGTGCTGTTATTTGCCCCCAGAAAAGAATCGTGATCTCTCTTGGGTTTCAAACCCAACTCTCGCTCAACCTTGCGTGCCTCCGTAAGTATCTTCGAGTAGGTCTCGTAAAAATATGGAATGAGGATCTTTACTTTTTAGTTTAGACCCTCACAAAAATGAATAGCTCGAACCTCCACCTCCCTCACCAAATACTTTGCAAATTGGCTCAGCCTACCAAACTCCGTGGCATTTTCCTCTACAGATATGCTCCCCTGAATTAGGCTCTCAAACTGCCTCCCCAAGTCTAACCTGTCTGTCCGAGCAAAGAACTTCTTCTTGAAGAGGTCCTTGAACACCTCCCAAGACTATTCTGCAATAACAAGAATTGGCTCATTTCTGAACCAAGTGCGGGCGACGTCGAACAGCTGAAGTCCTACTGCCTCAACCTTCAGATCCTCAGAAAGATGGGACACCCTCATGAGATGCTCAATATCTTCGAGCCAATCATCAGCGTAGACGATGCCCTCCGTCCCCTTGAAGACCCGAGGTTCCAGTTTCTTGAAGTCCTGAATGTTGCCTGGCCGAAGCTGAGCAACCTGAGGAGCAACCTGCTGCTTGACTGGAACTCCTCTCTCTACTACGACACGAGCAAGCTGATGAGCACTCTCGATGCCCTACCGCAAGATATCGATTTATCTCTGGTGTGCTTCAGACCTAGCCCTCTGTGCCTCCAATATCTCGTGAAACAGTGTGAACATCTATGTCGCATCTGTCGGCACAGAAGGTGGAGGTGAAAGTCCCTCAGATAGAGCCGAAATAGTCTTCTGAGTAGGAGGTGGACCCCCAAATGTAGCTGACACGCCAATCACCGGAGAAGTGACTGGTGTAGGCCCTCGGAAAGTCGCAGACCTCACAGAAGCTGCTCTCCCCTGCTGTGATCTAGTCTTAGGTGGCATCCTTACACAAAGCAAAAGAAAGAATCAATATGGCACATGATATAAGACACTCAAAAAAAGGACAATTAAAATCAAATATCAGTATCAATAAAGATAGTTGAATTGAATCAAAAGAGTTTTTCCTAGATGTGATTAAGTATTCACAGCTAATAGCAATAGCATATATCCTAAAACAGGCTCGTAGTAGCACTCAATTTAGAGCACCAATATGAATCGCACTAATTGCGACCTCGAAGACCTGCATGGGCCACGCTAAAAATGTGTCACGACCCGTACCCGGTGTAGGGATGCAAGTCAGGAATAACTCCCAGCCTACGCCGCAGCATCGGCGGTAGAATATTGTTTAGGTAAACTATCTATCTATAATCAAGACATAACAATACCACCATCATAATATTAATATACTCAAATCATAGATCTATAGATGGAACAAGCACGAATATGATAAAAGAATAGAATAGTCACAATACAACTCATAAGACAAATAATATCAAATGAGTCCGAGAAATACTAAAAGTAAGCTGGAGACAAATCCAGTACAAAAGGAATAACTAAGATGTTACAAGTCCTGGGTCATCTGTCTTAGTCGGGATGAGACCCTCCTGAGCCAAGGTCTCTGGCTCTAAGCCAACCACGTCCTGAGGCCCGTAATGAGTGGGGTACAACTCCTCAGTGTCATCTGGAAAAATATATCCAGTCAGGAAAGGAGCAGAGTACATCTCTAACAACAGTTCTAATAAATGATATAAACTATATAACAGTAAATAGATATAAAATATATAAGATGCAACAATAGATACAAAAGATATACAATAAAGGAATACTGAAATAAATACAAGAATGAACAATATGGCAATGAATAAGAATATACTAATGACTAAGTGAGTGAGTACCAGCTTTAACATATGATCGGCTTGGGAACTTGATACAAGATTAATGGCCTGGCTAATCACACGTGCGGTGTATGATTAACACTATTCAATAAACAAGACTTGATACAAGGAGGTATGATCATATATCTATACTACATACTCCCCGTCCCCGACTGGTATAGCAGATCCAACCATGGTACATCATGACACAAAATTCTCCAGGAAGGTGGCAAATCTCCCCAAGAATTAGTGTCTGTACATGTACAAGAAGAACAAGGAAACAAGGTTTGCACAAGATAAACCATATATACCAAGAAATAATATCTCAAGGCGAGATCCAGATATACCAATTCGTGTAACCATCGTGTCAAAAAATCAAGGATATCTACATTAGATACAAGAGACATAGAGGATATCATAAATGAGAAACTATCAGAGAATGTACTCGTCTGAAATCCGGTGAACATCTAAATGTACGACTCTATCCTTGATTTCTTTGTCACGATGGTACCACGAATCCTGGATATCTGGATCTCGCCTTGAGATATATTTCTTGGTATCATATAGGTTTATCTTGTGCAACCTAGTTTACCTTGTCATCTTGCTACATGTACAGAACACTAATTCTAGGGGAGATTTGCAACTTCTGGATTTTGTGTATGATGCTACCATGGTTAGGCCACACTAGCTAAACTAGGATACGAGGAGATACTATATCGCAAGATACGCAACTCAAATAAAAATATCACAATATATATATATATATATATATATATATATATATATACAATCAATAAATATAATATTCCTAATTACAATTGCTAAGTGGATATCTTGGCTTTGAACCAATGTGGTATTGCACACTATACCCCCATCTTGATACTCGAATCTAATACCTTGAGTATCGACCCGATACCTTGACATTTACCTTGGTATTTCAAGGTAATGTCACTCTAGCATATAGCTACTACCCAACTCTAATGACTAACATATATATATTAATCTAATACAAACTACTAGTATATATTAATACCAACTACCATGCTATACTAACTATCAATGCAACTAATACATATATACATACATATACATACATACATGCATACATATATATAGCAAGAGATACATAAGTAGGTATGTATATATTTATAACTACTAACTAATCAACAAGTATCTACATATAGATAACTAATTAAATAGATAATTATTCACTAGTAAACGACCTAGCTATCAAATTACCAACTAACCATACTATCTATCTCTAAAACTTGCTGATACTGGAAGATGCACTCGCTGATACAAACTGTAGTTGTTGTTGATACTGGGTTTCCAAGCTGCTGTTGCTGCTTCTACAGCTAATTTTGCTGGTGTAGCTGTTGCTGCTGGTATACTTGTTGTCTGCAGTTGTGTAGCTCGTTGCTAATGCGATCCTGCTGCAACTGCTCGTTCCCTACTGCAATGCTGAAGTAGTTGCTGCTGCTGCTATGGTTGTTGAAGACTGCTGCTGCTACTGAATAATCGACTGCACACTGCCTACTATTGGAGGTCCTTGCTCCCTGTTGATGCAGCTACTGATGAAACCTGTTGTTGCCCGACCCACCTCATCAACACACAACACACACACACACACACACAAGCATATAACAATAACCACTCCTATATATATCTATGTACATATATATGTAACTCTCCACTCACACACAAAAACACACACAACACACAAGCACAACTATATATATATATATATATATATATATATATATATATATATATATATATATATAACTTTTATCCTTACATACAACTATATATATATGCACACCACTATATAGATATCTATATCTATAAACATATACATATATATATGTATATCTATATAACATACACACATACGTATATACTACCTCTATGTATATATATATATATATATATATATATATATATATATATATATATATATATATATATATATATATATATATATATATATATATATATATATATATAACACATAAATACATATATACTAGTAGATGTAAATACATAACTACACATATACGTATCTATACATACACATATACATATACACTATGATACTTAATATACTAATAGCTATACACAAAGCAATTTGGATCTAGGAAAGCAATGCATCAAACACGTGGAGTGCATCGCACCCGTATCACACTAGATCTATGATACGCTTGCGATACGAGCCCACCACACAACCAAACGTACTCCGAAGGACACGAACAAGTCTAAAATAGTATATATGAACAATACGAAGAATCAAATACATGTCTACGTGTCCGTGTCAAAATGTGACATGCAAAAAGCCCCGTGTCAGAGAAAAAATCCTAAAATCAACCCGTATCTCCAAATTATTGGAATACCGCCTATCCGTATCCAATTATGGACACGACACTAGCCACACAGAATCAAATACATGTCAATTTGGTCTAATTGACCAATTGACAAACACAACATCTGTCAATCTTGAAATTTTCCCAAAATTGACACAAAATATGCCATAACTTTCTCCATAGGCCTCCTATGAACATAATTTTAATTTCTATGGGTAGCCTCATCATATGGGATGGTTCCTAATAATTAAAATACATATTTAGAGTCTACACAAAGAGAGAAAACTGAATTATACCTATTGGGAGATGGATTCCCAATAAAACTTTCAAAGTAGGTAAAATTGGCCTCCAACTTGTAGATCCTTGCTCCTCCTTGTAGATACTTGCTCTACTAGTCTCCAATGATGATTTGGGAAGGAATTAAGAAAAAATTTGGTAGAAATTTGATGTGGGAATAAAGAAATTTGGTTGAGAGAAATTCTAGATCTAGATTTGGAATGAAATAAGGAGAGAAAAAAATTTCTCCCTCTATTTGAATAGGCCGGCCACCTTATCCCCTTCCCCAAGTTTCTATGTAAAGTCTAAAATACCCTTTGGGGCCTCTTATGAGAAAATAATTAAGTAAGGAAAGTTTTAGTCTAATGAGTTTAACTTAATTAATCCTCCTCCTAATGAATGGACTTATAATTGGGCTCAATTCTAACTAATTGTAAATGTTGGTCCATGGATCTAATCTAAACTAGTTAGGTCCACTAACACAAGTCCAAAACAATATTTTAACATCTAATAATAAATAAATAATACAATAAATAATTATACAACATGCACAATATTTAAATAATTATGAATGACTAAAATATCATTTTCTAAAAAATGTGGTAGTGACAGATGCTTACTATATTCTACAGTTAGTCTACAAAAATAATGTTTTTCTGCCTGGCAAACTTGTCCTCAAAGAATTAAGCATCGAGAGATTCAATGATCTGATTGATTCAATATCGAGGAATTGCTGAACATCACTCTTATCGGCATAGCCCCAAAATATCATTTTGGTAGTCCACATTCCCAAGTTCCGAATCTTGATGTCCGGAAGGTTCACATAAGCCACACACCCCCACACTCGAATAATATTCAAATCGGATCAAACTTTGAACCAAAGTTCATGATGAGTACCTGATTGTACGAACAATGCTCTATTAAGAATAAATTCTTGTTGAATTTTTTTTGGAAGTTTCAGGTTTTCCCGAAAAAATTATTTTTTTTAATTAGGCTTAGCTCCGCCATGCACCCGACCCAAACTATATCCTTCAATAATATATATATATATATATATATATATATATATATATATATATATATATATATATATATATTATTCACCATTTTTGAAGGTTTCTGAATTAACAACAGTTGAATCTATCTTTTTTTATCATACAAATGAGTCCAATATCTCGCAAGAAAGTAGATATTTTAAGGATCTAATATGTACGGTCAAAAAAAGATACATGCAACGGATGTTATTTCAAGAAAATTCGAGGATGCTTAATAGCAGAGATTCTAATCCCCTCTAACACACATATAATTATAAACAAGAAAAATTGATATGTTGAAGTCTGAGAGAGAATCAAACTAGAAATATATGTTCAAGTCAAAGAAAAGAGTCCGAAATGAAACAAAATTCAACATTTTTAAATAACTAAATGAAAGATATAATTGAAATAATACCTCCCTTATATAAGGATAAATTCTTCGAAGACAACGGGCCACTACTTTTCCGGATTTCCTCCCCGGTCCTCACAACCTGAAATAGAATGGGTCAGTACAAAACATGTACACGTGAGTAGAAAGACCTAAATCACTTATATCCATCATATTTATCAAATTATTAAATGAATAAAGATAAAATCTCATTGTTGTTGTCTTTCTAAGGTACAATTGCCATTTGTTATATCTGTCAATCAAAAGAGCATAGCAAGTAAAAATGGCAAATATATGTGACTATAGGAAAATTATGTAAAACATACATTCATTATAACTACTACTAAAAATGGAGATCAACATCTAATAGTGGTGATATCTACACAACTCACTAGTAAAGACCAACAATATAAAAATCTCACTGGTCCAACTTGAGCAAATAGGACCTCGCCCTCCAATATGGGCCTGCATGCCTCTTGTCAAATAAGAGCTGCGAATACAATTTCTCCAAGGTCAAGATGTGTAAAAGAACGGGCGACCCGAAATCTAGCTAGGGCCCGATCCGGTTAAATCCGGTCCGGGCCGGCCCGGATCCGGTCAACGGATCAGCCCGCTCCGGTCCACTCCCTCCCGCGGGTCCGGACTAGATCGGAGGATCCGACCAGCAAGTCCGGCTCGACCCGGCCCGCTGTCACCCACGTTCGGGCCGAGTTCAATTCGGTCGGCCCGGTTGGTCCAGATCAGACCGGCCCGATTCAGGTCCGGTTCGGTTGATATTTTTTATTTTATTTTTTTAGAATATAAATGTTGAGGGGTATTTTTACCAAAATACCTCTGATTTAGTGGCAATTTTTGACCGTTTTAGGGATATTTTGGTCATTTTGCTAAAAATGGACAAAATATCCATTATAACAACTCTTTTTTAGGGTATTTGGAGCCATTTGGCCCCAAAATATATCTATAAATAGTCCATAATTCATGAAAATTAAATACAATAAAATTTCTTTCCTCTCTTACATAGTTTAGAAGCAAAGCCATTACAAAATTTAGAAGCAAAGCAATTACTGAAGTCCAACTTCTTCCCTCTCAACAACTTTTCTTGCGATTTCTTTTGGAGGCTTCTAGCAGACGTTACAAGTAACTTTAATATTATATAAAAAAAAATCTGATTTGAAATTTTTCTTTCCCCCCCTCCTCTCTCTCTCTCTCTCTCTCTTTTGGTAGAGACGTAATTAATTTAGCTCTAAATTTTCTTCTCTTTATTATATAGCCCCTAGATGACCTGATCCATAACCGAAAACACCTACAATATCCCATTCGGGAGATGACCTGGAATCACATCATTCTTCAGGAAACGAGGTATGCGAAATAAAAACAGGTGCGCTCGCGCACGTTTAAAGAACATGTTAAAATTTTATTTTTTTAATATGGATGGATGGACAAGGTTCAAACCAATATTATAAAAATTATGATTATTATAATAATATGTTTAAAAATAATTTTATTTCTGATTTTGTGCCACCGACACAAATCTCACCTCCTGAAGTTAGGAGTATGACCACGGCTATAAATATTGGCAATAGGTAATAATCTTTTTTATGAAAATATTATACAAAAATATTTGTCACTGATAGTGAGGGCGTACCGGTTTTAGAACTAAAATATCAAAAACTAATACCTAAAGCTGCGGAATGTAGGAAATGTAAGCGGGTTTACAAATTAAAAAAAATGATGGCACGGACACTTTAAAAAGATACTACAAAAGTTGCTATGGCAAAGACACACTGCAGGCTACACAAACACAGCTAAGTACCGGTGGTCAAGGATCTTTTTTAGGTAACTTTACTTATTCTGACGCTCGTAACAAGACTGACTTAGCAAGATATATGATATGTGAGGAACAACCCTTTACATTTGGTTGATTTCTATTATAAATATGCTAGTAATATCATTAATCCTTGTTTTACTAAAGTTTCTAGATCTATTGCTAGAGCAGAGGGTTTGAATTTTTTTTAAAAGATAAGGATGCTTTGAAAGAAAGTTTTGTGCATGTTAGTAAATTAGCTTTGACTTATGATATATGGACTACTAAGCAAAATTATGCTTATATTTGTATCATGGCACATTATATAGATCCAAGATGGATGTTGCAAAAATATATCATTTGTCTAAGGCCTTTAAAATTTTCATAAACCACGCTGTAATCGGTGGCGCTATAATACAATTTGTGCGTGAATATGATATTCACAATAAAATAGTTTTGATTTCTTTTGAAAATGCTAGTAATAACACCGCTTCTATTAATGTTTTAAAAACACAATTTTACGCCTATGTTAGAAGGTAGACTTTTTCATGTTAGATGTGCTTGTCATATTATTAATTTGATTGTACAAGAATGTCTTGAATTCTTTCAACTAAATTTAGAAAATATTAGATCATTGTTACATAGTTTAAACTCTTCTGCAAGTAGACAACAAGCTTTTAAAATTTTATGTACACAATATGGTGTTACTTTTAGGCGATTTGTTAAGGATGCACCACATCGATGAAATTCTACTTATTTAATGTTGCAATCTTCCATTAAGTTTAAAAATGTTATTACACATTATTTTAATGCTAATACTAGTTTTGATTATCAAGTAAATAATAATGATTGGTTAATTTCTACTTCTATTTTTGATTTTTAGAATTATTTTACAATTCTACATGTATTCTATCTGGAGTTTATTATCCAACTTCTCCTTTAGCTTAAACATAAATTCTTAACATGTCTCATTTATTTTGTAAATATAGAAATATTCCTAATTTTGATTATCTTGTTGCCAAAATGGAAGCCAAGAGGATCTGAAATTTTTTCAAAAAGATAAGGATACTTTGAAAGAAAGTTTTGTGCATGTTAGTAAATTAGCTTTGACTTCTGATATATGGACTACTAAGCAAAATTATGCTTATATTTGTATCATGGCACATTATATAGATCCAAGATGGATGTTGGAAAAATGTATCATTTGTCTAAGGCCTTTAAAATTTTCATAAACCACGCTGTAATCGGTGGCGCTATAATACAATTTGTGCGTGAATATGATATTGACAATAAAATAGTTTTGATTTCTTTTGATAATGCTAGTAATAACACCGCTTCTATTAATGTTTTAAAAACACAATTTACGCCTATGTTAGAAGGTAGACTTTTTCATGTTAGATGTGCTTGTCATATTATTAATTTGATTGTACAAGAATGTCTTGAATTCTTTCAACTAAATTTAGAAAATCTTAGATCATTGTTACATAGTTTAAACTCTTCTGCAAGTAGACAACAAGTTTTTAAAATTTTATATACACAATATGGTGTTACTTTTAGGCGATTTGTTAAGGATGCACCACATAGATGAAATTCTACTTATTTAATGTTGCAATCTTCCATTAAGTTTAAAAATATTATTACACATTATTATAACGCTAATACTAGTTTTGATTATCAAGTAAATAATAATGATTAGTTAATTGCTACTTTGATTTTTGATTTTTAGAATTATTTTACAATTATATATGTATTCTATCTGGAGTTTATTATCCAACTTCTCCTTTAGCTTTAACATAAATTCTTAACATGTCTCATTTATTTTGTAAATATAGAAATGTCCCTGATTTTGATTATCTTGTTGCCAAAATGGAAGCCAAATTTAAAAATATTGGGGTAATATACCTCTTCTATATTGTTTGGCTTCAATTTTTCATCCTAAGATTAAATTAGATGGTGTATATATTTTATTAGACAATTTTCTAGATAATATGAGAGTTGACGTAGGTAGTTTGAAAGTAGAAATTATGGATGTTTTAGATAGTTTAATTGCTTTATATGAAGAAAGAGTTGTATCCACCCGACCCGGTACAACCGTTCAAGGTAGTAGCTCTGATTTTTTGTCAAAATTATCATACGCTAAATGTGTACTATAAAGGAAGAAACAAAAATAATCTTCCCAACCTACGCAAGAATTGCCCTTATATCTAAATTCTTACGAAGAAGATGAAGATGACTCTTCATCTTATTATTCAATTTTAGAATGGTGGAAGAGACACAAAAAATTTATAATGTACTTTCTACTATAGCACGCAATATTCTAATTTTCTCGATGTCCACGGTAGCATCGGAATCTTATTTTAGTGCAGGTTCAAGAATGCTAAACAAGAAGATGAGTTGGTTGCTGCTAGATATTTTGAAAGTTTGTGTCTGTGTTCAAGATTAGATCCCTGCTGAACAAAGAACTCAAGACTCAAGAGATGAATGTGTCGATATCTCAAAACTGGACTTTGAATCTCTTTCTATGGATGACGGTACAAAAAAGGAGCTGAGTAATAAACTTCAACAAAAGACGGACGACAATTTTTTTTTAAAAGACTTGTACATTTTTTTACAAGCTTTATGCAAATAAAATATCATTTACAAGTTTCTATTTTTTTTACTTAATGTTATAATAAATTTATAATTTTATTGCTATTAATAAAAAAAATTCAGCCTTTTTTTACTTAATGGTGTTAGTTGTTTACATTTAATTTCTTTATGTCTATATAAATAACTTCTTTAAATTTCAAGTTATAAATTTATATTTAAATTCAAAAAATAGATTTTTACATTTGCTTACAAGTTATTCCAAAAAAAAATTAAAAAAAATCCACTTAGAAATATTTAGATTTTAATTTATACTTAAAGTTATATAAATTTTGATATAAAGAAATTTAATAAATTTTCTAACAAATAAATTTATAAATTTAAATTATACTAAACATATAACTTATAAATTTTAAATAAATTTATACTTAAAGTTATATAAAAAACTTCCTAACAAATAACATATAAATTTTAAATTATACAAAAATAACTTAGTAACATATAAGTTATATCATATATATTATATATAAAATATATATAAATAAATGGAAAAAAAATTAAACCAGGTCGGCCCAGCCCCTCTCCCCTCTCGAATTGAGCCCGGTCCGGACCAGATCCGGTCAAATCCGGTTGACTCGGACCGCAGGCCGGCCCGGTCCAATACACACCATGACTTCAAGGTCGACACAGTTTCCGGTGCCTAAAAGATCATGGGAGGAATTTGGGCTGAAGTCTACAAATAAATAACACCACCTTATGCACGACTTGTCCACGAGCTATAACTAACTCAATGCATTAAAAATGATGATTTAAAATGCATAAATAATTTCCATCAAGTCCTCGTTCATCCAAATCCGACTTTGGAATAGCCACAACATCAATCTTCTTCCACCAACTATCTCAAAGTAATTGAATATGTCCGCATTGAATGGAACAATTTTTCAACACATATTATGTACAATAAACAATAGAATTCACAAACATATCTTGAATGAAACATCTAGATTATTCGATGCCGTTTCTGAAAATATACAAGACCAATATATTTGAGTAGGTATTATGTTCTATAATGTAAGAATAAGATAACATGCAATTTTGATTCAGAGATTCAGTAAAGAACATATCAACTTGGCATGCTCCTTGTATCATGCTAGAATGTGAATCTAATAATACATACTTATATATTTCTTAACTAATAACTCAATAATTTTTAGATCATTTGGATCATTAAACTGATAAAACATTACATATGGAAAGTTATTATCCAGTTGTTATCCATCTACCAGCAAATTTTAAGTCCAACTCCAAATTAATACTGACAAAAGCAACAAGTTTGAAGACAACTCATCCCTAAAGTGGATGAGAAGCATCAGTGAAAATAGTCCGGAAAGTATTTACCCTGTAGAGGATAAATTCAAAAAAAAAAAAAATCACACAAGTACCAGCAATCTTGCAAAAATGTCTAGAAACTGGCTTCAACTGCATTGGGGACAGAGACAACATTGTTATTGCATCAAAGCATGATCCAAAATAATAGAAATCTCACTAACATTATAAATGGAGGCCAAAATACTGGGATTGTACAACGATTATGCAAAATGATACAAAATGCAGTAACCAAATAAAAATAGAGAGGCTCAATAAATATTTGATCATTCTCACATGTATCTTGACTAACCACAGGAAAAGAGAATTGATATATCGATAACAAAAGGCATCTATATTGGTTTGAAGAAGTGGAAAGAATCTAAGTTTTAATACCCAACATACAATTGAAAAATAAATGCTCAAACGTGTTAATTGGTACAAAAGACTTTCTAACCAGTTCTTTTTTCGATATATACCTCTCTGTCGCATGGACACAGGGAAATATTGTGTGTATCGTATCTATGCACGTATCTTGAAACATAGGTGACTACATATTGAAGCTATCTGAATATGTTTGTATATCGTATACCATACTCTGTATCAGTATCTGTCTAATCCACATTTGTCCTTATTAGTGCAACATAGCCCATTGCCACAAAGTTATTGACCTTATAAACATACTTGTTGTCAAAGCTGTGTTGTTCAACAAGTATTACTTCTAATAGGACGCTGAGTAAAATTACTTGAATGTTTCTCTCGCCACAGGGAATCCTAGACTGAGAAAATACCCGGGACTTCTTAAAATGTTTGAAGCTCTCATTTCAGCTGTTCATACCGAGATTTGGACAATCTCTATACCATATCTTAGTACCTTCAAGATTGTTTGAGTTTTGAGTCATAAATGAATTAACCTATCTAGCCCATATAGTAAACATGTCAAAATCGGACTTAACTTTCACCCTTATAGCAGACCGTATAAATCAAAATTAGTTACTTCCCAAAAAAAAATGAAACTAGCTTCTACATCAGGATGAAATTCCATCAGGATATCACAACCTACACATGTAATTGTAGCGTTTCCACGTATTGGCGGAAAACCGTCAAAAAGTTGCCACAAGGTCTCCAAACTGATTCCATTAGCCGCTTAAGTCAGCTTTAAATTGCCTGTATAACAAAACCTAAGCACTTGTTAGAAATTTTGAGGTTGGTTATATGAATCCCTTTCTTCTAAGACTGGCCCTCTGTAGCATTAACAAAATAATATCCTTTGATAAAATTCTGGTTTCAATAATTTCTAGTTAGTTTATTCATGGAAACTTAGTCTAGGTTCAACGAAAGTTGTTAAGTATTAAGTGTATTGGGCTTTAGTCTATATAATAATAATAATAATCCATCCCATTATTCTCATTTTATATGGTATCAGAGCCATCCATCCTAACCATCCCACTCTCCACATAAAAAAAACCTATTTCTAACCCTAGCCCCCCTCCCCTCACTCGACACCCCCCACCTTGCTATAGCCGCTGTTTGATGATAAAACAAAATGTGAATGTTCGTACGAAGCTCTTTCTGGTTTACAAACTCAGGCTATTAAACTCACATGGTATACAAAACACTATCAGAGATAATATGAACATGATAGGTTTTAAAAATTCACCTGGCGAGTCGCCATTTTGTTTGAGATAAAACAGATAGAGGGTTTGTACGAAATCTTTCTTCTTTTGCTTACAAACAAGAAAAAGAGTACAATTAATCCTATACGAGGATGTTAAATACAATAAAAATAATTCTGGAGAAAAATTGCTATAGGAGTCTAATCTGCGGTCGATCACTTTGTCCCTTGGACCACACGATGATGAAGAAGTGCTGTAGAAGAAGAAGAAGCTTCAAAGGTTGCAAGTGGGATTGAACTCTCGTTGCCTTTGTCTGTGCTCTCTATCTCTGATTCTCTTGATCCTTGATTGATTTTTTTTTAAGCCTTTACGCTCGGCTCTGATCGTCCTTTTCTCGATTTATTCACCCTGTGACCAGGGGTCTCTATTTATAGAGATCAGTCACCATAACTGTCCAGTTGGCGTAGAAGTCAAACTGTGAAGAAGGTGGCATCTTTTACGCGGCGGTTATAATAACTGCTACCCACATTTGAATGACCTTCCGAATCTGCGTGTGACACGTATCCCTATATAAGGTAACGCGTATAACTGCTTCTCGAAGATCAGGGCATGCAAGCTACGTAGATAACTGCCCCTTGCGTAAAGATAGTTGGCATAAAAGCCAGATAACTGCATGGTTGGCGTAAAAGCCAAATAGCTGTCTTGTTGGCATAGAAGCCAAATAACTGTCTTGTTGGCGTAGAAGCCAAATAGCTGTCTTGTTGGCATAAAACCAAATAAATGTCTTGTTGGCGTAAAAGCCAAGCTCTGCGTAAAACTTGAGGATTTATGAGTAATAGATAACCAGCGTAAAATAGCCAATTATCCATCATGACTGAGATCTTGGGCGTATTCTGTGCTGAATAGCCTGATCACATACCTTTGCAAATATAGCCGAGTTGGCATATTTCGAGGAGATAGCATACGGCGTACTCCTTTAGTTGAAAATAGCCTGGTTGGCGTAAAATACAAGGATGGTGATGTGAGCGTATTAGTCACAGTTTTAGCTCTCCCAGTCATGACAAAATCTGAAGAATAGAATCAAATCTCGTGCATTAAATGCAGAGATCTGCCCCCATCTCGTGCATTAAATGCAGAGATATGTCTCGAGCTCTGTACGAGAAACAGCTTTTGACGTGACATCTGATTTTGTCTTATCTCGAGCGTAAAGGCTCATTTCTGCCCATGTAGAATAGGCAGCGTATTCTTTGAATGCGTAAAAGCGACTTGTATCAAGAATATATCACTAAATGACAGCCTGGGCCTCTGTGCAAAAACATTATCACAGCCGTCCTCTCAATCGTCATGCAGTACTTTTGTCAAGAGTCAGGTTCACTGATTTGTTTGACAAATTCATCCGAGGAATACGAAGAGTTCCTCGTACCACTTTACGCTGCATTAAAAGCAAACATATTTTACGCTGGAGGGTATAGTACGTCAAAACAGCCTTGAAGCGATGCTTTACGCGTATAGCCCTGAAGCCATATTTTACGCCAAATAGCTCTGAAGCTCTGTTTTACGCCAACAGTTCTGAAGCCATATTTTATGCCACATAGACTGGAATCTCTGTTTTATTTGTATAGCTCTGAAGTCATATTTTATGCCACACAGCCTGGAAGCTCTGTTTTATGCGGGCTTCATGTATGTTGGGAGTTTTGACTATGTAATACGCGTGCAATTCCCCAGCGTATTTCATGCTTCTATAAGACCCCCTTCAAAGTTTTTAAATTCCTCGTAATTTGAAATACTTTGAATGAAGCATGAAATGGTCAAATCTGACTCTTGTAACTGGCTTCTTCAAGCGTAAAATCGTAGATCTGTAGCTTCTGAGCGTAAAATTATAGATTTGTAGCTTCTGAGCGTAAAATCTGGATTCGTTACGCAGTAAGACTGTCCGTCTTCCTTTTTAAATGATAGGCTGACGTGGTCCCAAATCATAACCGACTATTAAAAATTGGATTTGGTTAAGGATTCGAAGAATCACCTGAACTCTATAAATAGCCCCAGGTCGTGAGAGAGAAAAATCCTTCATCCGTCTTTTGCAAAACCCTTCGTCTCTTTCTGAGAACTCTTCATCTTCGTCTATTTTCTGAGAACTCTAAGTTTTGCCATGGCACCAAAACAGGCATCCGTCGCTAAGGGAAAGAAAGTCGTTTCTTCATCTCGCTCCACTGCTCAAGCACGAGCGATCCCTGTTAGGCTAAGCGAGCCTCGTTCTGAGCGAAGTGCTCCGTCGTCTAGCTGTGCACCGGGCATCACAGGTAAAGACTTCGAGAGAAACTAGAGAATCCTCCGCACACGTTTGTACTTGTATGCGCAAATACGCCCACATTCCAAATATGTCAGCGTAAAACTCCATATTTTTGTAATCTAGCGTAAAAACTCAGACTGTCAAATTTTGGAGTATACTGCAAACTTTGAGTTTTACGCACTGGACGTAAATTCTAGCGTAAAAACTCAAATTTTGGCAGTCTGGCATAAAAATTCAGACTGTTAGGTTTTGGTGTATACTGCTAACCTTGAGTTTTACGCACTGGGAATAGATTCCAGCGTAAGACTCAGGTTTTTGCAGTCTGGCGTAACACTCAGACTGTCAAGTCTTGGCGTATACTGCAAGAGTGTAGCGTCTAGCGTAAAACTGACTTATTTTCTTGCTTTTTGCAGTGGACCTACAGATCCCCCCTCTGACTGAAGTGATGGGCTCTGCTGCTGGAATGCTGAATTCCAACTATTTGGAGGACTTGTCCTATGTGACAATCCCCATTTCTGGAAACAAGTATCCTCAAGAAAGGGGAACTCTGATCTTGGCCCAAGGAGAACGAATGTTGCTGAGTATGATCAGTGGGGAGCCCCTGACATAGATAGATGGGACTGAGAATAAGAAACCAGCTTTCTTATTCGGGGACGTTATTGATAAGAAGTCTCAGACCAAGCCCAAGAAAGAATATTAGGTATTTTCTGCTGAGGGCGTGATCATGTATCTGCCAAAGATGTCCAGAGATTACCCTATCTCTGCGTTCTTCCATGCCACGCATCCCAGAAAGATGTCATGGACTCTGACTCCTGATCTTCACGGCCAGCCGGAGAATATCTTTTACAGGAAAGGATTAAACCGAGGGGCCTTTGTAAGCAGTCCCTCAGGCCCTATCATGCCTTTCAGAGGGTTACTGTCGGACAGCGTCCCGAGTGAAGATACTTCACTGATCCAGCCGCGTCAAATAGCGACTTTCTGCAATGACTTTATGGGGCAGGAAGGAGTATACCCCAGGGCTAACCCTCGAACCAGTGGATGGCTTAGCCCCCAGAATCTTCGACAGGCCAGTTTAACTGCATGGGACCTGAAGCACTTTCAGACGGAGCTGGAAAGTATTGGCTTGTTTGAGGCTGTGAGTGCTACTAGTGTTGGGCTGCCTCTCAGCCCCAACTTGTTCTTAGCTTTGATGGAGCGATATAACTCGCTCACTGGGACTTTCGCCACTCCGATAGGTGAGTTGGACCTAGCCCTTCATGAGATGGCAGACATCTCAAAGCTGCCAATGGGAGACACTCTTTATGAAGAGTACGTTCCCATAAATAGGGAGCTGAGGGATACTGACCCTCAGGTAGTGGCTGTGTACCAAGAGTTGATGAGCCACTATCTTTCATGCACCACCTTCTACGGGGAGCCCTCTGATTTAGCCCATATCAACAAATGGGTATCTTACCTCTTCTTCCATCAGCATGAAAAGGTTGTAGATAGCAGAGATAAACCTTTGAACCCCTTGAGCATTCTCAATGCCATCACGATCGATGATCTTATCGGAGATGCGGGGGCCCAAGATAGTGTTCTCAATAAAGAGATAGGGGGTTATCCTGCAGGCACTAAAGCCTACAGTTATATGAGGCATTGTTGCAAGCCTCTGTCAAGGGAAGCTCAACTGGCTGGCTTCCTCTCTATCTGGCTACGCCGATGGGTAGTGCCTGGCATCGCGTCTGCGGATCGCATTCATCGTAACATCTTATGGCCCTCAGTGCGTTTGATGTTTGGAGCCAGATTGGGCCTGCTTTCTGCCATGGTATACAGGATACAAGCTAGCTACAAGCTAGCCTGAGGGCTATTACTGATGGACTGCTGGCTGATGATACACAGTGTGAAGGATATCCCAAAGTAGAATTGCCATTCCTATATCTGATGGGATGGTTAATCCTTCACAACTCCAGAGTGATGTCTCCCGGATCTTCCAGTGGTTCGGAAAATAACTTCTTGTTGAATTACAAGAATTCTCTCTGGAATGTGACTAGCGTCATAGATTATCGACTAGCACTCAATTTTGTCCATAGTTGGAAGCTCTTCTGTACCGTCCCCCCCCCCCCCCGTGCATATCAACCAACAGGGGACTAAGCTTCAGGATGCAGGTCAGGGGAAGACTATTCTCTCTCCTGAAGTCTTTTACTGGTTGGTCTGCATTAGACCTTCCCATCTGCTATACAGAAGTGAGGACCACTGCTACTTGGAGCCTTATCTGCCTAGCCATTTTGCCAAGCAATTTGGGTACGACCAATTGCACGTGGGGAATTCCATCACCAGCTTCAAGTTCAAAGGTAGACTTATTGATGGAGCTAGAGGATGGTGGTATTTCATCATGGGTTGTACTGGAGCAACCTTTACTGTGCCCACGACTTCTCTCTCCATGGAGTTGCGCATTCTTCATTCGTACGCGCAGTTTTATGCGTCCATCAATACCTTCCATCGTGATTTCGATGTACATGGAAGTTTCAGAATGCCATCTCATAGGTCCACTGGAAGAGAGGAGATACCATCTGTCTCCTCTGATGAAGGTGATGAAACCACCGGTGCAGATGACTATTTGGTGATTTTACCGAGAGGCGTAATAGCTCCGCCAACAGAGCCTCTCGTCATTACCCATAAATGGAAGGCTTCTACTCTGAAAGAGCCTTCCCCCCGTAAGAAGAAGCATACTACCGGAGGCCCTAAAAAGACTTCCACCAAGGGGGCCTCTTCCAGGAGTGAGCCTCTTATTTCCCCTGTTGGGGGTGATTCTTTGATTAGGGGTCCTTCGCCTTTTATAGAGGGAACCTTCACAGTTCCAGCTGACAGTATAGGAGATTCTTTGCCCGCGACTACTGTCGCTACCACCGTTACTGGTAGTGCTTTTGGATTGCCTTCGGGGCCGAGTATAATAAGAATCAATATACCTTTATCAAGACAAATAATGGGATTAACCCCTCCTTCGTCTATAAGTATTTCCAGCGAGATTCCATCCGATGAACCCCGAGTAGATCTGGGTGATGAATGGGATGACTACCCCCTGGCGTCAGTTGGTGTACCCTCTTCTCCAGGTATGGCGGCTTTTTTGGCATCATTAAGAAATAATTTAGCTATACAGGCTGTAGACGCAACATACATACCATCGGCCATGGGTAAATGTTGTCTTCATACTTTTTTCAGGAAAATTAACATCAAATTGATATTAACTTTCTTTTATCTTATTTTCAGGCAAAGACATGTCGGGGGAGGGCGGAGTTGACACAACTTCTGACTTTGTTGTGGATCCAGCTAATGAAACGGCGATGCCGAAGTCGAAGAAGCATATTTTGTAGCTGCTGATCTTTCATCCGCAATATTCTCGGGTGTTATCCCGCCAGTAGCAGTTCAAATAACATCAGAGGAGGATGAGCCTACCATCTTGACTGTGCCTCCTTCGTCGAGCATGCCAGCAACTTCAACCATTGTTGGCATCTCTTCTTTTGTCGTGCCCTCTGTTGAAGCAACGACTGTGGCAACATCCTCTACAGTCATTCCAGAAAGGAGGTTTACCGATATTGCGGCCACTCCCAGCGTCCATTCGAGCTTTGCTATGCTAGTGGATTAATACACTAGCATATTCTACCTCACTTTGAAAGATTTGATATCCATGGTGCTGGAGAAGAATCTAGGCTTTGATGCTCTGAAGATGTCCTCCAACCTCCCCATAGCGAGATGCTGAAAGAGCTAATGCGCTAGAGCAAATAGTTAATGGTTTAGAAAACTCATTAACGAATATTTGCAACTATCCCGCGGCGGTATCGATGATCTGGTTCAGGCAGAGTACGACTCACTAACTGTGGGACTTGCTCAGAGGACGGAACCTTTAAACAAATCCATCCAGGAACGTCAACAAGAGATGGAGAAAGAGCATGCAGTATTAGTGGAGAGTATTCCTCAGCTGGCTCAGTGTCATACAAAATACGAGGGATACGAAGTGAGGGTTCAAGAATTGGAAGCTGAACTTGCTCAGACAAGGGAAAAGCTTCTCAAAGCATTGCTAGTCCGTGATGTATTGGATGGCCAAGTGAAGACAGCTCAGCAGAACTTGGCACATGTGGGTGTCATCCACTCAAGCTTGGTTGAAACTCTGTCCGAACTATCTTCCTTGAGAAATGATGAGGCAAGGCTGGAACAGGCTCGCACTAACATTTTGAATTCCAGGAATGAGAGAATGGCTGCTTTGGCACAACAGATCAGGGATTTAACTGCTCCTCCCCAATGATGTACTTTTTTGTTTCTCCTATAATTTCTTAGAGATAATAAAGATACCTTTTCTGACTTTGTGGACCCATCACTTTAGAATATAAATGATAGGCTAAGATGAAAGTGATATCAGAGGTAATATGAACATGATATACTTTCGGTAAGGTTTTGCTAAATGTAAAACTATTCATGGGTAATATGAACCTGATAGAATATAATCCAACTAAATTTGTATACAAAACACTATCAGAGGTAATATGAACATGATAGGTTTACAAATTAGTTAGGGATATCTATTCATAGGTCATACGAACCTGATAGAATATGATTCAGCTAACCTTTGTATATAGTATCGCCAGAATAAGATCTTCATCATACTCCATTAAGCAAAGGAGATCGAGCATAGTACTTCTTCAGGGATTTGCCGTTGATATGAGCTATTATCATATCTTCAATAGGTTTGGCTAATCTATAAGCGCCATTTTAAGAATGTTGTTTCAATCACATAAGGGCCCTCCATTTCTTTGCGATTGTTTGTGTGAACTTCGGATATCGTACCAGAGGAAATATGGTCATAGTACGATCCCGTGTTTGTTGAGGCCATCCCACTGGGGGATCTTTGGTGGACCTATTATTTGTTGCGCACGTTGAGTGCAAATAATAAGTTTGAAACAAGCCCTACTAGAGGTAATCTAGACATGATAGGAAAAGATATCCCGCTGGGGGGTTTTTATGGACCCATTACTTTTTGCGCACGTTAGTGCAAGTAATGAGTTTGAGACAAGTCCTGACAGAGGTAATATAGACGTTTATAAAATACGACTCTGTGGGGATAGTGGAGAGACATAGTCCAGAGGTAATATGAAAATGAACTAACTTTTTCTCTGTTGGGGAATATGAAAATAGTTCAGAGGTAATGTGGACTTGAACTATTCGTTTCCATTGTGGGCATCCCACGGGGTTTTTTTGGTGGACCTATTACTTCTTGTGCACGAGCGTGCAAGTAATAAGTTTAAGACAAGTCCTGCCAGAGGTAATATGGACGTGGCAGTTTTTGTGGACCTAACACCACTGGCGTACTTAGAGTTAAGTACGGGTGCTAAGTTGAGACGACAACCGATATCAGAGGTAATATGGACATGATAATCGATAGCCGAAAACTCGGAAGGTTTGCTCAGAGGTAATATGGACATGAATCCATGTCCGAAAAACTTATTAAGGAGTGATTCGTTGAGTGTGGTCTATCCGAACATGAAGATAGACCAAGGGATTGCTCCGCTGGGGAGATTAATGGGACGGTAGCTCAGAGGCAATATGAGCATAACTAGTGTCTAGGTTTGAATAGTCACTGCGGGAGTGTGCAAGTAAACCTAAGGATTGCTCCGCTGGAGAGATTTTGAGGATCCATCATCCATTACGTATCCGGGACTTTTGGATACGGATGATGGTTTTATTTTTGTAATGATGGAAAAAATATTGCACATAGGCACTTGGTTGGAATGAAGAAGTCAAGAGTTGATTTGTACATCTGCCTTATTCCGCTGGGGACGAGGGGAGTACAAGTCTAGCTTAGACATAGTACTTCTTTTTTTGGCAGTGACAAACTCTTGAGTTGTGGCCCTACTGGGGATGGTGGTATATATCTGCTCAGAGGCAGAATATAACCTGATTAGAATTCCGCGAAAGAATTTTTAGTGGACTTATCATCTTGGACATGCTTAAAGTTAAGTATGGATGACAAGTTGAAACGACTGACACCATCAATGGCAGTAGGAAGTCAATGGGCAAGAATGTTTGCTCAGAGGTAAGATGGCAAACTCTTGGGTTGTGGACTTATTACCCATGGCGTACCTTAAGTACAAATAATAAGCTGAAATGACTAGCACTATCAGGGGTTATGCAAACGTGATAGTAGAAAGTCGAAGAGCAGAACTTTACTCATAGGTGATATAAAAAAGTTCTGAAAATATCTTACTCAGAGGTAATGTGGACGTGGTAAGATATGGCTCTGTGGGGATCAAGAAAAACCGGACAGAGGTAATATAGAAGTGACCATTTTTTGTGGTGATAGATTTTACTCTTCTAGAGAAAGTGGAGTGACGTAGTTCAGAAGTAGTATGGACGTGAACTGATCGATAGCAACAACCTGGGAGGTTTTGCTCTGAGGTCACTTGGAAATTTTTGTTTGGACAACAGTTCAGAGATAATATGGACGTGAACCCATGTCCGAAAAATTCACTAGAGAGTAATTTGCTGAGTGGGGATAGACCTGAAGGTTGCTCCGCTCGGGAGATTAATGGGACTCATCATCCGGTACTTCTTGAGGAGGGCAAATTGCCACGTTGGAGTGAGATCAATTTGCAGTGACCCTATTTTCCTTTATAAGTGCAAAGTGATGACTTTGGCGTCAATCAACTCCTGGATTCTTCTTTCTAGTACGTAGCATGCCCTTGTGGGGTGATAAACGTACCGATGAAAGAGACACTATTCTGGGTTATCGACCTTGCCATCCCTTTCAGGGTACCTGATATTGGGTAGCCGAAGCTTATTTTCCTTCATCAATATATTGAAGATTTCAATGATGTCATCATCATTGAAGGAGAAAGTCCCCTTTGGCCTTCGGACTTTCGATACCTGAGTCATATGGTCCTCAGGGAAGATGGTCATAGTTGCATCATCTTTGGAAACAGAGGGAATTCTACCCCCAGCTTTGGATGCTGCTCTATTTTGTCGAGGGAGACTACCCCCAGACATATCGTTGTCTTGTTCTTCTTCTTCTTCTTTCTGTTTGCCTTTGTCCACAGAAGTTGATTTAGAAGGACCTGCCTCTGGTATTACAGGATCAGACTCTGGAGGTTTGGAGTTTGCAAGAGATGTGGAATACCCTTACCTGAAACGAGTTCGTTGACAGTAAGGATCACCATACAACGGTATTCGTCTGTCTCTTCCATAATTGAGGCCTTGCTTCAACTTTAAATCATAATCCATGTTTTGTATAATTTTTAAAGCTTGTGGGCTATATCTGTGGATTTGCATGTTTCCAGCATCAGACTCGTGAGAATCTTCTTGTACAATCGGTCTATTCCGTATTCGACCGAAGACTATTTGATGCTGATCGTTGTGAGTAGGTGGAACAATTTAGATAGATTCTTTATGTAGCCCATATGTCGTGACGACATTAGCTGTTGACGCTACTTCCCACATGATCTCCCCACGTTTGGTAGTGAGGGGCACTGAATCTTGATTTTGACCCCTGTCTTTGCATTTTTGGATCAAGAAATCACGCAAATCAGGGAGATTACCAGAAGAAGAAGAAGAAGAAGGCTTATTCTGCCTTTTTACATCAATAGGAATGTGGAGATTAGGAACCATAACCCTTTCTCTGCCATAGGAATACAGTAGTTCACCCATGTGAGTAGCATATGATCCATCATCCGTCTGAGGAGCGCATCTTCCCGTGAAACGAGTTTTCTTTACGCGGACAGACCTATCCTGGCATAATTTGGAGATTTGCACAGGTTCGCATAAAACAGGGAAAGTCCTCTTAATCTGTAAAGTGGGAACTTTCTTCTCTTGTGAGCGTAAAGGCCTGGAGGTTGGAAGATTCACCACTTATTTTCCCTAGATATGATCAAAGGGAGCATCTGCCTCATCATAGACGGGAGATGTATTTCTACTCGCAGGGCGCGTTTGAAATTTCCGAATTGGCACTAAGGCCTTGTCAGAAATTTTGTCTGCCACGTCACAGACGGGAGACAAAGTTTTACACGCAGGGCGCGTGTTAGACTTCTGGATCGGCACTGGGGCATTGCCAGAAGTTTTGTCTGCCACGTCACAGACGGGAGACGAATTTTTATGTGCAAGGCGTATGTTAGACTTCTGGATTGGCACTGAGGCATTGCCAGAAGTTTTGTCTGCCACGTCACAGACGGGAGACAAATTTTTACGTGCAAGGCGTGTAGGCTGTGTTATCACAACCTTGTTGATTAGAGAGTGAGAGCTTGCAGGAAGGATAGAGGACGTCTCAGACATCCACACTTTACGCAGCTTCCTGTCATTCTGGATAGAGGAGGAATGAGAGCTACCCCCTGCATGAAGCATGTCTTCATAAGCAGATTGGTCGAACTGGACGACCAAAGTCTTCTTCGTCGATCCGACGGATACAGCATCGTGTTGAGCAATGGCTTTCTCTTCAGATGAGAAAGTAATCCCCCAGCAGAGTCGCCATCTTGTGTTTGATGATAAAACAAAATGTGAATGTTCGTACTAAGCTCTTTCTGGTTTACAAACTCAGGCTATTAATCTCACATGTTATAAAAAACACTATCAGAGGTAATATGAACATGATAGGTTTTGAAAATTCACCTGGCGAGTCGCTATTTTGTTTGAGATAAAACAGATAGAGGGTTTGTACGAAACCTTTCTTCTTTTTTAAGAGTTCCTCGTACCACTTTATGCTGCATTAAAAGCAAACATATTTTACGCCGGAGGGTATAGCAACCTTTTTACGCCGAAACAGCCTTGAAGAGCTGCTTTACGCGTATAGCCCTGAAGCCATATTTTATGCAAAATAGCTCTGAAGCTCTGTTTTACGCCAACAGTTCTGAAGCCATATTTTACACCACATAGCCTAGAATCTCTGTTTACGCATATAGCTTTGAAGTCATATTTTACGCCACACAGCCTGGAAGCTCTGTTTTACGCGGGCTTCATGTATGTTGGGAGTTTTGAATGTGTAATACGCGTGCAATTCCCCAGCGTATTTCATGCTTCTACAGCCGCCCCCTCTCTTCCCTGCCCCTCTCACCCGACCCCGTACCCTGCTACAGCCGCCCCCTCTCTTCCCCGCCCCTCTCACCGTCCCCCACCCTCCTATAGTCGATGTTGCTGCCGCCGCTGCCAACCATTGATGTTGTTGCTGACGTTGCCCCCCCTCCTCGATCTGCTGCCAGCCGACCCACCCATCCTTCTCCTCCTCACTACTGACTCCTCCCCCTTTCTCATGTAAACCCTAACCCTAACCATGGAAACCCAGTCGCCATCTAATCCCAAACCATAACCCTAGTCGTCTTTCTAAAAGATGGATCAGAAAAAAGAGGATCTGAAAAAAAATCTAAAAAAAAACATCGATGTACAGAGGGTAAACTATGATTGTTTGCTTGAACCTTTGAAACTTGACACCGATATCGGGAGTTAAACAGGGAGCAAACAAGTTGCTTATTTTCTTGAATCTATGTTTCTTGCCCCGGTATCTACATCAGGATCCAACAGAGAGCAACCTAGGTTGTGTGAATCTCGATCGTGGTTTGTGTGATCCACATTTGAATCTCTGCCAACATTGTACAAGCCAGTTCTATAGTACCCAGATCCTAGTTGTTCACTATATAAGACTTGTGGCTTGATTGACTCATTCAAAATTGAGTATGGAAAACCTTTACGGCTGAATCAATCACGGATAATAAAATGAACATTTTCAATTGATGGATCGATTTCTGTTGGAATGAGTCCAATTGTTTTTGTTAGATTTTTGGTTGGCTTTCTTGGATTTTTGCTACTTAGTTTTGATGAATGCATTTTCGTGATTGGTTTTCGATTATTGATTGTTTAGCCTATTTTTATCGATTGCATGCATTCATTCTAGAGAACTCTGAGAGAAAGGAATATTTAGTCTAACCAAATATTGGTCCCAATACAGATAGACGCGTGATCGAAGCCTGAGCGAGCAAGCCTCCTTTTCTTTTGGCATTCTCTATTTTGTGAGCAGTTTTGTCCCTTCTTCTCTACTCCTTCATGCTAATAATCAATAAGTTCTCTTGAGACCTTGCTAAGTCCAATGATCGATAAATCCACTAATGCCACAAGTTTAATACATACACTATTGCATCTTGATGCGACGCAAGTAGAGAACATCTTCATAACTGTCAAGAGTATGCTATGCTATGCTGTAAACAATTAACAAAGAAAGATCGTATGGACTGTTTAAGTCCCCATAAAGAAAAGTGAGAAGGCAAGTAAGAATGGACTATATAAGTCCCCAAGCGAGAAAAGTATGGACTAAGAAGTCCCCATTGAGAATAATGTCAGTTGTGTTTATTATTTTATCATGCAATATGTTTATAACTTAGTCATTTATGCAATCACATGGTCATGTACAACTTGTGAACAAGGTAATAAGTTTTCTCGATATAGACCCGGGGCACTGGGGATTGCTTCGTCCTAGGAGAATCATTCGAACGTGCTTATAGGCACGAGGTATTACGGGATTCTCAGAGGAGGCTAGCTACCTTCCTGAGGAGGTGCACTGTATACCGTGGTACAAGTCCTATATGGTGAAACAATACCAATGAACCTAAGAGAGTTGCATGCTAATGATTTCTTATACAGGGGTGGTAAGAATAATCCTGTAAATTATACAGGAACGACCATTGGCCGGGGTAATAATTTTATATGTTGCTAACATTTATATTTACTGCTTATCTGTTGCCGATATTCTGTTACCTATTAAACTGCTTGCATTAATTCAGAAGTATTGGTTTTGGTAAGTAGGCTAGTTCTGCTCACCAGTACATTTTGAGTATTGACCCATGTCTCTATGGGCAACCTAGGAGACCGTGCTACCGCGGGCGCTCAAGGGAGCTTTCGTTGCAGTTCTTTTCAAAGCTTCTTCATATTTTAATGTATTCCGAGATTTCTAGTTGCTGCTTTCAAGTTTCCAAGAATATAACAAAGGGGCATAATGTATGGGATAAGAACATTATTTCATGTCAGCCTATCAGTCTTTTATTTTATGCAAAAGCTATGTAAGTCGTTCAGGCATTTCTATTTTAGTATTGAAAAAATTATACTTTGTTATAATGAATCAATAAAAGAATTATTTTTTTCTATACAATGTGTGTACAATGTGCTGTTGTTGTGTTGCTAAGATATTTTTAAAAGATTTTGACGCATGTGCACATCCTTGCCTTGTACAAGTGCAACTCTTGTACAATACGTCATCATGCCCTAGCGAGGATGAACGGTTCTACGAAACGTAATACGAGGATAATGGGTTGTACGAAACCGGGGTGTGACAAGTTGGTATCAGATCAAGGTATAAGTTCCTTAAATTTCAAAAATTGGTTTTCAACTGGAAGTTTTTAAACAAACGCTTTTCTTAGATGATTTGCTTTTTGATAGCGCTGCATAAAATAATGTTTTATACAATAAGCCCATAAATATTTTATGAGTGCTAATGGAAGTTATTTCTTTTGCTGATAACAAAAGGGGATAGCTCCATGGTTGTCACACCCTAATTTTTGCTAAATCGATAATCGTCCTCCGGGTGTGATGTCATGCACGCGTAAGGCATGCATGTAGAAAGCCTAGGCATAATGATATACTTTAGAACATATGCAACAGAGTACGCAAATAAGATATCACACATTGAGGTATAAAAAAGTTCTCTTTATTGATAATGAATATCTGGTTGCAGACTCTTGACTCAAAAGTAATAAGGATGCCGTACGAACTTACAACTTGGACGAAAAATGAGATAGCCGATCCATACATTACATCCCTTACTTATATTGCAAAAGAGCAAACCACATTGGGTACGTGTTAGCGCCATCGCCTAGGAGCTTCAAAAAGGTATGTACGAGCTGCTTGTGATTATGTACTTGAGCTCCAAAAGTCACAAAACGAACACGCCAGATCAGTAGAAGATTGGGGGAAGCTTCAGCTCCTCGCCGCGTCGCCTTGGCTCGAAGAACCTCTTGCAACGAGGGTCAGTACTTCGAAAAGTACTAGTGAGGGCGAGCTAACCCAACATACCAAATCGATATTGTATTCATGTGAACATGCAACATTATTATTATATGATCTTTTTACCTTTCCATATTTTAATCTTTTATATATATGCGATAGAATGAAAGGACATAACAAAATGTGCCACTGTTCGGTGACTTTTACCTGCACCGTCTGAACCACCTGTACACAACTTACCATTGCCTTCCCTGCCACGAAGACATAGTGGGTTTGCACAGTTTAAATATACATAGTGCATCACTTGGTCGGACGAGAGATGGGCCAGCTTTCATTCCGCTTTGGGTAGCTAGTACTTGGCGGACGCACGGACCCATCAAATGCTAGGACTACATTAGCAAATATTCTACCCGGGTCAAAGCGGTCCCACTGCCCCGACAACCGTTCATAGAACGACATCTCTTGTGCACAATTTGACCTTAACCATGCCTCATCTACAAACTAAGTTATTAAATGAAGCACTTCAAAGGAATATAAGTAAATAAATTTTATGCACATTCCATAGTATAGGCTACCTTTCTCAATGATCATATTTTAAATTTGCACTACCCATTGAACAATTATAGATAAATAATTTCTAGCTACAACTGAAACAAGATTAAGCATATGCATAGCAGACAAGCTCACAACAAAGTTATCGTATAGTGACTTTAGGTGACCAGCATTAATTGGTTCAAGTCTACTTCTTTTATCTTGACTCAATTTTATTCTTATAGTATCATCAATCGGAATGCATAAATGAGTCATATTACGAAGGATAAAGACTTGGAAGAAGGGCACTAATCGAAAATAAAGCCACTCACAAGTTGGTGAATCGGGAGAGAGAGAGGGGATATCTTCAAGACTCCGCTTGCGCGTCGCCTATACGATCACCTGCACGCACCAACAGATGATCAATATCTCCTAATTTGGCTCTAAGGGTTCGATACGAAATACAAAATGCAAAGAACAAAGATAATGAAATCCATCGAAACCATTCAAGAAAACGTAAGTCACAAAACCAACGAGAAAACTACCAAGCGTCATAGAAAACTAGCAAAGAAACCAGCGCAACGGAAAGGCCCCTCTCGACTCTGCCACCGAGTCCTTCCTTGAGGCACGATCCGTTGAATGTGGGATCTGATTCTGAAGAAACCAATCCATAATGAGAAAATAATCTTGATTCAATCTGTTTCGATCGAACGATACCAAGTATTTCTTAGCCTCGCTCCCCGAATAGGGGAAACGGGGCACAACATCTTAACCATCTAACAAAAAGTTTCATCCTCAAAACTTAGGAATAAAATCTACCCCTAAGAAATAATGAGGGAAACTTTTCCTTCATGTCTGATTTGAGTTCTCAGGTTGATTCCTCGATCGAGTGGTTCAGCCAAAGAACACGCACAAATGAGACTGCACGATTCTGTAACTGCTTCTCTTTTTGATCTAAGATCTGAACGGGCTCTTCGGCGTACGACAAGTCTGCCTACAGATCCAGCTGACCAAAATTTACCACATGGTTTGGGTCATGCACGTACTTTCTAAGCTGTGACACATGGAAATATCATGCACGTTTGACAGGACTGGTGGTAATATAATTTGATAGGCAACTGAAGGGACTCGTTTGAGGACTTCAAACGGGCCAACGAATCTCGGACTTAACTTCTCCTTTACTCTGAATCTCATAACTCCTCGCATGGGCGAGACCTTCAAAAACACATGGTCACCTTCGAAAAACTCAAGGGGTCAACGACGAATGTCGGCATAGCTCTTCTGCCGGCTATGTGCTACTTTTAGTCACTCTCGGATCAATCGAACCTTTTGGACTATTTGTTCAACTAGTTCCTGCCCAAGAATTTGATGCTTCCCAACTTTATTCCAGCAGATCGGTGACCTACACTTTTGCCCATACAGAGCCTCGTATTGAGCCATTTGGATGCTAGATTGATAACTGTTGTTATATACAAATTCGGCGAAAGGTAGGTGGACGTCCCAACTTGACTTTGAATCGATTGCACAAAGACACAGCATATCTTTGAGTAACTGATTCACCCGCTCTATTTGGACATTGGTTTGAGGATGGTAGGCTGAGCTGAACTTTAACTTGGTCCCCATTGTTGACTGAAGGCTCTTCCAGAAATATGATAGGAATTGTCCTTCCCGATCTGACACTATAGAAACTGGCACTCCGTGCAACCAAACTATCTTATCAAGGTAAGTCTGGGCAAGGCGATCGATGCTCTAAGTAACTTTAATGGCAATGAAGTGCGCTGACTTTGTTAACCGGTAGATGATGACCCAGACTGCATCGTTCCTCCGTTGCGTCTTTGGCAAGCCGACAATGAAGTCCATGCTGATGTGCTCCAACTTCCATTCCGGGATAGCATGATTTTGCATCTCTCCTCCCGGTCTCTGATGTTCTTCTTTCACCCTCTGACAGATTTTACATTGTGACACGAAGAGCGCCACATCTCTATTCATGAATTGCCACCAGAAAATAGTGCAAAGGTCTTTGTACATCTTCGTGCTCCCGGGATGGACTATATAGGCTGCATAGTAAGCTTCCGCAAGGATCTCCTTTCTGAGTTCTATGTCGTTGGGGACCCATAGCCTTCCCTTAACTCACAACACTCCATTCTCATCTACTGTAAAGTTCTTCGCCTTCAACGCTAGAATCTGTTCGCACATTTTCCTTAGAAATGGGTCATCCCTCTGTGTAGATGTGACTCTCTCTAACAGGTTGGGTACGAATCATATTTGACCAACTCGCGTACCACGATATCGAATTCGGAGTTTAATGCCTAATTCCTCTAAGTCCCTTTGTAACCTGCGATCAACGGACAGGGAACCCGCAAACACTCGACTCAATATTTCTGCTATAATATTTTCCTAGTCAGGTGTATAGTCGATCGTTAAATTATAGTCTTTGATTAATTCTAGCCAATGCCGCTGTCGTAAGTTAAGGTCTGTTTGGATGAATAAGTACTTCAAGCTTTCGTGATAAGTGTAAATTTGATAAGCCATTTCATAGAGGTAGTGTCGCCATAATTTTAGTGCGAACACAATTGTCGCTAGTTCTAGGTCATGCTTAGGATAATTTTTCTTGTGCTTTTTTAGTTGTATGGATGCGTAGGCTACCACCCTATCCTTCTGTATAATCACACACCCCAAACCCTATCCTGACGCATCGCTGAATATTTGGAATCTCGAGGTCTCATCTGGTAATGCAAGTAGTGGGGCAGAGGTGAGGCATTGCTTTAACTCTTTAAAAGAGGCTTCAAAGTCGACGGACCACTCGAATACGACTCTCTGTGTAAGGCGAGTCAGAGGTGATACTAACTTAGAAAAGTCTTTTACGAAACGCCTGTAGTAGCCCGCTAGCCGAAAGAAGTTTTGAATCTCACTGACGAATGTAGGAAGCTTTCATTCGACTATAGCTTCAACTTTCTTTGGATCGACTGAAATGCCTCCCAAAGAAATGATGTGCCCAAGGAAAGATACACTTAACAGCCAAAATTCACACTTACTCAGTTTTGCGTATAGCTTGTTGTCCCGAAGAGTCTGTAGCACGGTCCACAAGTGGTCTGCATGTTCCTCCCTACACTTCGAGTACACCAAGATATCATCAATGAACCCTACCAAAAACTCATAGTGGCCATAGCGAGTGAGAAAGGCTGACTTCGACATGTCATCCGGCTTGATCTTGAGCTGATGGTAACCCGAGCGAAGATTAATTTTTAAGAATACCGTCGCACCTTGTAGTTGATCAAAGAGGTCATCGATCCTGGGAAGGGGATACTTGTTTCGAACAGTGGCCTTATTCAATTCACGATAGTCGATATAGAGCAGCATCGAGCCATCATTGTTCTTTACAAATAATACAGGCGCACCCTACGGAGACACGCTATGACAAATATACCCATGATCTAGCAATTCTTTCAACTGAACCTTTAACTCTTTAATTTTTTCGAGGCCATTCGATATAGAGCTTTGGAAATTGGTCGAGTCTCTGGAAATGTATCAATAGTGAACTCTATCTCTCGGTCGGGCGGCATGCCAGATAACTCATCGGGAAACACATCAGAAAAATCCGCCACAACGGAAGTAGACTCTACGTTTGCGTAATCTCATTATATGTCTCAAACGGATGCCAAGTACTCATCATAGCTGGAATGTATCATCCGTCGAGCAGATATTACAGAGATCACCATGCAGGCATTCGACGCTCTCGACGGTGGACTGCACACATAGCAAAATTCGATCTCGCCAGGTACACGAAACACGACTTTCTTTTCCGTACAAACAATGGTAGTCAAGAAAGCGTCGAGCCAATCCATCCACATAATGATATCGTAGTCCCTGATGTCCAAGACTATCGCATCAAGTGATAATTTCCTTCCTCCGATGCAAATATTACCTTCACAAAAAACTAAGTGAACCGGCAAATCTACACCCGATGGAGTCTGACGCTAAGGTTTAGGCCTAGCAGTATCATAGGATATGTGTTCTCAGCGACAAAATTTGCCGTAATGAAACTATGCGTGACACCAGAATCAAACAATACTCGAGCAGGTACATTATTGAAAAGTAATATACCTTACACCATCATATTTGATGCGAACGCCTCTTCCCGAGTCAGAGCATAGACCCGGCCTTGAGCGTACTACTGTGCCGTCTAGTTCGCTAGAGGTGCTTGACCCTGATCTTGAGGCGGACGATTTGGATGCCATTGTTGCTTTGGTCTTCCCTCCTGACAATTCCCTGCCATATGCCCCGGACGACCACATTTAAAACATGCTCTATTGAACACTCGACGGTTTCGAGCGATGTGTCCGATATGATTACACTGGTTACAGACGAGCTCACTACCTCTCCCTGGGTTTGCACCCTGATAATCACCATTGTTGGGACACTTTTATTCGTTGTTACCTCCTGTATTGCTAGGGCGCTTGTGATAGAAATTTTGCACAACGTCGGTGCGAACTCGGGGGTACTGCGACTCTAGGGAGAGGGCGTGGTTTAGAGACTCTTGAATGGTACAGTACTGGGGGACGACGATGTGGGAACGAATATAAGGTCGTAGTCCTATTTTAAATCGTCGAGCTCAACTTTCGGTGCCACCGAGATGAGACTTGGCAAATTTTACAAGCCTGTTGAATTTTGCGGCATACTGCCGCACTATCATATTTTTTTGCTGAAGATGTATAAATTTGTCTTCTTTCTCGCGACGGACGACGGGTGAAAGGTACTCCTCTTCGAAGGCTTTACGAAACACGGATCAAGAGATAGTCGTCTTGTCATCTTTACTCAAGATAGCTTGTTTGTGCATATCCCACTAATCATGTGCATTTAAACGGAGCTGAAGCTGAGCGCAAGCAACTATCTTTGTCTCATCCATGCGAAATACTTCAAAGTGGTCCTCTAGCTCAAACAACCAATCCAACGCCACAGAGGGGTCCTCAGTCCCTTTGAAAGTAGCATGACACATCTTCTTAAACTCTGATATTTGAAGGATGGAGCCTTCTCGTCTGAGACGGAGGTTCCTAAAAGCCTTGCAGTCCCGCGGTCTCGGCTACAACTGGCACTGTCGCAATGGCCGTTGATGCAGAATGGTTGTTGGCAACAAACTTTATCACAATAGTTTGCAGGTTATTCATTAACTTCTACTGTGCCTCAGCCTGAGTTCGCTGTGCCTGAAATTGAGCCTCAATCCAAGACTCGAATTGGCTTTGACGTAATTCTGCTTGCCTCTACTACGTTTCCATCAAACGCATCATCCGCTTGAACGGATCGACAGAGGGCGCGGCTGCTGGACTTCCTGAGCTGTCCGAAGTGTCGGAACTACTCCCTTGCACCTGCGCCACTACTTACGCTTGTGCATCCTTCTCTGAGGTCGTTCCTTTAAAGAAAAATAACTTATATCAGTCTCAAAACATATTATGGACTCACTCTATAGAACGTATCTCATTTTGGCCAAGCGAATTCAAGAATTCAACCAGAAGAGACAGGGTCATTTCAAGAAAACTTTTTTGACATGAAGGTCAAAGGATCTGAAGTCTTGCTCTGATACCAATATGTTACACCCCAATTTATGCTAAATAAATAATCGTCTCCCGGACGTGATGTCGTGCACGCGTAAGGCACGCATTCACAAGTCCTAGGCATAATGATATACTTTAGAACATATGCAACATAGTAGGCAAATAAGATATCACACATTAAGATATATAAAAGTTCTCTTTATTGATAATGAACATCTAGTTACAGACTCTTGACTCAAAAGTAATAAGGATGCTGCACGGTCTTACAACTTGGACGCAAAATAAGATAGCCGATCTATACATTATATCCCTTACTAGTATTTTAAAAGAGCAAACCACCTTGGGTGCGTGTTAGCACCATCGCCTAGGAGCTTCAAAAAGGTATGTACGAGCTGCTTGTGATTATGTACTTGAGCTCCAAAAGTCACAACATGAACACGCCAGATCAGTGGAAGATTGGGGGAAGCTTCAGCTCCTCGCCACGTCGCCTTGGCTCGAAAAACCTGCTGTAACGAGGGTCAGTACTTCAAAAAGTACCGGTGAGGGCGAGCTAACCCAACATACCAAATCGACATTGTATTCATGTGAACATGCAACATTATTATTATGTGATCTTTCTATCTTGCTTTATTTTAATCTTTTATATATATGCGATAGAATGAAAGGACATAACAAAATATGCCACCGTTCGGTGACTTTTACCTGCACGATCTGAACCACCTGTACACAACTTACCATTGCCTTCCCTGCCATGAAGACATAGTTAGTTTACAAAGTTTAAATATACATAGTGCATCACTTGGTCGGACGAGAGATGGGTCGGCTGCCATTCCGCTTTGGGTAGCTAGTCCTTGGAGGACGCACCGACCCATCCAATGCTAGGACTACACTAGCAAATATTCTATCCAGGTCAAAGCGGTTCCAGTGCCCCGACGACCGTTCGTAGAATGACATCTCTTGTGCACAAGTTGACCTTGACCATGCCTCATGTAAAAAATAAGTTATTAAATGAAGTACTTCAAAGTAATATAAGTAAATAAATTTCATGCACATTCCATAGTATAGGCTACCTTGCTCAATGATCACATTTCAAATTTGCACTACCCATTGAACAGTTATAGATAAATAAGTTCTAGCTATAACTGAAACAATATTAAGTATATGCATAGTAGACAAGCTCACAAAACATTATCGTATAGTGACTTTAGGTGATCAGCATTAATTGTTTCAAGTCTACTTCTTCTTTTATCTTGACTCAATTTTATTCTTATAGTATCGTCGATCGGAATGCATAAACGAGTCAGATTATGAAGGATGAAGACTTGGAAGAAGAACGCTAATAAAAAATAAAGTCACTCACAAGTTGGTGAATTGGGAGAGAGAGAGAGGGGAGATCTTCAAAACTCCGCTTGCGCGTCGCCTACACGATCACCTGTATGCACCAACAGATGATCAATATCTCCTGCTCTCCAAGGGTTCGATACAAAATATAAAATCCAAAGAACGAAGACAATAAAATCCATCGAAACTATTCAAGAAAATGTAAGTCACAAAACCAACGAGAAAGCAACCAAGCGACATCAAAAACTAGCAAAGAAACCAGCGCAACGGAAAGGCCCCTCTCGACTCTGTCATTGAGTCATTCTTTGAGGCACGACCCGTTGAATATGGGACCTGATTCTGAAGAAACTAATCCATAACAAGGAAATGATCTTGATTCAATCTGCCTCGATCGAACGATACCAAGTATTTCTTAACCGCGCTCCCCGAATAGGAGAAACGGGGCACTACAAAGGCTACATTGTCATTCGACCCAATGGAGAAAGTAATAAAAATATTAGAGACACAAAAGAAGTAGAGCGATGCTCATCATAAGATGATTGAGGCACAGTATTATGAGCTTCAAGTGCAGCTAATGACTCAGTTACAGGCGTAATTTGATGCACAACAGCAGCATAACTTGACTCAACTAGTCACTTCTATGACCGATAACCATGAGGTGACCGCAGCTAAAGAAGTAGTGGTAGCCGAGGCAGAGGAAACTTAACAGCCTCCAAGAAGGCGACCGACGTTAAAGTTTTCTGAGTTTAAAAGCTGCAATCCGCTTGAGTTCAATGGCAGGGCAGAACCAGAGGAAATAATGGGCTTCCTAAAGACCTTAGGGGGAATCTTTCGTATGTTGGATATTCAGGGCACCAAGAGAGTAGACTATACAGTTGTGCAGCTCTGTCTCAAAGTAGAGGACTGGTAGGAGTCCAAGAGACAAGCGCTTTTCGGTACAACCAAGAAGCCAAAGACTCTTAGAAGACATTTAAACAGGCATTCATTGCACAGTTCATCCCACCAGTTGTCCGGCACAAAAAGGAGAAGGAATTCGTAGCGCTCGAGCAGGGAAATATGTCCGTTAACGACTACGAAGCAGAGTTCGTGAAGAGATCCAAGTTTGGTGGATACATGATATCGAACGATGAGGCAAAACGACTACGGTTAATTGAGGGCCTGAATGAAGGCCTACAGCGTGATGTTCTCAACCAAGAGTGTGCAACGTACAGGGATTCCTATGAAGCGGCTCTCGAAATGGAAATTTTTTTATCCTTGAGGGGTGATACAGAACAGTTGTAGGAACAACTACAAATGACACATGGCAGCAAGCGAATATGATTCTTCTAAGCGTCAGAACATAAATAAAATTGAGGATCCTATCAGCGACCGTGGTGCGCTAGGTACAGTCGTCCTAGACACCGTAGGAAAGAGTGTCGTACAGGATGTTACAAGTATAGCAAGCTAGGTCACAAGTACTATGAATGCAAAAGTAGGGAAAGAAATCAGAATCACGATCAGCGCTACAATCAGAATCATGATCAGCCTTACAATCAGAATCGTGGGCAAGCGCTACGAGCTCCGCAGGCAGCAACTGTGAATGCTCCGAACCTGCGACCAGGAGGACAGGGTAGAGAAATACCTGCTCGTGTACTATTTAATTCTGGTGCTACACATAGATTCATATCATCTGTATTTTTTAATGAACAATTTTTTTGTAAAACATCATTAGATATGAATCTTAGTGTCAACACTCCGTCCGGAGTAGATTTTCCTGCTAGTTCGATTTATAGGGAAAGTTACATTTGTAAGTACGTATCCTTGGATACAACAGTCTAGGACATCATTGATTACGACATCATCCTGGGCATGGATTGGCTCGGGGATTGCAATAGTCCCAAACGTGTTTCTAGAAAAGATACCTGGAATACCTCCGGATGGAGAAATTGAGTTCAGTATTGACATATTTCCAGATACTCGTCTGATATCAAAAGTACCGTATCAGATGGCACCTGCAGAATTGAAGGAACTGAAATCATAATTACAAAAGTTACTGGATTGTGGCTGTATTTGCCCCAGTATTTTACCTTGGGGGGATCTAGTGCTGTTTGTGAAGAAGAAAGATGGCACAATGTGTCTTCGTATAGATTACCGAGAATTGAACAAAGTGACAGACCGGAACAAGTATCCTCTACCGAGAATCGACAATCTATTTGACCAGCTCCAGGGTAAAATATTATTTTCAAAGATTGAACTTCGCTCAGGTTATCACTTAAATAAGAGGATGTCCCAAAATTAGCATTTAGTGCAAGATATGGACACTACGAGTCTTTAGTTATGCATTTTGGTTTGACCAATGCTCCAGCGACTTTTATAGGTATGATTAATAAGGTATTCTGACCCTTCTTAGACAAGTTCATCATCGTATTCATCGATGATATCTTAATCTACTAAAAAGATAGAGAAACTCACATTGAACATTTAAGGACTGTACTGCAGACGCTTCGTGAACATCTGTTATATGCGAAGTTAAGCTAGTGCGAGTATGGTATGAGCAGCGTGGCTTTCCTTGGGCATGTCTTTTCAGTAGAGGGTGTGTTAGTTGACCCAAAGAAAATTGGGGCAGTGGTGGACTTGGAAAATCCCACATCGGCTAGTGAGATAAGAAGTGGCTGGCTACTATCGGAGATTCATAAATAACTTTGTGAAGATTGCATCGCCTCTGACTCACCTCACCCGAAAGAAAGTAGTATTCAAATGGACATACGACGGTAAGAGCATTTTCTAAGAACTGAAGCAGTGGCTCGTCTCAGCTCTAATTCTTACTCTTCCGGATAGACCTGAGGGATTTTAGATATATAATGATCCATCTTGGCTCTGATTAGGATGTGTTCTTATACAGCATGGGAAAGCGATCATATTTGCCTCAAGACAGCTTAAACAACATGAAACGATTTACCCGACGCATGATTTAAAATTTACGATAATTGTGTTCGCGTTAAAATTTTGGTGACACTATCTCTGTAGAGTGTCCTGCAAGATTTTTATGGATCACAAGAGCCTTAAGTATATATTCACGCAAAATGAATTGTACTTGAGGCAAAGACGATGGCTGTAATTTATAAAGGATTATGATTTGACAATTTCTTATACGCCCGGTAAAGGAAACGTTATGGCAGATGCATTAAGTCAAAAAAAATTTGGATCGTTATCTGTGTCAACCAGGTTACTTCGAGACTGGAAGAAATGGGCATCGAATATAGAGTCCGTACACAAGGGGCGCAGATGGCTCAACTGCAGGTAGAGCCAAGTTTGCTAGAAAAGATCAAATCCGCACAAAAGGATGAACTATTCCTGCAAAAGATACGTGAGTTGATTTCAGCAGGGAAGGCAACCAATTTTATGGAACATGAAGACAGAACGATGTGGCTTAAAGGCAGATTATGTGTACCTAAGAATGATAAACTCAGGAAGGAAATACTGACTAAGGCTCATTATGCTAAGTATACCTTGCATCCGGGAAGCGCCAAAATGTATAAGTATCTGCGCACAATATTTTGGTGGCATGGCATGAAAAAAGATATGGCATTGTTTGTTTCACGGTGTTTAGATTGTCAAAATATAAAAGCAAAACACCAGTGACCGGTGGAGAGTTTCTGAACCTCGCCATTTTGGAATGGAAGTGGGAGGATATCTCAATGGATTTCATAGTGGGCTTACTGAAGACGCAACGGAAAAATAATACGATCTGGGTCATCGTGGATAGACTGACCACGTCAGCTCATTTTATTGCAATCAAAATTACATGGAGCACTGACCGTTTGGCTCAGATTTACTTAGACCAAATTGTTCGGTTACATGGAGTGCCAGTCTCAATTGTGTCAGATAGGGATAAACAGTTCTTGTCTTATTTATGGAATAGCCTTCAGGAGACAATGGGCAACAAATTGCATTTCAGCTTGGTGTACTATCCGCAGACTGATGGACAGACTAAGAGAGTAAACCAAATCCTTGAAGATATATTGTGACTGTATGTGCTAGATTTGAAAGAAAATTAGGATACCTATCTATCGCTAGCAGAGTTCGCTTATAACAATAGTTATCAAGCGAGTATTTAGATAGCCCCGTATGAGGCACTTTATGGACGCAAGTGTCGATCGCCGATATATTGGGAGAAAGTCGGCGAACGGCAAGTGCTCGGACCGAAACTTGTTGAACATGCCGTCGAGAAAATTTACATGGTCTTGGAAAACCTTCGAGTCGCTTAAAGCAGTCAGAAAAGTTACCCAGATGTACATTGACAACCCTTGGAATTCATGGAGGGTGATCATGCGTTCCTAAAGGTGAAACCTAGGCGTGGCATGATGTAGTTCGGTGTCAAGGGAAAGTTGAGTCCATTATTTGTTGGACCCTTCGAGATTCTACAGAGGGTGGCACCGATGGCTTATCGACTTGCACTACCTTCGGCGTTAGCGGAAGTGCACGATGTCTTCTATGTTTTCCAACTAAAAAGATACGTGCATGACTCGAGTTACGTAGTGAACTTCGATCAGCATGAGCTGAGTGCCGATCTATCTCACTCAGAATAACCTACTCAGATCCTGGACAGGAAGAAGCAAACCTTACAGAATCGATCAGTAGCTTTGGTTTGTGTGCTGTGGCAGAATCATGCAGTCAAAAAATTGACTTGGGAGCTGGAGGAAGAGATGTGAAAGCGGTACCCTTTCTTATTCGATAACCTTGAAGTAAAACATTTGTTTCAAGTTTCGAGGACAAATGTTTTTCTTATTGCTATATTATATAGTGCTCCGCTTCTAACAGTTCACTATGTAAGGCTTGTGGCTCGATTGACTCAGTCCGAATTGAGTATGGGAAAACTTTATATCCGAATCGATTATCGACAATGCAATGAACCTTTCCAATTGATGGATCGGTTTTTGTTGGAATGAGTCCAATTGTTTTCATTGGATTTTTGGTTAGGTTTCTTGGACTTTCGCTGCTTGGTTTTGATGAATGCGTTTTCGTAAATTGGTTTTCAATGATTGATTTTTTAGCCCATTTTTATCGATTGCATGCATTTATTCTAGAGAACCCTGAGAAAAAGAAAGATGGTAGTCTAACCAAATGTTGGTGCCAATACAGATAGACGAGTGACCGGAGCCTGAGCAAGCAAGTGTCCTCTTCTCTCGACACTCTCTATTTTGTGAGCGGTTCTATCCCTTCTTATCTACTCTTTCATGCCAATAATCAATAAGTTCTCTTGAGACCATTCTAAGTCCAATAATCGATAAAGCCACTAATGCCACAAGTTTAATACCACTGTTGCATCTTGATGCGATGCAAGTAGAGAACATCTTCATAACTATCAAGAATATGCTATGATGTGCTGTAAACAATTAACAAAAAAAAGATAGGTATGGACTGTTTAAGTCCCCATAAAGAAAAGTGAGAAGGCAAGAAAGAATGGACTGTATAAGTCCCCAAGCGAGAAAAGTATGGACTAAGAAGTCCCTATTGAGAATAATATCGGCTGTGAATATTTTATTACTTTACCGTGTAATGTGTTTATAACTTAGTCATTTATGCATTCGCATGGTCATGGATAACTTGTGCACAAGGTAATAAGTTTCCTCGATCTGGACCCGGGGCACTGGGGATTGCTTCGTCCTAGAGGGAAATATTCGAACATACTTATAGGCACGAGGTATTACAGAATTCTCAGAGAAGGCTAGCTACCTTCCTGAGGAAGTGCACTTTATACCGTGGTAAAATTCCTATATGGTGAAACTGTTAGGGTTATATACTAAAAGTATCACTTTGTATTAACTAAATTTACTTCTTTATTTTTAAATGAGAATCATATGGACAAATGTTTGCATGTTATATTTGTTATAATGTTAATGCAAGTGTCTGATATTCTATATTGTAGATAATATGGTGTATGGTGTCATACAAAACCAACACCTCTGTTATTATATAAATAGTTCCCTGTGGAATATATAAATAGTTCACAACCTAGATGGACATGGACAAGCCATTGGAAAGGTTGTAGTATAATCTGGTATTAGTCTATCTTGACTATAGGTTTACAATAGTACACGTTGTGTGTATTGAACATGACCATTTGAGGTTGTTCTCTTTGTACTGACTACAGAAGAGAACTAACACCTCTGTTATTATGGATGATTGTGTTCTTAATCCGGATATAATAACAGCCATGTCTACGTAGTGTGTATTACTTTGACTCATAAAAGAGTGAGATTTATTATAGGTCAATAATCTCTATGAATTGGGTAATGATGTTGTTTGTATGATGGACTATTGATTATAAAAGGAATCTATGTCTTGATACACCGGGTTGATGATATTCCCTTAAGGAACTCATAAGGATTGTCATGTAAACCCTGCAAGTGGATTATATCTGACATGACAAATAAAGTTGAGTGGTACTACTTAAGGATGAAATATATCGATCAATATAGTTGTCAGTAACTTAATTGTTCGACGGACATTCGATATCTTATCATGGGAAAACGAACAAGCATATAATAAGAAGGAGCCCATAAACCTAATTTAGGATTATGAAGGTAGTACAATAATAGATCTTTAGTGGACCGAGCTATTGTTAACGGACCTGGGTTGTGTGTTCGGACTGAACATGGGATATCCAGATCCGTTAGGAGACCTAACCCTAATTTTTTCTCATGGTCCATGTCGTAGCGTATATATATATCCTCTATTCTCTAGCCGTCATAATCATCAGAAGCGAGCGAATTTCTCTAAATTTGTCTTTCACGTAAGGAGCGAAAGTGGGTTGGCCAAGGAAAAAAAGGTTGGAAGATCTTCGTCCACATGACGTCCAATCCGAGGAAGGAATATGTGTAGAAGATCTTGGGGTCGCCAATTGATCAAGGTTGCTGAAAACCTTTATATTCTTGTCGTAACTTTAGGTATAATTTGTGAACCATAGTTTCCACTTTTGAAGGGTTAGATAACGTATTAAATATGTTAATCTTCTATCGATCAATATGAACACCAATCTGCAGGCCCGGGGATCCCCAATTCCATCAAAAATAATACCAATGACCCTAAGAGAGTAGTTGCATGCTAATGATGTCTTATGCAGGGCTGTAAGAGCAATCCTATAAATTATACAGGAACGTATATTGGCCGGGGTAAGAATTTCTTATATTGCAAAGATCATATGTTCACTACTTAACTGTTGCATATATTATGTTGCCTACTAAATTGCTTGCTTTAATTCAGAATTGTTGGTTTAGGTGAGTCGGCTAGTTCTGCTTACCAGTACATGTTGAGTACTGACCCACGTCTCTGTAGGCAACCCAGGTGATCGAGCTACCGTGGGCGCTCAAGGGAGATAGAGCTTTCATTGCAGTTCTTTTCAATGCTTCTTTCTATTTCAAAGTATTCTGATATTTATAGTTGTTGCTTTCAAGTTTCCAAGAATGTAATATAGGAACATATTGTATGGGATAAGAACATTATTTTATATCATCCTATCAGCCTTTTCTTTTATGCAAAAGCTATGTAAGTCGTTTAGGCATTTCAATTTTAGTACTGAGAAAATTGTACTATATTACAATGAATCAATAAAAGAATTATTTTCTTCCTATATAATGTATGTTTAATCTGGTGCTGCTGTGTTGCTAAGATGTTTTTAAAAGATTTTTACACATGTGTACGTTCTTGCCTTGTACAAGTGCAACTTCAGACTTATACGGCATCATGCCCTAGCGAGGATGAACGATTCTGTAAAATCGAATGTGAGGACGAATCGGTTCTGCGGAACCGGGGTATGACAAGTTCTGGCGACGATGATTGTGCACTAGCGAGGTTGATGTGAAAAATGGGTTTGGACGATCATCAACAGGAAAATCAAGTACCTGAAGATGATGATCACTGAGGCAAATAACAGTGCTAGTGGCACCCATATTAGGAATACAGAGGTGGGAACATCGATTACTGGTACAATGGTATCTTTGATTTGACTAGTCGATCGGAGGCTGGATGGTCCAGAAAACTACTCTACGTGGCACAAGAAGGTTAAGAAGTTGCTTCAGGGAATATAATTGTCCAAGCATCTGACTGACAACCCTCCGAAAAAGACTGACCCATCTATGAGCAGTGGAAGATAGATGACAGTCGACTATTCACACAGTTGATAATTCGATGGAATCATCAGTTAAGGACATCGTTCAGAACACAAATTCAATGAAGGAGTTATGAGATATCCTTGCATTAATCCACGAGACATGAAATAAAGTATCAAGAACAGAAATAGCTGAGTAATAAAATACTCAGGAGAAGTCTTCTGGCATCACCTCGTCCTTTGGTATTGGTATTTCTCTAGCGTCTGCTCATGTCCCGTATACCTCTGGGTAGATCTCCTCTGCTATACCTGGGGATATAATCTGGATCCAGGTCCTCAGGGGACATAGCAAGGTATAAGAATAACTAAAGCCAAATAAGTGTAGTATATAAAAATAAATATTCACAGGGAAAACTATGTAACCAGCTATGTGATATGCAAATAAGAGCATTAATCATACTCATGATGAAACTACTATAGGCTCTGTGTCGGGGAAACCCATAGCAGCATTTTATATCTTGAAGGGCCATTGCATGTGCCATAGCTCTGTTCAGAGTCTAAGGCACCTCCAGTTAACTATATATATATATATATATATATATAATATATAATATAATCAGCCTTTAGTATGGTAAGACTCTCCCCACCCAATATGATCCCACGTCTCATATCCATAACACGCAAGATCATGACCTCTAACTAATGCAGCGAGTCATAATAATAGTTATGCATATGTAAGATCTATGTCATGATTCCTGTAATTCTATACAAAATCGCCATGAATATATCAGGAAAGATTCTATCACATAAATAGTGTCAAGTGTCCTATGGTATGACGTACTTGATAATGCAAGCACAAAATATAGGATCGTAATATCAACTCTCTAAGTGACAGTACACGACTCCGCGTATGGCGTCGATACCCGAATCTTATTCGAAAGCTAAGCAACATCTCACGGTCCTAGGTTAAACAGATACATCACATAAATAAATCAAGAGAATAATATGAAGCAAATACTGCAAGATTGGCAAGGTACACTTGCCTGGGGTTTGAATTTCTCCAATTGCTTCGGTAATAGTGAGATCTTCAGGTACGCCTACGGATGCTGAAATAAACATTACCATCATTCTCAGAAGATATGAAATAGCTATGATTGCCTACCCAAAAGTCCAATTTGGACACATGGGCAAAATTGACAGTTTCTGGTCAAAACGGGGTCCACATGTCCATTTCGCACAAAAAAATGTGCCCGAGATAAAGTTATCCAAATTTGTCAAACTTAGTGTCTACAAGTCCAGAATGATAATACGAACCCAATAGAATGTCCAGAACTGAATTCCGATGAGCCGATCACAAAATCGCCCGTCAAGTGGAGCCTTGGGGCCCATAATACGGGATTTTGTCAACGTTCTCAGAATCAAACCAAACTTGGGTCACATGACCAACATAATGCTACGAATCTGATGGCGCAAGTTTCGTTGCGAAACAACAAGCACACACGAAGTTACAACGAGTTTCAGAACAGGCCCGATATGGGGTAATTTTGACGGATACGCGTTGATTTCGGTGTGCACGCACATCCAAATCAACTTTCGTGAAATCCTACACGTCCACATTAACGATGCGCACCTTTCAGTAAAATTTGCACACGACGAAGTTGCCTCGTTTAGCGGAATGCACCCAATTTCGGAAGAATTTGGGTTTAAATAACCAAGATTTTTGGTCGATTTCACCTGCAAATAAAACACAAATACAACACCATAAAATAAACTAATTACAGGGTTTAAAACTTGGTTATATTTTCTAATTTATTATTTAAATAAATTATAGAATTATTAAACAGGTTGAACATAAAATGGCCGTGAACTTGTGAGTTCGGGACAGTTTTTGAAGTCCAAAATTGGGATATATTTTTCTGTTTTTGCATTGCAGTTTGCGACCGACACAAGACACGATACCCTAATCAAATTATACGAGGTTCGAGAGGGTTACACAGCGAACGTGTGCAATAGTCCGTTCGATGATCAATGCGACAAGGAGAGAGAAATACTCATCGGAATAAAGGATCGGTATCGACTGAACTTCGCGTATACGGGGCAGCGCGGTCATTGCTGACGGAGGCGGAGGTCATCGAAGTTCGTCTGCGGGTTGCCGTCAGGGTCATGGCAAAGTCGTCATGGTCGTGGTAGTGGCGGTTGCCGCGGGGACTTTGTGTGGCGGATGGGTGAAGTGGTAGTGGTGATCGTCGGGTTTTATAGTTGAGGGCGGGGAGGTGGAAGGTCGGGCCGACAGCGGGTAGGCGAACGGAGCGGTCGGCGGGTTAGGGAAATGAAGGGTAGGCGGTTGAACGGCGGCTGCGGCGGAGGAGAAACGGCGGTGAGAAGTCGGGGGGATCGGGGTTTCGGTTAGATATTGTAGCAGGTGATAACGGGTTGGGTTCTGGTCGGGTTTTGGATGCGGGTACGGGTCCAAATCCGACCCGCTAGGGGTTTGGGTTGGGTTTATATAGGGTTTGGTTTATTTAGTTGGTTCGGTTTGGTTCAGGATGGTTTAAACCGGTTCATTCTGGTTTATTTAAAAATAATATTTTTAGCAGTTTTAAAAATAGTTTTTGGGTCCAATAAATTCCAGAAAAATTAGACTATGTCCAATTATTTATTTTACACTCAAAAATATAATTTTCATAATATTTTAATATTTAATTTAATTTATAAAAATATCTATCCCTTGAAGAATATTTATTTTAATTATTTAAAAATCACAAAAAATCCCTAAAAAATTATATTTTAATTTTAGAAAAATTTGGGTATTTATAATCTACTCTCCTTAAAAGAATTACATCCTCGCAATTAAGAAAATAAAACATAACCAGTCAGAAGAGATGACACGGTTGCAAGACATGTTTGTAGCACGACACAAGGGAATAAGAATCATGAATAAGGAAAAATTAAGAGAAAGTGTGAGGGTTAAGCAGAATACGTAGGGAAGGAATAAAAATATTTCCCTAGGCAATGTGAGAGATAAGTAATTCAAGAGTAAAGAAATATGGTTAGAGCAAAGAAATCTACAGCTTAGGAAAACTTGGGTATCAATTACTAACAAGTTCCTAATACTAGGCTTTAGGCTAGGGTAATGAATTAACAGGCACGTACTAAATCATTACTAGGAATATATAGTTATGATAAAACTTAAATCTTACTCGTATTCGCTAATCCACGGGTCTGTGCGTCCTCCATTGTCATCGCAAAAGCCTGTCCACGTACTTGTGGTGGTGTCCTCTACTGTTGGTAGGCTTCTTGATAAACCTGCTGTTGGGCTTGCATTATTGTGTAAAACATTTGGAACATCTGGTCACCATCCATAGGCTGTCCTGGTGGAAAAATGGGCATTGGTGGTGTGAACTGCGATGGTGGTAGAATATCGTCTCCCTGGAATCTCGAGGCGAGCTGATCTGCTTAATTGCTTTGTTGAGTTGATTGCCCTCCACCCACTGGTGTTACTTCATCATCATAGGTGACAACTGCAACTTGTGGTGTTCATGCAGGAGTCTTATTACTTGTTTGTGGATCCATTATTCTGCATCCAAAATAAACTATAAAAGGTGCACAGGGGAATCAAGGCAGGATGCAAGTCAAGAATTTATTTGAAGTCGATATAGAGGTTAAGAACGAATCAATCAAGTGGATGAGATCCTATAACTTATCCTATCCTTATCGCAGGCTTGCTCAGTTCCTTAGTTGAAACTGAAGCAATATAGTCGTTGACCATAGTCGTAGACCTTAATGCTCAGACCGGCATGGGCCACCACAAAAATCATGTCACCCCCAGTCCTAAAATACCAAGAGACTAGACACATGGCAATGGCCAGCAGTACCCTCCAATGGGCAAACCCAATTTAATGGACCCATTAGAGTGTACTTGAGCTGTAAAACAACAATAAAGGTCTATAATACAAGTCACAGTCTAAATCTAATCTCATCTACAGAAGATAAACACAAATCAATGTCAGAATATTCAAAATAAATATATCCAACAAGTCACAATCTAATATCTCGGAGAACAACCCGATAATGAGTTTAATACATTAATCCACGAGACAAGAAATAAAGTATCAAGAAAAGAAATAGCTAAGTAATAAAATACTCAGGAGAAGTCTTCTGGCATCATCTCGTCCTCTGGTATTGGTATTGCTCCAGCGTCTGCTCATGTCCCGTATACCTCTGGGTAGATCTCCTCTGCTATACCTGGGGACATAATCCGGATCCAGGTCCTCTGGGGACATAGCAAGGTACAAGAATAACTCAAGCCAAATAAGTGTAGTATATAAAAATAAATATCCACAGGGCAAACTATGTAACCAGCTATGTGATAGGCAAATAAGAGCATTAATCATACTCAGGTTGAAACTACTATAGGCTCTGTGTCGGGGAAACCCGTAGCAGTATTTTATATCTCGAAGGGCCATTGCATGTACCATAGCTCTGTTTAGAGTCTAAGGCACCTCCAGTTAACTATATATATAATATAATCAGCCTTTAGTATGGTAAGACTCTCCCCACCCAATGTAATCTCACGTCTCATATCCATAACACGTAAGATCATGACCTCTAACTAATGCAGTGAGTCATAATGATAGCTATGCATATGTAAGATCTATGTCACGATTCCTGTAATCTTATACAGAATCACCATGAATATATCAAAAAAGATTCTGTCACATAAATAGTGTCAACTGTCCTATGGTATGACATACTTGATAATGCAAGCACAAAATATAGGATCGTAATATCAACTCTCTAAGTGACGGTTCACGACTCCGCGTGCGGCGTCGACACCCGAATCTTATTCCAATGCTAAGAAACATCTCACGGTCCTAGGTTAAATAGATACACCACATAAATAAATCAAAAGAATAATATGAAGCAAGTAGTGGAAGATTAGCAAGGTACACTTGCCTGGGGTTTGAATTTCTCCGATTGCTTCGGTAACAGTGAGATCTTCAGGTACGCCTTCGGATGCTGAAATAAATATTACTATCATTCTAAGAAGATATGAAATATCTAGGATTGCTTATCCAAAAGTTTAAATTGGACACAGGGACAAAATTGACAGTTTTTGGTCAAACGGGGTCCACATATGGCCCACTTCACACCAAAAAATGTGCCAGAGAAAAAGTTCTCCAAATTTGTCAAACTTAGTGTCTAAAAGTCCAGAACGATGATACGAACCCAACGGAATGTCCAGAACTGAATTCCGATGAGCCGATCACAAAATCCCCCGTCAAGTGGAGCCGTGGGGCCCACAATACTAGGTTTTGTCAACGTTCTTAGAATTGAACCAAACTTGGGTCACTGGACCAGCATAATGCTACGAATTCGATGGCGTAAGTTTTGTTAAAAAATGACAAGCACACACGAAGTTACAATAAGTTTCAAAATATGCCCGATATCGGGTAATTTCGACGGATACTCGTTGATTCCGATGTGCACGTACATCCAAATCAATTTATGCAAAATTATACATGTCCGCATTGATGATGCGCACCTTTTGATGAAATTTGCACACGATGAAGTCATCTCGTTTAGCGGAACGCACCCAGTTTTGAGAGAATTTGGGTTTAAATAACCAAGATTTTTGGTCGATTTCACCCGCAAATAAAACACAAATACAGCACCATAAAATAAACTAATTACATGGTTTAAAACTTGGTTATATTATCTAATTTACTGTTCAAGTGAATTTTAGAATTATTAAACAGGTTGAACGTCAAATGGCCGTGAACTTGTGAGTTTGGGACAGTTTTTGAAGTCCAAAATTGGGATATATTTTCCTGTTTTTGCTTCGCAGTTTGCAACCGACACAGGACACGATACCCCAATCAAATTACACGGGGTTCGAGAGGGTTACACAGTGAACGTGTCGTAACAGTCTGTTCCATAATCGACGCGACGAGGAGAGAGAAATACTCACCGGAATAAAGGATCGGTATCGACTGAACTTCGCGTATACGAGACGGCGCGACGGTGCTCGGTCGGCGGCGACGACGATGTGCTCGGTCATGGTCGTTGCTGATGGTGGCGGAGGTCGTTGGAGTTCATATGCGGGTTGCCGTCGGGGTCGTGGAGAATTCGTCAGGGTCGTTGTAGTGGCGGTGGCCGCGGGGAGCTTGGTGTGGCGGATGGGTGAAGTGGTGGTGGTGATCATCGGGTTTTATAGCAGAGGGCGGGGAGGTGGACGGTCGGGCCGATGGCGGGGAGGCGAACAGAGCGGTCGGCGGGTTAGGGAAATAAAGGGTCGGTAGTTGGACGGCGGCTGCGGCGGAGAGAAGTCGGGTGGATCGGGGGTTTCAGTTAGATATTGTAGTAGGTGATAACGGGTCGGGTTCGGGTCGAGTTTTGGATGCGGGTACGGGTCCAAATCCGACCCGCTAGGGGTTTAGGTTGGGTTTATATAGGGTTTGGTTTATTTATTTAGTTCGGTTCAGTTCAGGATGGTTTAAACCGGTTTATTCTGGTTTATTTAAAAATAATATTTTTAGCTGTTTTAAAAATAGTTTTTGGGTCCAATAAATTCCAGAAAAATTATACTATGTCCAATTATTTATTTTACACTCAAAAATATAATTTTTATAATATTTTAATATTTAATTTAATTCATAAAATTATCTATCCCTTGAAGAACATTTATTTTAATTATTTAAAAATCACAAAAAAATCCCAAAAATTTATATTTTAATTTTAGAAAAATCTGGGTGTTTACATCTTGCCTCACTTCGTCCTGATACAGACACTGTAGATTCTTATATTATTGATGGGGCCAAGGTTCCATCGTTGAGATTACTACAGGTGATGGTCTTCCCTGGGTGTTGCTTATGGATGATTTTGTGGTGGTCATGGTAGTAGACATAGTGGCCAAAATACTGGCCAAAAAGGTAGATGATATGGTGGCCGAGATGGAGGTCAACCGCGGACACGTTTCAACTGTGGACAATAAGGACACTTTAAGTGGCAGTGTCCCAAAGCACCTGTAGCCAACGCTGCATCAGATGATCATGAAGATAATGGACTATCAGTGCAGATAATGGCAGAGACTATGTTGCCTTCACTGAATTTCAAGCTTAACGTTGTGGTGCCGCTTCTACATATGGATCCACAGCCAGATATTCAACATGTGTGGTAAGATCGAAGTAGTGGATAATTGACTCAATTGTGTTTGATCACATGACAAGTAAAGCAGGTATGTTGTATGATTACATATTTTTTGGTCGAATTTTAGATATTACTGTTGCGAATGGAAGTTCCCTGAGAGTTTGTGGAAAAAAAAGTTCCCGTCTTTCTTCCAGCTTGTCACTCAATTCAGTTCTCCATACACCTGACAATCCATTCAGTCTCTTATCTATTAGTAAAACTACACGTGACTTATAATACTTGGTAATATTCTATCTGGATGGTTGTGTTTTTTAATACCTGAAAACTGGAAAAGCTATCGGTAGGGGGTATATGGCTGGAGGCTTGTACCTGTTTGTCATAAATTCTTTCATTGCTTGTGCCCGCGTGATACTCAATCCATTTGAGTTGCACTATCAGTTAGGTCACACATCTATCCAAGCTCTCCAAAAAATGTGTCCGTCTTTGAATTTTTAAGTTTCTTTTTATTGTCAGTCATGTAGTTTGGCTAAACATCACCGGGTACACGATTCGGTAAGTCTAAATAAAGCTCCGACTCCATAGAGTCGATAATCATCCCCCGACGTGATACCGTGTGTGTCTAGGATGTGCAATACATAAGGCAAGATTGTGTATTTGAAAATTCATTTAGAACACAGAGTTAAAATCATATTCACAACAGAGTTGAACACAGTGTATAGGAAGGAAATAAATTTTCATTCATAATTGAAAGGTAATTCATATCTTTAAATACATTGATATGCCAAATAGACTACATTTGATCAAAATAACAAAAAGAAAAATAAGCGGCCATGAATATAATACTTATTGTCCGTACATTACGCCCTCGTATAGCTTGAAACTAAAAAACATTCAAAATGGACCGGCTTCGTTATACTTCAAAATAAAAAGAGCTTCTGAGTTGCTTCTCCTTGATTCAGCGAGCACCATTCGCACCCTCTTGGTTCTCGACACCTGAGATGTTGGGTATCAGTACACATCTTATACTGGTGAGCGGGATGAACCCATTCTCCTAAATCGACACTACTTATTAAGGTAAAGCTTGCATTTATCTTTCTGTCAGAACTATAGTGAATTGCAGTTCATAGTGGCAGCATATATGGAATCATTGAATATTTAAATATATATAGCGCATCGGTCGCTCACTCAACCGACATTTTTGTCCCTGCACTGAAACAGAGATAATACTAACCACCCCTTCATAAGACAATACGTTAGTATGTGTCCTATCTTATATGTATTCATTAGTGATAATCGATACAATAAAGGACAGTTACGTGACATTACGATGCACCCTATCAATCCGGGTAGAAAGCATAATTGAAGGTCCCACAAAATCTTGCCCCGAAGCCCGTTCCGATAATTTTCTCCTAGGTTAATTCGGTTTCGGTGCTCCAGATACTGTTTCGAGGAAATGCCAAACCTTGTGCATAAGTTGTCCATGACCAAGAAAATGCGTGAATAATTTATTTATGAAACATATGCATGGCACGAAACAGAATTAAGCAATATTATATATGAACTCATGTAACAGATTCATTTTCCTCCAAGCCATATGTTCCGATTTAGCAACCCGTAGGCACCAAATACTCCGAGGTACCATGCCACAATCGATGTTTCAGATACCGCATCTTATTCAACAGTTCTGTGGTTTTGAACCACAAATACTCGCTTCGCATACGAATCATGTGTTCTAAGTCTAGTGTATAGATGCACTCGACGATTACAGTATCCCATATTCTATCCTTAGTGGTATATCATGCATTGTGGCAATCAACTAAATTGTATATTCAACCTGGCATCATCGATTGAACATTTCGTTGCCTAAGAATTTGTTGACGTGAAAGATTAGGAAAGAAGAGTTCGAACCACCCACCGATTAGTTAATTTGCCGAGAGTAAGAGATCCGCTTCGCGACGATCAAACGTCAATTATATGTGTTTTCTGCAATGGCACCAACATCGTGTTAGAATTTCTTCTTCTATATTTGTTATCAAAATTCGGAGAAATAAATGCAGACGCTGACGCGAAAGCACATTCATCAAAATCAATTTAGAAGCATGAAAAATACGCTGGAAGGATCTACGCGGCATCTTAATGCAGAGCAGCGTAAGCAGAGGCCTCCAGAGCCGTCGAACATGCAACAGAGCTCTTCCGCCAAATACAGCGTGAAATATGAGCTCAAAGGACCATCCGCGTAAGTAAGGTACGTCCAGGCCGCCCCAGCATAAACAGAGTTCTTTATCGCCTCCATGGCGTAAAACTCAGCCGCTCTCAAAGCAGCATTAAAGCGTACGAGGAACGCTTCGTCTTCCCCGAAATGAACCTGTCAAGTCACGCGGTGAACCTGGCCTCTGACTCCTGACAAAAAAGTGCTGCACGGCTACCCAGACGATGGCTGGAAACGATGGCAGAACCCTCGGGTCGTACCCCACAGTATGATGGCGGATCTCTGCATTTAATGCAGAGGATTTGGTTAAAATATCACCAAACCGTCGTTTACCAAAGTCCCCCCAGCATAAACCGCTCTTTCGCGTACAAGGGAAAACGCTGCCTTGTTTTACACAGGCAAACATGAGCTGTTTTACGCTCCGCAGTAAGACAAACCGCTGCCATGTTAAAAGCTGCAGTTCATACTGGGCTCGAGGCACGTCTCTACGTCTAATTACACAGAGCAGTGACAGTTTCCCTCAAGGCACGTCTCTGCGACGGATGCACAGAAGGGCTGCAGACCTTCAAAACACGTCTTCGTATTTAATGCACAAGATGATGGCAAATCTCTGTAGAAGATTTGATTATATCTTCGAAAGCCGTAATTCCGGCTAAGACGTCCACATCAGCACTTCGGCACGGTACGCAGTGGCTTCTACGCCCGCCCAGGATCAGTGCTCCCTCGACTTCCAACGCCCTCTCATTCGGCTTCTATGCCCATTCGGCTTCTATGCCCATTCGGCTTCTATGCCTGTTCGACTTCTATGCCCATTCGGCTTCTATGCCTGTTCGGCTTCTATGCCTATTCGACTTCTACGCCTGTTCGGCTTCTATGCCTATTTTGGCTTCTACGCCAAGGTGACAGTCAGCTGGCTTTTACGCCAACCTCTGCTACACAAGGGATACCTACCTACGTGGCTTCTACGCCGTGATCTTCGTAGCAGATATACGCGTTTTGTCCCCTTAGTTGGACACGCGTCATATGCTCACTCAAAAGGTCATTTACACGCAGGCATTGGTTATTTTAAACCGTTGTCTAAAGGGGTGCTGTACTGTCCACTCCTCGGTTGTTACACCGACGGAGTGGTCACTGTCACCAAAACTCTATAAATAGAGACCCCTATCAATGGGGAGAAAAGGTCGAAAAACTAAAAACTCGAAGATCGGACAAGGTCATCGAACCAGAGATCAAGGAGGAGAGATAGAGAGAGAGAGAGAGAGAGAGAAGAATCCAGAGCTCGGGCAAGGAACAGGGAGCGACGACCTTCAGCATCGCGCATCCACCCTCCTTTGCAACCTCCGAAGCTGCATCCTGTCTTCCACGGCACTTCTTCAACATCGTGTAGTCCAAGGGCTAAAGTGATCGACCGCAGATCAGACACCTATAGCAATTTATACCCAGATTAAATAAATTGTACTCCCACATCCTCGTATAGGATTACATTGTACAAGTTTGTTTGTAAACCAAAGGGCGCGGGTCTCTTATAAACCCCGTCATTGAAATACACTTTCATTCTTTCGTTTAATACCACAAACAAGATGGCGACTCTGCTGGGGACATCTTTCTCTTCTGACGAGGAAGTAATTGCTCAACACGATGCGGTATCTGTAGGAACCGTGAAGAAGACACTGGTCGTTCAGTTCGACCAGTCTGCCTACGAAGACATGCTTCGGACTGGGGGTAGCTCTCACTCTCTTTTCGTCCAAGACAGCAGGAAGCTACGCAAAGTGTGGATGCCCAAGACATCCTCCACCGTTCCTGTGGACTCTCCGATCTCTCCGACCAATGAGGTGGTAGCATCGCTCCCTCTGTGCCCCGTACATAAAATTCAGTCTCCCGCTACGCGGTACAGACAAAGCTTTTGGCAAAGCCTCAGCGCTAACCCAGGAGTATCCTCTGCGCTATATGCGCAGAAATCAGTCTCCCGCTACGCGCGGTACAGACAAAGCTTCTGGCAAAGCCTCAGTGCTAACCCAGGAGTATCCACTGCGCTCTACGCACAGAAATCAGTCTCCCGCTATGCGCGGTACAGACAAAACTTCTGGCAAAGCCTCAGCGCTAACCCAGGAGTATCCACTGTGCTCTACGTGCAGAAATTAGTCTCCCGCTACGCGCGGTACAGACAAAACTTCTGGCAAAGCCTCAGCGCTAACCCAGGAGTATCCACTGCGCTATACGCGCAGAAATCAGTCTCCCGCTACGCGCGGTACAGACAAAACCTCTGATGGCGCCTCAACACCAAATCAGAAGTACATATCATGCTCTACGCGCAAAACGACATCTGACCTTTATGGTGAACCAGATGAGCGCTGCGATCTCCGCAAGGGGAAGCAAGCGGGTGAATACTCAACTACTGGGCCTCTACGCCAGCAAAAGAATAATCTGCCTACTCTCCGGATTATGCGAGAAGCTAATGGCCAACTGAGGGCCTCTCCAGCCTCACGCCAGACTGAGCGAATCCCCAAGTTACGCCAGGCACAGTCCCTCGGCGTAAAACAAGCTCAGATTGCGGAAAGACACCCTCCCGGGGGATTATCTGCCGCCCAGATGGCCAGCCTGTTGTATACAGGTGGTATAGGGAAAACCAGGGTGCCCAGTCTCCGCGTACCCGCTGAGGGGAACAGAAGATACAAGCCTTCGTCTTCCTCTTCGGCAAATCCTCCTGACCTGCATACCTATCTAATCCGAAAAGACAAAGACAGGAGTCGTAAAACAGTCAGACGAGGAGAGATCGTATGGGAAAATGCATCAACATCTAATGTCATCATGATGTATGAACCATATGAAGATAATGCCTTTATTGTCCCTCCTACCCGCGGCGATCAGCATCCAATAGTCTTCAAACACAAGCGGAACGGTCCAGTTGAACAGGAAGAATTCCGCGAGCCTGAGAGTGGGAAAATACAAATCCACAGGTACAGCCCACAGTCTTTGAAGATTATACAGAACATGGGTTATGATTTGGAATCAAAGCAAGGCCTCAACTATGGAAAGGGTAGACGAACACCATTGTAGGGTAATTCTCGCCACCAGCAAACTCGTTTCGGATTGGGATATGCTGCTGATCCCAAAACTTCAAAATTTAATCCTGTACGACCAAAGACAACTCCTCCTGATTCAGTTTCTACGACCGGAGACCATAGCGTGTCTGGGGGTAGCTCGCCTCGACAAAACAAAACAGCATCCAAAGCGAGGGGTAGAATGTCCACAGGATTCAAAGATGGTACAACAATGGCTATCTTCCCAGAAGACCATGAAACTCAGGCATCAAAAGCCCCACGACCGAAAGGAACTTTCTCCTTCGGAGAAGATGACGTAATTGAAATCTTCAATATATTAAGGAAGGAACGTAAGCTTCAGCTACCCAACATCAGATATCCTGAGAGGTCTGGCAGAATCAATAACCCAGATTATTGCCTCTTCCATCAGTACACTCATCACCCTACGAAGGCCTGCTATGTACTAAAGAAGAGAATTCAGGAATTAATCGATGCCAAGGTCATAACTCTACGTCTATAGGGAACGATCACTACGGCAAAGTAGCAGATATGTGCCTCCCTCTCCGATGGAGTCACTATCACAAAGTTTGTCATATTCATATTACCTCTGAATAAACTTTTGACCATCAATTATCATTACCTCTGATATCGATTGTCGTCTACACTTAACATTCGTACTTAAATTCTAAGTACGCCAGTAATGTTAAGTCCACAAAAATTGCCATGTCCATATTACCTCTGAGCAGATATGTGCCTCCCTCTCCGATGGAGTCACTATCACAAAGTTTGTCATGTTCATATTACCTCTGAATAAACTTTCGACCATCAATTATCATGTCCATATTACCTCTGATATCGATTGTCGTCTACACTTAACATTCGTACTTAAATTCTAAGTACGCCAGTAATGTTAAGTCCACAAAAATTGCCATGTCCATATTACCTCTGAGCAGATATGTGCCTCCCTCTCCGATGGAGTCACTATCACAAAGTTTGTCATGTTCATATTACCTCTGAATAAACTTTCGACCATCAATTATCATGTCCATATTACCTCTGATATCGATTGTCGTCTACACTTAACATTCATACTTAAATTCTAAGTACGCCAGTAATGTTAAGTCCACAAAAATTGCCATGTCCATATTACCTCTGAGCAGATATGTGCCTCCCTCTCCGATGGAGTCACTATCACAAAGTTTGTCATGTTCATATTACCTCTGAATAAACTTTCGACCATCAATTATCATGTCCATATTACCTCTGATATCGATTGTCGTCTACACTTAACATTCGTACTTAAATTCTAAGTACGCCAGTAATGTTAAGTCCACAAAAATTTCCATGTCCATATTACCTCTGAGCATATATGTGCCTCCCTCTCCGATGGAGTCACTATCAGAAAGTTTGTCATGTTCATATTACCTTTGAATAAACTTTCGACCATCAATTATCATGTCCATATTACCTCTGATATCGATTGTCGTCTACACTTAACATTCGTACTTAAATTCTAAGTACGCCAGTAATGTTAAGTCCACAAAAATTGCCATGTCCATATTACCTCTGAGCAGATATGTGCCTCCCTCTCCGATGGAGTCACTATCACAAAGTTTGTTATGTTCATATTACCTCTGAATAAACTTTCGACCATCAATTATCATGTCCATATTACCTCTGATATCGATTGTCGTCTACACTTAACATTCGTACTTAAATTCTAAAATACGCCAGTGATGTTAAGTCCACAAAAATTGCCATGTCCATATCACCTCTGAGCAAGTACAAGAACCCACTCCACATGACGAGGTAGAACCCATAGCACAAAAATTCTTGAAAGCTATAAGCTCCTACCGCCCATATGTCTGGGAAGTAGCATCGCCATCCAACGTCGTCACGATATATGGGCCACATGAGGATTCTATCTTCATCGTCCCACCTACCTGCAGCAGTCAGCGCTCAATAGTCTTCGGTCGCATGCGGAATCAACCGATTGTCCAAGAAGATCCTTTCGATGACGACACCGGGAAAATACAGATTCACCGTTATAGCCCGCAAGCGCTAAAGATCATGCAAAACATGGGCTACGACTTGGAACGGAAGCCAGGCCTCAACTACTGAAGAGGCAGACGAACGCCGCCGTGCGGCAACCCCCGCAATCGACAAACTCGTCTCGGGTTAGGGTATGCCACCTCCCTCGCAACTTTTGAGCCAAAAGAGGACCCCTTTTCCTCTTCCCAGAACAGCTCATCGCCCTCCAACTCGCCAGATGCTCTCGAACAAGCACTATCAGTGAATATGGTGATGACAAATCCCTCAGAAGCCGAGGAGTAGGATACGGAGCCATTCGAGGATGACCCCTGGGCTCAACAAATGGATACGCAGTGGGAATTCCTCTTCGAGCAGAGGGAACCTCCCACCAAGGACGAAGTCATCCAGATCAATGTTGGGGGTGAGCTCTCACCAAAGCCAATATTTGTCAGTAACAATCTTCCCCCACCTGAAAGGGAAGAAGTTATACAGCTGATAAAGGAATATATTGACGTCTTTGCGTAGGATTATGAGGACATGCCAGGCCTAGACCCGAAGGTAGCTACTCATATGCTCAATATATTGATCGATTCGAAGCCGGTAAAGCAGCACCAACGACGGTTCCGCCCAGATATGATGGACGCCATCGAGGCTGAAGTCAAGAAGTTGATAACCTGCGGTTTCATCCGGGAGGAACAACACCCCGACTGGGTCGCTAACGTGGTCCCAGTCATGAAGAAAAATGGGAAGGTACGTATCTGCATCGACTACCAAGATCTGAATGCGGCCTGCCCCAAAGATGAATTTCCTCTTCCCATCACGGACATCATGACCGACAATACCTGCGGCTTCGAACGCATGTCTTTCATGGACGGGTTCTCAGGATACAATCAGATCAAGATGCATCCTGAAGACGAGAAGCACACTGCCTTCCGGACACCACTGGGGGTATATTGCTATACGGTCATGCCCTTCGGATTAAAGAACGCTGGGGCTACGTACCAACGGGCTATGAGTAACATATTCCGTAGGCATTTATGCAAAACAGTGGAATGTTACGTAGACGACATAGCTGTCAAAAGTCGCCTCAAAGGTGATCACACCCGAGACCTGAGGGCGGTATTCGAATTAATGCGCCAGCATCAACTTAAGATGACCCCTACAAAGTCCTTTCTGGGTGTATCCAGTGGCAAATTTCTGGGATTTGTCATTACCACCAAAGGCATCGAAGTAGACCCTAACAAAGTCCAAGCGATCACGGCAATGCGACTGCCCCGTAATCTGAGGGAACTCAGGGGGTTCCAAGGACGTCTGGCTTATATCCGGCGATTCATATCCAACCTCTCGGGGAGATGTCAGCCCTTCTCTCATCTCATGAAGAAAGGTGTATCCTTCATATGGGACAAAACCTGTCAGCAAGCGTTCGGGGATATCAAACGCTACCTAACCAGTCCGCCAGTTCTGGTGCCTCCCGTCATGGGAAAACTATTCTTGCTGTACGTTCGGGCGATGGATCATTCGCTAGGAGCTCTCCTCGCACAGAAAAATGATGCGGGTCATGAACAGGCTATCTACTATCTCAGCAGGATGATGGTCGGGGTCGAGCACCGGTACAACCCAGAGGAGAAGGAATGCTTGGCTCTGATGTTCGCTGTCCAGAAAATGCGGCACTATGTCACCGGCCAGACTATTCATATCATCTCCAGGATCAACCCTCTCTGAGTGCTGATGAGCAAGCCAAGTGCCCTCAACTCCCGACTCGCAACTTGGGCGATGCTGCTAACACCATACGACATGGTATACATCCCACAGAAGTCCATCAAAGGCCAAGCACTGGCCGACTTCCTAGCGGCTCATTCGATCCCGGAGACCTCCAAACTATACGAAGACATCCCTGATGAAGTTGAAGAATGTAACTTCGCAAGAAAAAGTGACGTATGGCAACTATTCTTTGATGGCGCCTCCAGAACCGGTCCTAAAGGAAACGTCGTTTCAGGAGTGGGAGTCGTCCTAGTTACCCCGGATCAGCTCGTCATCTACCGAGCATACTCTCTTAGCGAGCCCTGCTCCAACAATGTGGCGGAATACAACGCTCTACTAATTGGGCTCCAAGTTACTACAGAACTGGGGGTAGAATCCCTGGAAGCTTTCGGTGATTCTCTGCTCATCGTCAATCAAGTCAGGGGAATATACGAAGTCCGTAATCCAGACCTCATCCCCTATCACCGGGCGACAATCGAGATAGCCGTGACGTTCAAAGGGTTCTTCCTAGAGCACGTACCTCGATCTCATAATCTGGAAGCTGATGCCCTGGCCAGCCTAGCTGCAGACTTAGCTACTCCTATAAGAAGGCAAGATTCGGTAATCCTTCTTAACAGAGATTTATTCTGTGTGAAGAACAGCTGTCACATAGAACGCAGCTACGCTGTAAACACCGATCCTCCTACAAGAGATTGGACAAGTCCTTTCATAGATTTCGTGGCATACGGAATCTTACCGGAGGACCCCAAGGAAGCAGTATCCGTCAAGAGACGATCGCTCCGCTTCTACTTCGATGCATCTTCACAATGCCTGTATCGCCGGACCTACGACGGACTGCTGTTGAGGTATCTCTCTGGCGCCGAAGCACAGCAGATTTTCCGTGAAGCTCACGATGGCGTATGCGGAGCGCATCAACCCGGGCCTAAGCTACAGGATCGCATCAGGAGAATGGGCTATTACTGGCCGACCATGATCGCAGATGCAATACAGTATGCAAAGCATTGCAGAGCCTGTCAGGTTCATGCAGACTTCATACATCAACCGTCGGAACATCTACATCCTACAGTCGCATCCTGGCCTTTCGAAGCATGGAGAATGGATATCATCGGTCCTATTCACCCGTCTTCTTCCAGGGGTCACCGGTTCATACTGGCCATCACGGATTACTTTTCCAAATGGGCCGAAGCAATCCCTCTCACTGAGGTAAAGGCATCCAACGTGGTCAGCTTCATCAAACATCACGTCATCTATCGCTTCGGGGTACCCCGGAGGATAATTCACGACAATGGGCCCCAGTTCATCAGCCAAACGTTTTATCGGTTTTGCGATAAAAATCGGATACACAATGTTGCCTCCACGGCGTACTATCCAGCTGCTAATGGTCTGGCGGAAGCTTTCAACAAAACCATTATCAAACTCTTGAAGAAGTTTGTCTCTTCAAACAAGAGAGACTGGAATGAAAAGCTGGGCGAATGCCTCTGGGCATACCGCACGACGGTACGAACGCCGATGGGTTGTACCCCATTCTCGCTGGTCTACGGGAGCGAAGCAGTTCTTCCCGTTGAAATCCAGATCCCGTCGCTCAGAATAGCCGTGGCTAATGAGCTGACTCAAGAAAAGAATGACCTTTTAAGGCTTCAGGAGCTAGAAGGATTAGACGAGAAACGCCTCCAAGCTCAACAGCGCATCGCGCTCTACCAAGCACGCATTTCTAGGGCTTTTAACCATAAAGTAAAGGAAAGGGTGTTCAAGGTCGGCGAGCTAGTTCTAGCAGTAAGAAGGCCGATGATTTTAACTCACAGAAGTAAAGGCAAATTCCAGCCCAAGTGGGAAGGCCCTTATGTGATCGAGACAACATTCTCGAACGGCGCCTACAGGATAGCCCAGCCTAACGGGGACCTATTAATGGCTCCCATCAACGGCAAATTCCTGAAAAGATACTACGCTTAATTCCCCCCTGCCCAGGCGAAACATAGCGAGAATCTCAATTCTGACAAAACTACTCCAAGAAAAGAAACTAGTTAGGTCATATCCTATCATGTCTGTACGACCTCTGAATAGATATATCCTGCTAAAGAGGTTTATCGAGAGTATATCAGGTCCATACTACCTCTGATATCCCCCTCACCTAAAAAACTGTCATTTACATTCCGAAATAACGGGTCCACAACAGTCAGAAAAGAGTCGCTTTTATTCATTCCCAAAAGGAGGCGAAATTATATAGGGAGAGATACATCAAGATGGCGGAGTAATCAGACCACGAATCTGCCGCTCCAGTGCGGCTATCCTCTCATTCCTAAGGGCCAAGGCATCGGCGCGAGCCCGCTCCAGCCGTGCCTCGGGGGTATGCGTAAGGATCATATTAGCCCTTGCCCGAAGACAGCCCGCACGGGCAGCTTCCGCACGGTCCAGATCCCGTCGCGCTTTACTCAGTCGACCAGTCGCTACCTCTAAACCTGCCAACGACTGGGAAGCCCACTCCTCTGCCCGAGCAAGTTTTTCCCTCAGCTTGGAGGCCCTCGCTGCATTCCCTTCATGCTCGGATCGACACTTCGTCTCAACAGCAAGAGCTTCTTCCACAACAGCTTTTCTCCTATCCATCTCCAGCTTATGCTTCTGGATAGAGTTGTCTAGGCTTTCAAGCTTTGTAGCGAGCCGCTCAGCCATGAGGTCGAATCGAGCCTGGACATCAGCATCAAGGCTGCCCTCAGCCCGCTGCAAATATTCGTTAATGGGTTGCTCTAAACCATTAACCACCGCCTCCAGAGCATCAGCTACTCCAGGATTGCCAAGCCCCCTAACAACCTCGATCGAAAGCTGAGAAGTCTTCTTCAGGAGCTCGAAGTCAAGATTCTTCGCCAACACCATCGGTATCATCGTTTTTAAACCGGTGTAGACAAGGCTGGTATGCTGCTCGGTCAACGCGAATAGACTCGACTGAACGCCCGGAGTGGCCGCGATGCTAGTAACTCCCTCTCCAGGGACAATTGCAGATGAGGTAGCCACCGCCGCCGCCTCGACGGGTGGCGCGGCCGAAAAAGGTGTGACGGCAACGATCGAAGTCATCGGCATACTCGCGAAAGGCGAGGTCACGATAATTGGTTCGTCCCCCTCCTGAGACGACGAAACCTCTCCAGTCGAGCTGGCCCCCGAAGACACTTCTGCCTCGGAATTAGGCGCCTCCACGTCATCGCTAGGAGCCGGAGCAGAGCCAGAAGGCGCTTCAACGCCGTATTCCCCGTGGACGTCATCCCCTGAAAAGAGGACAAAAAAGCAAAAATGTCAGCACAATGGTAATCTTCCTAGGAGGAGACAAAAAAAAAATGACATTTACCCGGAGCCAACGGCATATACGACGCGTCTGCAGCCGATGTGGCTAAACCACGCCTTAATGACGCGATACGACCTGTCATACCTGGAGAAAGAGGTGGGCCGACCGACATCGCCAAAAGCTCGGTCAAGCCTTCCCCAAAATGCGATCGAGGTTCGTTAGCCGGGGTCTCGCTAAGCGCACTCGCTGACACAGAAGCAACTTCCCCCACTGTTGACCTCGAGAAAGATTCTCCCATCTGCAGCGGCCACGTGGGCAATCCCGCTCCACTACTTGAAGCAGCCGCAGTGTCACGACCCGCACCCGGTTTAGGGGCACGAGTGCGTGGGTACGTCCAGCCTACGCCGCAGCATCGGCGGTAGAACGCTGTCAAGGTCTTGATACTATCTAGCCAATCTCACACAAGCATCCAATCTCCATAAGGAGGCACGGATGACACAAATAAATAAATACATACTCAATCACAGGACTACAGCACGATAAGATCTCGAACAAAAAATTAAATACAACACAAGTCAAAAAGTAATAATCTAACTCAACAAATATCCAAGTCTCAATAAAATGCCGGAGACAAATCCGGTACCAAATATTCTGCTAAAAGAACTAACTAAAAAAAATAGTAATTCCGGCTAGACCTCCCGGAATCACAACTAAACTACCAAGTCTGCAGCTACTCACCATATGGTCCATAAAGTGTCGGACAGCGGTCCTCTAAGGCATAGTCTGGAAAAATGTTTCCAATCAGGAAGGAGCAAAGTACAAATCTCAAATAACAGTTCCATATAATTGACAAGGACTATAAAGCAATAAACAGATGATGCTAGATACTGAGAAGACAGTGAAATAAATGCAATGGCAAATAGAGAGACAGGCAAAGTAAAGAGACATGCAAAATAGGCAATGTGACATAGTCAGTGCATAAAAGAAATGGAAAGAACAAGGTACAGTATCATATACGGGTGATGTAGTATATGATTTAAAATAGGGAACTGTAATCTATTCTAAGTGTTTAAAATAGTAGTTTCGAAATGTGATCGGCTTGGGAACATGTACGATAGCTATAGGGCCTGGCTAATCATATGTGAAGAGCATGATTAACACTTACATTGTTCTACACTACAATAAGAGGTTATGATCACATTTCTTACTAACTACTTCCCAGCCCCCAACTAGTACTGTGGATCCAACCATGACATGCCACGATACACGAGCAAGTCCAGTCTATCATGTACGATGTCTAATATACATGTCGTGTACAATGTCAATACGATAATCAAGGTAACATCTCATGACTGCAGATCCAAGCTATACTAGTCCGTGTAGCACAGTGTCAAGGATTCAGATGTAACATTTCTAGATTATTGAACTTTATAGGAATTATCAAAAATTGGAAATTATCAGAGAATGTACTTGCCTTGGGTCCTTAGCTGGTAATTATTGGTGTCCTGTTCCAGAGTATCCCCTGGGTAAACCAACAGTCCTATAAACATATCACAAAGCAAAACCACATTTGTATCAGATGCTACGCTAACACACAGTCTATAAACACTGAAATTGGGACTACTCTAGGTATGATACTGGCCACCTAGGATCACCTAGTAGATTCACCAATTAATCATATTACATACATATACTAAGAATGTTTGTATACGTATATACCAATTAATATATATATAGCAAATATATAATAAGTGTATACCAAAATATTTATATATATAATTTGATTTAAATACATACATATACATACCTGTATACCAATCATGTTCAATATATATACACGTATACATTAATATTAAGCATAATTAAATACCTAATTGCATTCATATAAATACATAAGTACTAATACAATAATTTAATTTACACTAATAATATAGTGTACATTTTATAAAATACAATGTTTTATGGAAATACCAATATACATATATGCATACTAATTTCTTTAAATATACACTAATTAAACATTAAACATTTCATATATCATATATATGTATATATATACATTAATACATACATATACTAATATATATATATATATATATATACTACGCTTATACATGTTTAACATTTAAATAAAAATAAATAATATACATGTACATATATTAACTTATACATTACTAAAGTATTTATATACTATACATATTTATGCCAAAATACATATTATATATGTTTGTACATATACCAAAAATACATATTTGTATCTACATCATTACATACATTAACACATATATATATTTATATATATACAGATAATTTAATATACATGTACATTGAATACGTATATATATATACAAATAGAGAGAATACAATATATATATATATTTATAGGTATATATATATATATACATACATATACATGTACACATATACCCACATACGCGTAGATACGTACACATATATTACGCTTACATATACACACAAATATACGTATTCATATACACCTACACACACATACGTATTTATATATATGTAAAGAAGGAGAGAAGGGGAAGAAGTCTCACAGGGGGCTGTCGGGGTGGCTGGCCGGCCGGACTGTGTGGAGTTCCTGCCGGAGTTGATGGGAAGAGGGGGAGTCGTCGGACAGCGCCGGAGTGCAGGCCGGACTGTGCTCAGGGGGAAGACTCGTGAGGGGGCCGTCGGAGTCTCTGGTGGTGGTGGTGGTGTTAAGTGATGGAGGTGGTGGTGGTGATTGGATGATGGAGGTGGTGGAGATGTATGGTGAAGATGGAGGTGGTGGTGGTAGTGTAGATGTAGGTGGTGGTGGTAGTCTGGCCGGAGTACGGTAGGAGGAATGGGGAGGAGCAGCCGGAGGAGGAACTCTTGAGGGGGCTCGGTTGGTCGCTCGCGGGAGGGGTTGAGCAGCGGGGATGGGGAGTTGGCCGCCGGAGGGGAGTCGGCCGAGCAGGGAGGAACTGTAGAGGCGGAGGGGGAGTACAGGAAGTCGGGGCTCGGTCGGAGGGTTGGCCGGCTGTAGGGAGGAGTTGCAGCGGGAGGTGGTGATAAATGTAGCCGGAGGTCGAGGAGCACAGCAGGGAGCAAGGGGCCGCCGGACCGATGTGGGGGGGGGTGAACAGTGTTCCCCCCTTCTTCCCTTTTAAATTTCAAAAATTAATGAAGAGAGGAAGAAGAAGAAGAAAATAAGGAGAAGAAAAGAAGAAGAAGGGAAGAAGAAGAAGAAGGATTTGTTCATACGTTGGAGAGAAAATGTGGGGGCTTGTGAGTAGGTGGGGAAACCTAGGTTTTCTAGGGATTAGGGTTTGATGGGACAAGACATTAAATAGGGAAGAGGGTGTATGGAATCAAGGGTTAGGATTGACCCCCTTTTAAATGAGCGGTCCAGATTGGTCATGGAAAAAAATAATTCATGGAGGAATGAGGGTGAGGTTTAATTAAAAATTAATAGGGCTCCCTCATTGGTTTAAACAAATGGGTGTTGACACCAAAAATGCAAATTTGCAAATTAGCCCCCTTAAATTTGGGTATTTGCACAAACGCATAAACTAATGAAATTTTGGCGGGCGATTCAGTGTCCGGTGTTTTGTAGGGTCAGGGGATGCTGTATGATCGGTATGGGCTCAATTAGCAGGGCACTGGAATTAAATTAGGATTTTTAGAATCGGTTAAAATAGTATCCTCAATTTAATTAGAAATAAATGCAAGTTGTGTTCTAAAATTAATTAGGAGTACAAGGGGCCAAAATCAGGTCAGGTCATCAATATCAATAATGAAGAAGACTCAGAACATAATATTACCCTAATTTGGGCCGCACGAAAAATAGGTCAAGATTGTCCCCAATTTCAATTGGAACGCACAACGATACAAAATAGGGATTTATTAAATAACGTCCGCGATAATTTTTGTGCGGCTAGAAATAATGCACAGAGAGCATAATTATGAGTTACAAAAATAGCAGAATGGAAGGCGGGCATGTCTAGGGCAAGATTGTGAAATTTGTTGGAAGGCAGAAGTCAGGGTAGCGCTCCAAATATCGAAGCAAAGGCAAAGCGCAATAAATAAATAAAATACGGTAATTAATTACAATCTCCAATAATTAAATCCTAAATAAAATAATTAAATACAGAATTCTAAAATTCCGACAGGTGTTAATCTACTGGGCTTCTAGGTCAAGTCTGCTAGCTCAAAATAAATGAACACTATATATAATAATATATATTTAATTACACATCTCACTTAATTATTTAAATTAATATACTATCATGAAATTACTAAATTGTAACTACCATAATATTAAATATTATTAAAAGTCGAAAATACCCCTGTTTTCGGAACGTGGTAGTGACAAGTCTACCCTCCTTAAAAGAATTGCTTCCTCGAAATTTAAAATCCTTATAGTAGCGTTTAATCATACACCTTATTATTTCCCTCAATTTTAAATTCATCAACCACGAAATCAGTTAATAATCCACAAGGTCTTTTCACAAATTTTTTTTTCAAAATTTTTGAAATTATAGCATTCCTGAAAATCCTCAGAATAAAATCAAAGTCCATTTTTATCAAAAAAATTCCCAAAATTTTCAGTTAATAAGTCAATACCCAGAATTTAATATCCACTCCTCTAATTTGATCAATGCACATATAAAATTTAAATCTCGTCCCAAAATTGAATTCAAACATTAATCTATCAATAATTTTATTTCTCGATTTCCTCTTCCTCAAAATACTCAACAATACGATACTTAAGGATTCTCCAAATGCAACATCCACATATAAAATTCTAAAATTCATAACTTGCAACCAAATAAATATAATGATAATCTCCCAAAATTTTCAAATTTTAATAACCAATTTAATCATGTCATAATCTTCCTGGAATTAATAAACCACCAATTATGAATGTTAATTTCTTAACCCTCTATTTAAATCAATGGTTATCCTCGAATTTTAATCATCTTGTCTCTCTTGTCAAGTCATAACCCCTTCAGAAATCTTCGTCATGGTCAAACCCCAATAATCATGGTCCAAGAAAATCTTTCCTATAATCATACAACATGCAATCTAAGGGGAATATGTATGGTCATGGTGTCTTTTGTCATGGTATTGCAGTCTCTGTATCAGGGTGTACTACTAACTACATTATAACAAAAAATCATGAATACAAGCTACAGTACTAGGGAATCAATCGATCAGAAGACGAAAAAGAACTTGAGGAAAGGAAGAAGGAACCTACTAACATATTCTTGCAGTATCTTCTATCTCTAACATACACTTAACTCTGGCACATTCACTAACTAATTCCTATTCCTGTACACTGATATCCATATCAACTAATCATTAGTCCACAAGACATCCATGATTACATCCTCATTGCATACACTTGCCTCTTGATACCTAAATCTGATACCAAGAATCTTTAATATATCCATGGTTTAATAATGCATCCAAGGTTTGATACCTCTATCTCTTTAGTACCCTAGTTTTTCTACCAGCACACTCACTGCTAGCTCTCTTACCTACTATAATTGTTGATACTAGCTATCCTTATCACTCAAGTGCATATCAAATGTAACACACCATACTAAGTACTGTTCTCTCCAATACAATCCTAGATGGACACCCAAGTCTGTTTGCGGTGCCATCTCAATCATGCCCAAGTCAACAGATCCTTACACATGCACCTCATCCACTCATATACTAATTTATATCTCTTCCATTATAAAATTTTATCCTCATAATAAGGTCCTCTAACTAACTCCTTGAACAATTTAAAGTAAAATGCATATACTTTCCTCAAAGTCAGATGTTCAGAAGCTGAAACAAAAATTCAATCACTTCCAAAAATCCTTACAGCTTTGTCTAGGCTCATTGAATCAATTTGAATCCTCAAACATTTTAATAACATAAAAACCTCAACTCCTTAAAATTCTTAAAAATTGCAATTCATTCCACTCTTCAAACAATAAAATTGAATCCACAAGTATACATATAACTACTCACAGTCTCTAATACTCAAGGTGCACACTAATACACCAATTATTTACAACCTCAACTGTGTACGAAAATTGTACTGCCCGAATTATTTGCACTATTACTTCCAAATGATCATCATCACTGATACTCTTTCTCCTCTATCTATAGTGCCAATACTAACTATAACACACCTATCATAGAACTATTGCTATAAGGCACTACGCTATGGGTTAACTCTAGATTAATGCCTACTGCTCACATGTCCAACTAGGAAGTACTTACAACTCACAAGCAACACTCAGTCAATACTAATACTCAAGACACAGACATAATTACAAGTCACTAATTATCATACTTAACAAGGAACCCTCAAAGAATAGAAGCTCAAAAGGAACTGGATCAAGGACGGAAGGTATCTTTACTGCTAGTAAAGAAGAGAAGCGATGGAACAAAGTCCTGGAATAACATAAATAGATAAATCTTGAGATGATACTTTAAGAACCAATTTAAGATACAACCTGATAATCATACACGTCTGTCAGAAGTCATGACACACAGAATCCTCGCCACGCCAGTAAGCATAGGTGCGATAAACGACAGGTTCCGTAACTAAGGTATGCAACTTTATAATCATGTCATCTAGAATCCTCGCCACGCCAACCGGTATGGCTGCGAGAGACTCTAAGTTTCATAACTACAGTATGTACATCCAAGTCTGGTTCCTACGTTCTCGTCACGACAGCTAGAAAGGCTGCGATAAACTCTAGGTTCCATAACCAAAGTAGACATTTTACCTTTCTCACTGTCCTCATCAATATATGTCATCAGATGATACCGTAAATTTTAGCCCGTAAAATTCATCTCGATATAAAATCAACTCAACAACGATACCAAGAATTTAAATTTAACAACTGGCCGACAAGAATCAAGCTCAATATCAACAAGCGAGAACGGACGAAAACAAGGGGAAAGGAATTAAAATTAGAAATTGTAATAAGATTCTCAAGGGGTCGTCCCAGGAATCTCTCAAGAATTTGTGATTGAGTATTCGCTCTCGTCCTAGTATCCTATGTCCTAGATCCTATCGCAGGCATGTAGTAGTATAACAAGGATGCCACACAACTACGACATCGCACAACTCGCGAAGTCTGACTTGCATGGGCCACCACTAAAAACGTGTCACGACCCGCACCCGATTTAGGGGCACGAGTGCGTGGGTACGTCCAGCCTACGTCGCAGCATCGGCGGTAGAACGCTGTCAAGGTCTTGATACTATCTAGCCAATCTCACACAAGCATCCAATCTCCATAAGGAGGCACTGATGACACAAATAAATAAATACATACTCAATCACAGGACTACAGCACGATAAGATCTCGAACAAAAAATTAAATACAACACAAGTCAAAAAGTAATAATCAAACTCAACAAATATCCAAGTCTCAATAAAATGCCGGAGACAAATCCGGTACCAAATATTCTGCTAAAAGAACTAACTAAAAAAAATAGTAATTCCGGCTAGACCTCCCGGAATCACAACTAAACTACCAAGTCTGCAGCTACTCACCATATGGTCCATAAAGTGTCGGACAGCGGTCCTCTAAGGCATAGTCTGGAAAAATGTTTCCAGTCAGGAAGGAGCAAAGTAAAAATCTCAAATAACAGTTCCATATAATTGACAAGGACTATAAAGCAATAAACAGATGATGCTAGATACTGAGAAGACAGTGAAATAAATGCAATGGCAAATAGAGAGACAGGCAAAGTAAAGAGACATGCAAAATAGGCAATGTGACATAGTCAGTGCATAAAAGAAATAGAAAGAACAAGGTACAGTATCATATACGGGTGATGTAGTATATAATTTAAAATAGGGAACTGTAATCTATTCTAAGTGTTTGAAATAGTAGTTTCAAAATGTGATCGGCTTGGGAACATGTACGATAGCTATAGGGCCTGGCTAATCATATGTGAAGAGCATGATTAACACTTACATTGTTCTACACTACAATAAGAGGTTATGATCACATTTCTTACTAACTACTTCCCCGCCCCCAACTAGTACTGTGGATCCAACCATGACACGCCACGATACACGAGCAAGTCCAGTCTATCATGTACGATGTCTAATATACATGTCGTGTACAATGTCAATACGATAATCAAGGTAACATCTCATGACTGCAGATCCAAGCTATACTAGTCCGTGTAGCACAGTGTCAAGGATTCAGATGTAACATTTCTAGATTATTGAACTTTATAGGAATTATCAAAAATTGGAAATTATCAGAGAATGTACTTGCCTTGGGTCCTTAGCTGGTAATGATTGGTGTCCTGTTCTAGAGTATCCCCTGGGTAAACCAACAGTCCTATAAATATATCACAAAGCAAAACCACATTTGCATCAGATGCTACGCTAACACACAGTCTATAAACACTGAAATTGGGACTACTCTAGGTATGATACTGGCCACCTAGGATCACCTAGTAGATTCACCAATTAATCATATTACATACATATACTAAGAATGTTTGTATACGTATATACCAATTAATATATATATATAGCAAATATATAATAAGTGTATACCAAAATATTTATATATATAATTTGATTTAAATACATACATATACATACCTGTATACCAATCATGTTCAATATATATACACGTATACATTAATATTAAGCATAATTAAATACCTAATTGCATTCATATAAATACATAAGTACTAATACAATAATTTAATTTACACTAATAATATAGTGTACATTTTATAAAATACAATGTTTTATGGAAATACCAATATACATATATGCATACTAATTTCTTTAAATATACACTAATTAAACATTAAACATTTCATATATCATATATATGTATATATATACATTAATACATACATATACTAATATATATATATATATATATATATACTACGCTTATACATGTTTAACATTTAAATAAAAATAAATAATATACATGTACATATATTAACTTATACATTACTAAAGTATTTATATACTATACATATTTATGCCAAAATACATATTATATATGTTTGTACATATACCAAAAATACATATTTGTATCTACATCATTACATACATTAACACATATATATATTTATATATATACAGATAATTTAATATACATGTACATTGAATACGTATATATATATACAAATAGAGAGAATACAATATATATATATATTTATAGGTATATATATATATATACATACATATACATGTACACATATACCCACATACGCGTAGATACGTACACATATATTACGCTTACACATACACACAAATATACGTATTCATATACACCTACACACACATACGTATTTATATATATGTAAAGAAGGAGAGAAGGGGAAGAAGTCTCACAGGGGGCTGTCGGGGTGGCTGGCCGGCCGGACTGTGTGGAGTTCCTGCCGGAGTTGATGGGAAGAGGGGGAGTCGTCGGACAGCGCCGGAGTGCAGGCCGGACTGTGCTCAGGGGGAAGACTCGTGAGGGGGCCGTCGGAGTCTCTGTTGGTGGTGGTGGTGTTAAGTGATGGAGGTGGTGGTGGTGATTGGATGATGGAGGTGGTGGAGATGTATGGTGAAGATGGAGGTGGTGGTGGTAGTGTAGATGTAGGTGGTGGTGGTAGTCTGGCCGGAGTACGGTAGGAGGAATGGGGAGGAGCAGCCGGAGGAGGAACTCTTGAGGGGGCTCGGTTGGTCGCTCGCGGGAGGGGTTGAGCAGCGGGGATGGGGAGTTGGCCGCCGGAGGGGAGTCGGCCGAGCAGGGAGGAACTGTAGAGGCGGAGGGGGAGTACAGGAAGTCGGGGCTCGGTCGGAGGGTTGGCCGGCTGTAGGGAGGAGTTGCAGCGGGTGGTGGTGATAAATGTAGCCGGAGGTCGAGGAGCACAGCAGGGAGCAAGGGGCCGCCGGACCGATGTGGGGGGGGGTGAACAGTGTTCCCCCCTTCTTCCCTTTTAAATTTCAAAAATTAATGAAGAGAGGAAGAAGAAGAAGAAAATAAGGAGAAGAAAAGAAGAAGAAGGGAAGAAGAAGAAGAAGGATTTGTTCATACGTTGGAGAGAAAATATGGGGGCTTGTGAGTAGGTGGGGAAACCTAGGTTTTCTAGGGATTAGGGTTTGATGGGATAAGACATTAAATAGGGAAGAGGGTGTATGGAATCAAGGGTTAGGATTGACCCCCTTTTAAATGAGCGGTCCAGATTGGTCATGGAGAAAAATAATTCATGGAGGAATGAGGGTGAGGTTTAATTAAAAATTAATAGGGCTCCCTCATTGGTTTAAACAAATGGGTGTTGACACCAAAAATGCAAATTTGCAAATTAGCCCCCTTAAATTTGGGTATTTGCACAAACGCATAAAATGATGAAATTTTGGCGGGCGATTCGGTGTCCGGTGTTTTGTAGGGTCAGGGGACGCTGTATGATCGGTATGGGCTCAATTAGCAGGGCACTGGAATTAAATTGGGATTTTTAGAATCGGTTAAAATAGTATCCTCAATTTAATTAGAAATAAATGCAAGTTGTGTTCTAAAATTAATTAGGAGTACAAGGGGCCAAAATCAGGTCAGGTCATCAATATCAATAATGAAGAAGACTCAGAACATAATATTACCCTAATTTGGGCCGCACGAAAAATAGGTCAAGATTGTCCCCAATTTCAATTGGAACGCACAACGATACAAAATAGGGATTTATTAAATAACGTCCGCGATGATTTTTGTGCGGCTAGAAATAATGCACAGAGAGCATAATTATGAGTTACAAAAATAGCAGAATGGAAGGCGGGCATGTCTAGGGCAAGATTGTGAAATTTGTTGGAAGGCAGAAGTCAGGGTAGCGCTCCAAATATCGAAGCAAAGGCAAAGCGCAATAAATAAATAAAATACGGTAATTAATTACAATCTCCAATAATTAAATCCTAAATAAAATAATTAAATACATAATTCTAAAATTCCGACAGGTGTTAATCTACTGGGCTTCTAGGTCAAGTCTGCTAGCTCAAAATAAATGAACACTATATATAATAATATATATTTAATTACACATCTCACTTAATTATTTAAATTAATATACTATCATGAAATTACTAAATTGTAACTACCATAATATTAAATATTATTAAAAGTCAAAAATACCCCTGTTTTCGGAACGTGGTAGTGACAAGTCTACCCTCCTTAAAAGAATTGCGTCCTCGAAATTTAAAATCCTTATAGTAGCGTTTAATCATACACCTTATTATTTCCCTCAATTTTAAATTCATCAACCACGAAATCAGTTAATAATCCACAAGGTCTTTTCACAAATTTTTTTTTCAATATTTTTGAAATTATAGCATTCCTGAAAATCCTCAGAATAAAATCAAAGTCCATTTTTATCAAAAATTTTCCCAAAATTTTCAGTTAATAAGTCAATACCCAGAATTTAATATCCACTCCTCTAATTTGATCAATGCACATATAAAATTTAAATCTCGTCCCAAAATTGAATTCAAACATTAATCTATCAATAATTTTATTTCTCGATTTCCTCTTCCTCAAAATACTCAACAATACGATACTTAAGGATTCTCCAAATGCAACATCCACATATAAAATTCTAAAATTCATAACTTGCAACCAAATAAATATAATGATAATCTCCCAAAATTTTTAAATTTTAATAACCAATTTAATCATGTCATAATCTTCCTGGAATTAATAAACCACCAATTATGAATGTTAATTTCTTAACCCTCTATTTAAATCAATGGTTACCCTCGAATTTTAATCATCTTGTCTCTCTTGTCAAGTCATAACCCCTTCAAAAATCTTCGTCATGGTCAAACCCCAATAATCATGGTCCAAGAAAATCTTTCCTATAATCATACAACATGCAATCTAAGGGGAATATGTATGGTCATGGTGTCTTTTGTCATGGTATTGCAGTCTCTGTATCAGGGTGTACTACTAACTACATTATAACAAAAAATCATGAATACAAGCTACAGTACTAGGGAATCAATCGATCAGAAGACGAAAAAGAACTTGAGGAAAGGAAGAAGGAACCTACTAACATATTCTTGCAGTATCTTCTATCTCTAACATACACTTAACTCTGGCACATTCACTAACTAATTCCTATTCCTGTACACTGATATCCATATCAACTAATCATTAGTCCACAAGACATCCATGATTACATCCTCATTGCATACACTTGCCTCTTGATACCTAAATCTGATACCAAGAATCTTTAATATATCCATGGTTTAATAATGCATCCAAGGTTTGATACCTCTATCTCTTTAGTACCCTAGTTTTTCTACCAGCACACTCACTGCTAGCTCTCTTACCTACTATAATTGTTGATACTAGCTATCCTTATCACTCAAGTGCATATCAAATGTAACACACCATACTAAGTACTGTTCTCTCCAATACAATCCTAGATGGACACCCAAGTCTGTTTGCGGTGCCATCTCAATCATGCCCAAGTCAACAGATCCTTACACATGCACCTCATCCACTCATATACTAATTTATATCTCTTCCATTATAAAATTTTATCCTCATAATAAGGTCCTCTAACTAACTCCTTGAACAATTTAAAGTAAAATGCATATACTTTCCTCAAAGTCAGATGTTCAGAAGCTAAAACAAAAATTCAATCACTTCCAAAAATCCTTACAGCTTTGTCTAGGCTCATTGAATCAATTTGAATCCTCAAACATTTTAATAACATAAAAATCTCAACTCCTTAAAATTCTTAAAAATTGCAATTCATTCCACTCTTCAAACAATAAAATTGAATCCACAAGTATACATATAACTACTCACAGTCTCTAATACTCAAGGTGCACACTAATACACCAATTATTTACAACCTCAACTGTGTACGAAAATTGTACTGCCCGAATTATTTGCACTATTACTTCCAAATGATCATCATCACTGATACTCTTTCTCCTCTATCTATAGTGCCAATACTAACTATAACACACCTATCATAGAACTATTGCTATAAGGCACTACGCTATGGGTTAACTCTAGATTAATGCCTACTGCTCACATGTCCAACTAGGAAGTACTTACAACTCACAAGCAACACTCAGTCAATACTAATACTCAAGACACAGACATAATTACAAGTCACTAATTATCATACTTAACAAGGAACCCTCAAAGAATAGAAGCTCAAAAGGAACTGGATCAAGGACGGAAGGTATCTTTACTGCTAGTAAAGAAGAGAAGCGATGGAACAAAGTCCTGGAATAACATAAATAGATAAATCTTGAGATGATACTTTAAGAACCAATTTAAGATACAACCTGATAATCATACACGTCTGTCAGAAGTCATGACACACAGAATCCTCGCCACGCCAGTAAGCATAGGTGCGATAAACGACAGGTTCCGTAACTAAGGTATGCAACTTTATAATCATGTCATCTAGAATCCTCGCCACGCCAACCGGTATGGCTACGAGAGACTCTAAGTTTCATAACTACAGTATGTACATCCAAGTCTGGTTCCTACGTTCTCGTCACGACAGCTAGAATGGCTGCGATAAACTCTAGGTTCCATAACCAAAGTAGACATTTTACCTTTCTCACTGTCCTCATCAATATATGTCATCAGATGATACCGTAAATTTTAGCCCGTAAAATTCATCTCGATATAAAATTAACTCAACAACGATACCAAGAATTTAAATTTAACAACTGGCCGACAAGAATCAAGCTCAATATCAACAAGCGAGAACGGACGAAAACAAGGGGAAAGGAATTAAAATTAGAAATTGTAATAAGATTCTCAAGGGGTCGTCCCAGGAATCTCTCAAGAATTTGTGATTGAGTATTCGCTCTCGTCCTAGTATCCTATGTCCTAGATCCTATCGCAGGCATGTAGTAGTATAACAAGGATGCCACACAACTACGACATCGCACAACTCGCGAAGTCTGACCTGCATGGGCCACCACTAAAAACGCGTCACGACCCCCACCCGGTTTAGGGGCACGAGTGCGTGGGTACGTCCAGCCTACGTCGCAGCATCGGCGGTAGAACGCTGTCAAGGTCTTGATACTATCTAGCCAATAATGAAGAAGACTCAGAACATAATATTACCCTAATTTGGGCCGCACGAAAAATAGGTCAAGATTGTCCCCAATTTTAATTGGAACGCACAACGATACAAAATAGGGATTTATTAAATAACGTCCGCGATGATTTTTGTGCGGCTAGAAATAATGCACAGAGAGCATAATTATGAGTTACAAAAATAGAAGAATGGAAGGCGGGCATGTCTAGGGCAAGATTGTGAAATTTGTTGGAAGGCAGAAGTCAGGGTAGCGCTCCAAATATCGAAGCAAAGGCAAAGCGCAATAAATAAATAAAATACGGTAATTAATTACAATCTCTAATAATTAAATCCTAAATAAAATAATTAAATACAGAATTCTAAAATTCCGACAGGTGTTAATCTACTGGGCTTCTAGGTCAAGTCTGCTAGCTCAAAATAAATGAACACTATATATAATAATATATATTTAATTACACATCTCACTTAATTATTTAAATTAATATACTATCATGAAATTACTAAATTGTAACTACCATAATATTAAATATTATTAAAAGTCGAAAATACCCCTATTTTCGGAACGTGGTAGTGACACGCAGCGATAGTAACCTCTAGCGAAGACTCTCCGGCGCCACCAGCCGGAACTGTAGAAGGTCCCTCTCTAAAAGGCGAGGAACCTCCAGCCAAAGATTCATTCCTGATGCAGGGAGGTGCCGGCTCACTCACGGGAGCCTCAATACCGGGAATGCGGAGAGGACGAGCCACCGTCTCCTTCCTCCTCTTACGAAGGGAAGCTTCCTTCGGAGCAGAAGCCCGTCGCTTCCCAGAAGAGACTACCAAAGCCCCCGCCGGCGCAGGCACTGCACACCTCGACAACGACACCAGAGGCTCATCCGGAGTACCAGACTCCTCGCCCTCGTCAGAAGAAACCGAGGGGACTTCGACTCTTCCCCCAGGCTTGGCAGAAGGCACTCTAAAGCTTCCACGCCTGTCGAAATCGCGATGGAAGGTGTTAATCGCCACATAAAACTGGGTGTAAGAATAAAGGATGCGCAGCTCCGTGGAGGTTGTAACGACGACACGATAAAAATTGCCCCTGTGCAACCCATGATAAAATATCGCCACCCTCTAGCTCTATCAATGAGTCCGCCCCTGGGCCTGAAGCTGGTGACGGCGTTACCCACGTGCAACTGATCGTACCCGAACTGCCTGGCAAATCGACTAGGCAAGTAGGGCTCGAAGAAGCAATAGTCTTTGCTCCTATACAGCAGATGGGATGGTCTGATACAGACCAACCAATTAAAAGCCTCCGGAGAAAGAACGGTCTTCTCTCCACTTGAATCCTCAAGCCACACCCAGGATTGGTTGCGATGTACCGGAGGTGGAGTACAGAGGATCTTCCAGCCATGGCTGAGGATCAACACTAACCGACAGTCTAAAACTATGTTCACATTCCAGGTAGAATCCCTGTAATTCAGCAGGAATATACCCCCTGAGCTGCTACCGGAACCGGGAGACATCACCCGGGGATTGTGGAGAATTAACCATCCCATCAGATACAGATATGGCAATTTCACCCTGGGAAAACTCTCACACGGAGCTTCATCGACGAGCAACCCATCGGTCATGGCCCTCAGGCCAGCCTGAATACGGCAGACCATGGCAGGAAGCAGGCCCAGTCTTGCCCCAAACACCAGACTCACTGCGGGCCACAGGATGTTCCGGTGAATATGATCCACGGACGCGATACCGGGCACTACCACTCGACGCAGCCATATGGAGAGGAAACCAGCCAGCTGGGCTTCCTTAGACAGAGGCCTGCGACAGCGCCTCAAATAACTGTGGGCCTTGGTACCTTCGGGGTATTTTCCTACCCCCTCAACGAGAATCTGATCGGGAGCCTTGGCGTCTTCCATAAGAGCCTCAACAACCTGGGCACTAAGGACGCCCAAGCAGTTCACGGGCTCATTCTTACCCCCGAGGCTTTCTCCGACTTGGCGGCCCTAGCCCGATGGAAGAAGAGGTAGGACATCCACTTAGTAGTATGGGCCAAATCAGAGGGCTCGTCATAAAAAGCGGTGCACGCGAAGTACTGACACATCAGCTCCTGATATACTTCCGCCACCCGAGGGTCCAAATCCCCCAACTCCCGGTTGGTGGGGACATACTCTTTATATGGGGTATCCCCCATCGGCAGTCTCGAGACAACTGCCATCTCATGGAGGGCCAATCCCAACTCCCCCAGTGGAGTGGCGAAGGTCCCGGTGAGCGGAATATACCGCTCCATCAGTGCCAAGAACAAATTAGCATTGGGAGGCAACCCAACACTCGTCGCACTCACGGCGGCATATAGTCCAATGTCCTCCAGCTCTCTTCGGAAGTACGACAAGGCCCAATCAACTAGGCATCTCCATCGGGAGTTCGTTGGGGCGATCCACCCGTTGCACCGAGGATTCTCCTTGGGATATACCCCGCCTCGACCCATGAAGTCGTTGCAGAAGGTCGGCAACTGGACAGGCTGGATCACCGAGCTAACTTCACTCGGGATATTACCAGGACACAGCCCCCGAAACAGCGTCACAACGCCGGAGGGGCGACTGACAAACGACCCCTGGTCAGCTCCTTTCAGATGAAAGATCTTCCCAGGCTTCCCGTGAAGATCAGGAGTCAGCTTCCATGACATCTTCCTAGGATGCGTCGCATGGGAGAAAGCCGAGATAGGATAATCCCTCGGCATCGTCGGCAGATACAAGACCAAATTCCAGGCAGGAAAGATCCAAGGCTCCCTCTTGGGCTTCGTCTGGGACTGTTTATCGATCATATCCCCAAAGAGGAAAGCCGGCTTTATGTACTGCTCCCCGTCTACATGTGTCAAGGGTTCGCCATTAATCATGCTCAACAGCATTCGCTCACCCTGGGCCGATATTAAAAACTCCCTGCCCTCAGGATACTGGGGTCTAGAGATGGGAAAGGCCACATGGGACAGATCCTCCAGGTAGTTCGAGTGCAGCATCCCGGCAGCGGAGCCCATCACCTCAGTCAGCGGAGACTCACCCAAATCAACTGCAAAGGTGCAAGGAAAATAGGTCATTGCAAATCCTGCACAAAGTGCGGACCAAAGAAACGACAGTCTGTGCTTTACGCCAAGATTGCACAAATTTGGTCTCTATACGCCGGAAGTCTCCTCCGCAAGCGTAAAAATTCAAAATTTTACGATATACCCCAATTTTCGTTAGCCAGAGCTTTTACGCTCAGAACTACGAAAATATGGAGTTTTTACGCTGGCACATTAGAAATGTGGGCGTAAAAGATGAAAACGTCTCCGTGCATCATCTTTCTCAAAAGAGGCTATCAGCACAGAAGACGACCTAGCGCGGTCACGTTCAACATGTGCGAAGGATTTTTCGTCGTTTATCATCCCAAAAAGCTCTACCTCTAAAGCCGGGTGCACTCCTCATCGACGGGATACTCCTCTCAGAAGGAGGTTCACCTTGCCCGACCGAAGATTCTCTCGCCGGTACCGAAGAACGAGAAGAAGAACCTACGCTCTTTCCCTTAGCGGAGGGAGTTTGTTTCGACGCCATTTCTGAGGACTCGAAGTGCTCGAAGAAGGAACGAAGGAAAGCTCTCTTTCGCAGAAGACAGATAAAAAGCTTTTTCTCTCAAAAGCTTGGGGTATATATACGGACCGAGTCGACTCCTCGAATCCTCGGACGAACCCCTCGAGACCCCAACCGGATCTCGCAATTAAGAGTTGGTTATGATTGGATGCTACGTCAGCCCACTACCCTCAAAAAACGGACAGTCAGCGAATTCGAAAGGTTTTTTCGTGCAAGACGGTTCAGCGGGTTCTACGCTAAAGGAGCTTTCTACGCTCGACAGCAACAGATCTACGGTTTTACGCTCGCAAGCTGCAAGTCTATGGTTTTACGCCCGGATGCCTTTGTGCTCGGTAGCTTTTATGCTCGAGAGGCCACAAACCTACGACTTTACGCTCAGCAGATACCAAATCGACGATCTCACGCTCGGTGGCGCTCAGTTTACGCTCAGAAGCAACAGATCCGCAAAACCTCACGCTCGAAGAAATTTTCTTTTCAGGAGCTAAAGATCTACAGTTCTGCGCTAAAGGAGCTTTTCTACGCTCGACAGCAACAGATCTACGGCTTCACGTTCGACAGCTACAAGTCTACGGTTTATGCCCGGATGCCTTTGTGCTCGGTAGCTTTTATGCTCGAGAGGCAACAAACCTACGACTTCACGCTCAGGAACCACAAGTCTACGATTTCACGCTCGATGGTGTTCTTACGCTCACAGGCTACAGATCTACAGTTCTTCGCTAAAGGAGCTTTTCTACGCTGGACAACAACAGATCTACGGCTTCACGTTCGACAGCTACAAGTCTACGGTCTATGCCCGGATGCCTTTGTGCTCGGTAGCTTTTATGCTCGAGAGGCAACAAACCTACGAATTTACGCTCAGGAACCACAAGTCTACGATTTCACGCTCGATGGTATTTTTACGCTCATAGGCTACAGATCTACAGTTCTGCGCTAAAGGAGCTTTTCTACGCTCGACAGCAACAGATCTACGGCTTCACGTTCGACAGCTACAAGTCTACGGTTTATGCCCAGATGTCTTTGTGCTCGGTAGCTTTTATGCTCGAGAGGCAACAAATCTATGACTTCACGCTCAGGAACCACAAGTCTACGATTTCGCGCTCGGTGGTATTTTTACGCTCAGAGGCTACAGACTGATGATTTCACGCTCCACGACTTTCCGCATATCCGAACAGTCCCCAAGGCGGTCAATTGCAAAGAATTCACACAGAAGATACTCGTTCTTGACCCAGAGCATCCCAAGTACCCGAAGCATACAGAGTTCAAATATTGAGAAATTACTCTTCTCGGGTCCAAAATTAGAGGTTCATCCAGACTCCAGTCTGAACATCCCGTCTATCAAGGTGGAAACTCAATTTGACAGCCAAAAACCTCGACCCTGTTCCAAGGGAGTTTCGAGAGATCATTCTTGAAGACGAAGTCTGAACAAGATCATGCTCATCAGAGAAGCAACAGTTCAGAATTCTACGTCGTCCCTCAGTCCTAGCAACAGGACAGTTCTAAATGTTCAAGGACGCTCAGCGGCGTTCTATGGACTATTCACTACACGTAAAAGACGGGGCCTATTACTCTTCCTATCAGTCGGCGTAAAGATTCAGACGTGTCGAAGCTGCACATATCCAGACTTCACAGCAACGTATGGCAAAGACGATTATATGCAGAGAAGAAAGACGACTTTATTTAAAATCACAATTACATATGAGGGAAATCCTGTCTACAGGGGTTTTTCTTCATTTTTCGTGATTACATATGAGGGAAATCCCTTCTACAAAGGATTTCCTCATCGTCGTCTGAAGATCGCCCAGAAGCTGTTCTGACAGATTCTCGCATGGGCTTCAATTCTTCATCCATCTTCTCCAGCAGATAGTCGGCAGAACTGACTGGCATGGCGGTGGTCGACGGCGGAGGACGACAGAGTTGGGGCTTGCATAGATTTTGCAGGTCCCAAGCTTCGTGCACCGCTCAAGCCGGGACAGAACGTGTCTGTCTGACTCTCGTCACCGGAGGCAACGGGAGAAGGCGCCATTTGCAAGCTGTGTGGTCTAATACGACCCTTCCTCTCTTCTGGTGCAACGCCATACAAAGTTGCTGATTATCCCGAGCAAGGGAGGCTAAGATATCCTTCCATGATCCATCGTTGGAATGGACACGTGCTCGAAGATGCCGTCTTTTTCGGCTCCTTACATGCTGGAAGAACATGGTCTTCTTCTTCCTCAGGTCGACCCGACGAACTTCGGCGATCATCTCAGCATGGTGAAAGGAAATGTGGGAAGAAACAGGTTAACTCCTCAGCCCTTTTATAGGCAAGCGAGGTCACACTTACCCCCAATAAATCTGCCATCAAGACCGGCCTGAAAGAACGCGTCAATCTTGACCGTTTCCACGCTCCACTCAGAAACATTTCGGGTTACGAGGGGCCATTCATGCTTCATTCAAAGCATTTCAAATTCCGAGGAATTTAAAAGCTTCGAAGGGGGTCTTGTAGAAGCATGAAAAATACGCTGGGAGGATCTACGCGGCATCTTAATGCAGAGCAGCGTAAGCAGAGGCCTCCAGAGCCGACGAACATGCAACAGAGCTCTTCCGCCAAATACAGCGTGAAATATGAGCTCAAAGGACCATCCGCGTAAGTAAGGTACGTCCAGGCCGCCCCAGCATAAACAGAGTTCTTTATCGCCTCCATGGCGTAAAACTCAGCCGCTCTCAAAGCAGCATTAAAGCGTACGAGGAACGCTTCGTCTTCCCCGAAATGAACCTGTCAAGTCACGCGGTGAACCTGGCCTCTGACTCCTGACAAAAAAGTGCTGCACGGCTACCCAGACGACGGCTGGAAACGATGGCAGACCCCTCGGGACGTACCCCATAGTATGATGGCGGATCTCTGCATTTAATGCAGAGGATTTGGTTAAAATATCACCAAACCGTCGTTTACCAAAGTCCCCCAGCGTAAACCGCTCTTTCGCGTACAAGGGAATATGTTGCCTTGTTTTACACAGGCAAACATGAGCTATTTTACGCTCCGCAGTAAGACAAACCGCTGCCACGTCAAAAGCTGCACTTCATACGGGGCTCGAGGTACGTCTCTACGTCAATTACACAGAGCAGTGACAGTTTCCCTCAAGGCACGTCTCTGCGACGGATGCACAGAAGGGCTGCAGACCTTCAAAACACGTCTCCGTATTTAATGCACAAGATGATGGCAAATCTCTGTAGAAGATTTGATTATATCTTCGAAAACCATAATTCCGGCTAAGACGTCCACATCAGCACTTCGGCACGGTACGCAGTGGCTTCTACGCCCGCTCAGGATCAGTGCTCCCTCGGCTTCCAACGCCCTCTCAGTCTCTACGACCATTCGGCTTCTATGCCCATTCGGCTTCTATGCCCATTCGGCTTCTATGCCTATTCGGCTTCTACGCCTGTTCGGCTTCTATGCCTATTTTGGCTTCTACGCCAAGGTGACAGTCACTTGGATTTTATGCCAACCTCTGCTACACAAGGGATACCTACCTACGTGGCTTCTACGCCGTGATCTTCGTAGCAGATATACGCGTTTTGTCCCCTTAGTTGGACACGCGTCACATGCTCACTCAAAAGGTCATTTACACGCAGGCATTGGTTATTTTAAACCGTTGTGTAAAGGGGTGCTGTACTGTCCACTCCACGGTTGTTACACCGACGGAGTGGTCACTGTCACCAAAACTCTATAAATAGAGACCCCTATCAATGGGGAGAAAAGGTCGAAAAACTAAAAACTCGAAGATCGGACAAGGTCATCGAACCAGAGTACAAGGAGGAGAGATAGAGAGAGAGAGAAGAATCCAGAGCTCGGGCAAGGAACAGGGAGCGACGACCTTCAGCATCGCGCATCCACCCTCCTTTGCAACCTCCGAAGCTGCATCCTGTCTTCCACGGCACTTCTTCAACATCGTGTAGTCCAAGGGCTAAAGTGATCGACCGCAGATCAGACACCTATAGCAATTTATACCCAGATTAAATAAATTATACTCCAACATCCTCGTATAGGATTACATTGTACAAGTTTGTTTGTAAACCAAAGGGCGCGGGTCTCTTATAAACCCCGTCATTGAAATACACTTTCATTCTTTCGTTTAATACCACAAACAATCAAGATATGAAAATGTTCAAGAAAAATATACATTGACCCGGTCCCGTTGAAAGGACTTTTATATAAAGCTCACTCGCCGAGACATAGTTTGTTGCGTCTTGGACTTATTCCAATAGAAGCCAAACTATTAGTTGGAATAGTTAACTCGTATTATTCGTCTGAATCAAAGTGATGCCAAAAATGTATCGACTTTAAGTTTAGGCTGAATCGCTTTTAGCCACAAGCCCGATGCGTAGTGCATTTTTCCTAGTAGAAACGAGACACTACATAATATACCACCAAGAAAAAGTTTTGTCCCAAAACTTAAGAATAAGGGTCCTACCTTCGATTGAACAAATAACGAAGGATACTTCTCCTTCATCTTCGCCTCGATTTCCCATGTTGACTCCTCGACTGAATGGTTTTGCCACAGCACGTGAACCAAGGACATCAATCGATTTTGCAGTACATTCTCCTTATGGTCCAAAATTTGTATCAGTTTTTCTGAGTATGACAAGTCCGTGCGTAGCTCCAATCAATCGAAGCTAACCACGTGACTTGGGTCATGCACGTACTTTCAAATTTGAGACACAAGGAAAATATCGTACACTTTTGCCAAGGTCGGGGGTAGCGCATTCCGATAAGCGACAGTTGCCACTCGCTCGAGGATCTCGAAAGGGACGACAAACCATGGACTTAGCTTCCCCTTGATTTCGAACCGCATCAGGCCTCGTATGGGATTCACCTTCAAGAACATGTGGTCCCGGACCATAAATTCCAACGCCCGCCAATGGGTATCTGCATAACTCTTCTATTGACCCTGTGCGATGCAAAATCTTTTTTAAATCATGCAGACCTTTTCGATGATATGTTCGACTGGTTTTGGTTCGAGTACCTGTCGCTCTCCGACTTTATCCCAGCATGTCGACGACCGACACTTCCTTCCGTAGAGTTCTTCATATGGTGCCATCTGGATGCTCGATTGATAACTGTTGTTATACGCAAATTTTGCTAAAGGCAAGTGCGTGTCCCAAATGGTCTTCCAATCTATAACATATAGCCGCAACATATCTTTAAGTATTTGATTCACCCTCTCCGTCTGGTGGTCGGTTTGAGGATAAAATATGGTATTAAAGATCAATTTGGTCCCTATTGCAGATTGTAGGCTCGTCTAGAAACGCGACAGGAATCGCTCGTCTATGTTCGAAACTATCATGGCCGGTAGTTCAAATAGTCGGACAATCTCATCGATATAAATCTGCACTAACTTATAGACACTCCATGTAACTATGATTGGGACAAAATGAGCAGGCATGGTCAACCTACCTACAATGACCCAAATTGCATCATTCACCCACAGTGTCTTTGAAAAACCCATGATAAAATCCATCGTGATATTATCCTACTTCCACTCTAGAATGACGAGGTTCTATAAATCCCCGCCTGGTCTCTGATGCTCTACTTTTACTTGTTGACAAGCCATGCATTGCTACACGAAAGTTGCAACATCTCGCTTTATGCCGTTCCACCAAAAGTTTGTGCGCAAGTCCTTATACATTTTTGAGCTACCTGGATCTAAGAAATACGTCATGTAGTTTGTTACGCCCCAGCCCCAAAATACGTAGGACTAGGAATACGTAAGCATGCCAGCCATATGTATATGTCAACTCCAATGTATAAAAATTATAACACATACGTACGCTGTATTATGAATAATAATTCACAAGTGGTATATATAATTGTCGAATAAGTCACAGGAAACTAGATCTCATCCACAGTACAAACTAATAAATAAACTAAATCAATAGATCAAATGATCGTCTGAAATATCCAAAGAAACTAAATAGTCGGGTGGAGACAAATCACTGCCAATCGACTATATCCAAATTAAAATGATAGAGGAGGACGAAACTCCAATATAAAATAAAATGCTACATAAAGGGAGTAGCAACTAATAATTCCATCAACTAAGAGATAATCATGGATGCTCGGAAGGTAAGACCTCCTCGACAGTAAATGAAGCGTCAGATCCTGGTCCGTACTCCTGTGGATAGTCAAGATCGTCTACACCTAGAAATGGACCAGATCCTCAGAGGGACGTAACAAGATACATAAAATTATGCCACAATATACTGAAAATAAACATCCAAAAAGTTCTCCTAACTATTCTATGTAAAATGCACTTTTGAGGACAACATCCTAATGAGGAGCTCTCCACTCATACAGGTGCTCGACACACGTAGTGCTCAGCCGAGTCACTAGTGGCCATTCTAGAGGAAAAGTAAATAAATGCTTGACACATGTAGCGCTCTATCGAATCACCCATGGCCAATCTAGAGAAAAAATAAATAATAATGAGAGCCCTTACGCTAACAAATGTCCTCCCCACCCCATGCTCCTATTCGTGTTGTATCCACAATACGATAATACCTCTAATAACTGCCAAGTCGTTGTATCCAAGTTATTTTGGACGCACAATTTTATATAGCAAAAATAAATGGAAATAAATAACAAAAATTAAATGTACAGCAAATGAATGTCACTAAACAGTACAGTGACAATGTATACTTGCCTGGCAAGCAATCTATGGAGTATAGACGTCAATACGACAAGCACAAAGAACCAGAAAGTAGGGACTATGAATGCACGTCTCCGGATACTGAAATAAATATCACCAATATCTCCGTAATCAGCGAGATAGTCAAAAAATACTATTCTTTCGTCCAATTTGGACATAGAAGGAAAACGGTAATTCCGGGTCAAAACGGGGTCCACATGTGGGCCACTTTGCACCAAAATGCGTACCAGGGATAAATGCCTCTAAATTAGATCAATTATAGGCAAATTATAAACGACGATACAAACTCAATAATATTTTCAATTTTGTATTCCGGTGAGCCGATCACAAATTCGCCCGTCAAGTCAAACCGTGGGGCCCGCGAATAGGCTGCTCGGTCAATTATCTCGAAATCACGTAAAACTTGGTCACAGGACCAGCGTGATACCACGAATCCAATGGCACAAGTTTCTTCGTGTTCCTACCAGCGTGTGCCAACTAATGGGGAAATTTGTAAAACGTCGATACGAAAAACTTTTCACGGATACGGGTTGATTTCGATGCGCACACATGTCCAAATCAACTTCCGCGAAAGCTCGAACGTCCGGATATACCATAAGCTCCTTTCGGTGCAACTGGTATGTGACATTGTGTTCTATTTTTTGGGATGCACTCCATATCGCAAGTTTTCTACGTTTTTAAAAGTTGTTTTTCGTGATTTTTAACCTAAATTTTAGCACAAAATTAATTATCCAATATATGCAACTAATATATCTTTTTGATGTTGTATATGTTGTTTTTAGGTCTGTGCAATTATATTCCAGGTTCATCAAATATTCTGGAAGAAACTAGCCTTCCAATATGGCCTCATAGATTGGTTTACAGGTGTTCTGCTTTGTATGAAACTCAGGTTTTTCGGAAAGTTTCAGTTGAATTTAAAACAGAAATAAAGTTGTTCGAATAAAACTACTTGAAGAAATTAGAAGGTATTCATGTTGTGATTCAATCTAAACAACTGGATCGAAATTCGGTCGCGCATGTAGGAAAAAATTTAACGGAGAATAAGGGTACCTGGATGCTATTTTTGACGAGCGATTAAGAATTGCCGCGGGAGGTTCTCACGGTCTTCGACGGTGCTGTCAGGCGACGGTACAGATGGTCGCGTGGCGGTGGTCGAGAGGGTCGCAAATTTGTGCTCGGGGTTAGGGTTAGGGTTTTGCTCATATATATATATATATATATATATATATATATATATATATATCGAGCGAAAGTTTGGGGCTGGGTTAGGGGAAGTCCGGTCGCGTATGCACCGCAGGGGGGGAGATTGCTACTGCTGCTGTTATTCGTTTCATTTGTTTATGTTATAGTTTTTCTTTCTTTTTCTTTTCTTTTCTTTTCTTATCTTTCTTATTTTTGTCTTATTAATATATATACTTATATTTTTTTTCTTAACTATAAAATAATTATTTTTTCATTATTATTATTATTATTATTATTATTATTATTATTATTATTATTATTATTATTATTATTTTATTATTATTATACTATACTATTATTTTCTCTCATTACGACAAATTCCTATTTATAATTATTATAAAAATTCTAAAAAAATTAGGGGAGGTTATATTCTACCCAACTTACAAGAATTTTGTCCTCAAAATTAAAAATAAGATACAATTTTAAGAATCAAAGAAGGCAATAAGGTTGAGATAAGTCAAGTATGGAATATTGTACCTCAACTTTTGAAAGGGGAAGATGTAACTGATGTATCAAAATCTAAGGGCCAGTCTGGTCTGCTTTAAATAAGGTAATATGGCACGAATAAGTTTTAGTACAAAGAGAACTCGTACATGAAATCGATGATGCGAAGAATACGATAGAGGAGGTGTGTAACCTAAGGGAACGAGGTGTTGATAGGAAAGAGAATACTGTTACTGCTACTCGTGTCATCTATCAGCTTCGTGCGTATGTCATCTAGTTAAATATCAACATATCCTCATAACTGCTAAACCACCATATATATATATAATTCTACATCTATTTATACTCTTAAGATCTCGTGTCATAATAGAGGTCATGATCATGCAATGGTAATTATAACTACAAGGTCATACCTGCGTCTACAGTCTCTTGTGTATGCGCTCCCACAATCGCCATACTGAATGCTTGGCCTTGTCCTTGGTTGTCCAGCAGGGGTCTGGCCCTCTCAAACTACGCAGACTGTGGAAGCAGTGATGGGTCTCTTTGATATCTATTAGGTATTGGTGGTCGTGGTGCTCCTGGTCTTAGAGCCAATGGTCTCTGAATCTGCGGTTGTACAGGAATAGGAGCAGGTAGTGCTGGTCTCTGGACTTCATGTGCTGCCGGGGCCCTCAATTATGGGCAATCTCTGGCCTGATGTTGGCTAGACCCACAAGATAGACACAGTCCTAGGCGTCGCCTGCAATCTCGCACAACGTGGCCTATCTTGCACCACTAATGACAATTGGGCTTATCCTGAATCTTATACGGGCCTACCTTAGTGGTTGTTGTTATCGTGGTAAGGGATGTCTAGTGGGTATATTTTGAGATAATCTAACTGGTGCAGCTACTGGTGGGGGCGTCTCTGCAGATGTTGTGTCTCCTTCAAAAGGAGCTCCTGGCTTCTAGCTTCCTCCAATACGGCTGCATGTAATATCCTTGATTGCACACTAGTGAATCTTCTAATATCCGATGATAACCCATGGTAGAATCTCTTGGCTCTCTCCAACTTCGTGGGAATCAACATCTCACCAAAATGACTTAATCTGCGGAACTTCGCGTCGTACTCATCCAATATCATATTTTCTTGTTTGGGATGAAGGAATTGATCATAGAGAACATCTCGAACATTGGCGGGGAAGAACCTCTCATTGAAGAGTTCGTAGAACTCCTTCCAAGTCTGGTTGGCACAGAATCGTCCTTGTTTACCCTTCCACTAATGGTGAGTATTATCCTCAAGTAGAAGGTCTACTGCTGTCATCCATACGTCCTCTAGTAACTGTGATACCTTCAACAACTTCTCGGTGCTAATAAGCCATGCAGTAACTTCTAGCGGACCCTCGGTACCCTTGAAGGTCTTCGAGTTCATTTGAGTAAAATCCTTAATGCGGCCCTCATAAGGTAGTGGCACTGGTGCTGGGGTTGGTGGGGTGGAGGCTTATTTATTGCAACTATAAGGGTTGCCTCAATAGCTCTTTTTTGCTACCACTGGGCTTGCATCATAGCTTGCATAAACTGGGTCGAGTTAACATTCCCGTTAGGCTGCAAAAATGCTTGCGGAGGTAGCCTGAAGGGTATCTGTGATGTGAACTGAGGCAGGAACTGGGGTGGCGGTGGTGGCATACTCCCACCTTGGGGATTTATATTCTGATGTACCTGATGTTCCACCGGAGGAGCTGAAGTCTGAGGATCCTGCTGAACCGATGGTGGTGTTCGGCCTTCTTGCGATGATTGTCCCGGCTGGAGTGTTGTAGTCGGGGACACCATTGATGCAGGCAGATCTCCAGATTCCTCCTGAGTCGCTGTGTCACGAGCAGTGATGGTGAGAGTAGCAACACATCCATTAGGAGGATTCATCTTTCTGGGCACGAAGATGAGGACAATGTTAGAATAGATTCAAGGCATATATAAGTCAAGCAGTCAAATGAGAATTTGAAAGAAATTCAAAGGAGTTGATTCAATATAAGTGGATGATATCTTATACTCTAATCCTATTCGCAGGATTGCTCAGTACAGTAACGTAACCAAGATAATATATTCTGGACCTGCATGGGCCACCACAAAAATATGTCACATCTCAGTCCCAAAATATGTAGGACTAGGAATACATAACCATGCCATCCATATGTATATAGCAACTCCAATGTATGGAAATCATAACACATACGTACACTGTATTATGAATAATAATTCGCAAGTGTTATATATAATTGTCAAATAAGTCACAGGCAACTAGATCTCATCCAAAACACAAATCAATAAATAAACTAAATTAATAGATCAAATGGTCGTCTAGAATATCCAAAGAAACTAAATAGTCGAGTGGAGACAAATCTACTGCCAATCGACTATATCCAAACTAAAATGATAGAGAAGGACGAAACTCGAATATAAAATAAAATGCTAAATAAAGGGAGTAGCAACTAATAAGTCTATCAACTAAAAGATAATCATGGATGCTCGGAAGGTAAGACCTCCTCGACAGTAAATGAAGCATCAAGTCCCGGTCTGTACTTCTATGGATAGTCAAGATCGTCTACACCTGGAAAGGGACCAGGTCCTCAGAGGGATGTAACAAGATACATAAAAGTATACCAAAATATACTGAAAATAAACATCCAAAAGGGTCTCCTAACTATTCTATATAAAATACACTTTTAAGGACAACATCCTAGTGAGGAGCTCTCGACTAATACAGGTTCTCGACATACGTAGTGCTCAATGGAGTCACTAGTAGCCAATCTAGAGGAAAAGAAAATAAATGCTTGACACACGTAGTGCTCTATCGAGTCACCCGTGGCCAATCTAGAGAAAAAGTAAATAACAATGAGAGCCCCTACGCTAACAGATGTCCTCCCCACCCCATGCTCCTATTTGTGTCGTATCCACAACACGATAATACCTCTAATAACTGCCAAGTCTTCTAGCATGCATTTCTATTAGCAGTTAGTTTCTACCAAACGTCCCATACGTATTATCGGCCACTCAATACGTAGGTCCGTGATCTATATGAGACTCACAACTTGTGTAATAAATGTGTCACGGCAAAATAAAATATAATGATGCCTCAACTCATGGGGTGGTCTCGTAAAACTAGGTCAACATGCATAATATACATGTAAGATAAAAGATGACGCAATCGTAGTTGTATCCAAGTCATTCTTGGACGCATAATTTTATATAGAAAAATAATTGGAAATAATTAACAAAAAATAAATATGCAGCAAATGAATCTAACTAAACAGTACTGTGGCTAGGTATACATGCCTGGCAAGCAATCTGTGGAGTATAGACGTCCAGACGACAAGCAAAAGGAACAAGAAAGTAGGGACTCTGAATGAACGTATTCGGATGCTGAAATAAATATCACCAACATCTCCAAAATCAGTGATAGTCAGAAAATACTACCCTTTCGTCCAATTTGGACACAAATGCAAAACGGTAATTTTGGGTCAAAGCAGGATCCACATGTGCGCCACTTTGTACCAAAATATTTATCAGGGATAAAGGACTCTAAATTGGACAAATTATAGGTCAAACAAATCCTAAATAATGATACAAAATTAATGGTATATCCAATTTTGGATTTCGATGAGCCAATCATAAATTTGCCCATCAAATCAAACCGTGGGGCCGACGAATAGGCGGCTCGGTCAACTGTCTCAGAATTACGTAAAACTTGGGTCATAGGACCAGCGTGATACCAGAATCCAATGGCATAAGTTTTGTTATGTTTTGATGAGCGTGTGCCAACTAATAGGAAAATTTACAAAATGTCGATATGGGAAACTTTTTACGGATACGGGTTGATTCTGATGCGCACACATGTCCAAATTAACTTTTGCGAAAGTCCGTACGTTCAGATATACCATACGCTCTATTTGGTGCAACTGGTATGTGACGTGGTGGTCCAGTTTGTCGAGACGCACTCCGTATCGCAAGTTTTCTACGTTTTGAAAGCTTTTTTTCGTGATTTTCAACCTAAATTTTAGCACAGAATTAATTATCAAATATATGTAACCAATACATATTTTTGATGCCGTATAGGTTATATTTAGGTCTGCATAATTAGATTCCAGGTTCGTCAAATATTATGGAAGAAACTAGCCTTCCAATATGGCCTCATGGATCGGTTTACAGGTTTTTTTCTTTGTATGAAACTCAGATTTTTCGAAAAGTTTCGGTTGAATTTAAAACAGAAATAAAGTCGTTCGAATAAAACTACTTGAAGAAATTAGAAGGTGTTCATGTTGTGATTCAATCTAAATAACTGGATCAAAATTTGGTCAAGCATGTAGGAAGAAATTTAACAGAGAAGATGGGTACCTGGATGCTATTTCTGACAAGCGATTCGGAATTACCGCGGGCGGTTCTCGCTGTCGTCGATGGGGCGGTCAGGCGGCAGTGCAGGTGGTCGCGCGGCGGTGGTCGAGAGGGTCGCAAGTCTCTGTAGGGGAGTTACGGTTAGGGTATTTCTCATATGTATATATACACATATATATATATCGAGCGAAAGTTTTGGGCCGGGTTAGGGGAAGTTCGGTCGCATATGCACCGCGGGAGGGGGGGGGGAGATTGCCACTGCTGCTGTTATTTCGTTTCATTTGTTTATGTTATAGTTTTTATTTTATTTTCTTTCTTTTCTTTTTTTTTTCTTATCTTTCTTATCTTTCTCTTATTAATATTTTTTTCTTAACTATAAAATATTTCTTTTTTTATTATTATTATTATTATTATTATTAGCATACTATACTATTATTTTCTCTCGTTACAACAAATTCCTATTTATAATTATTATATAAAAATTCTAAAAAAAAATTGGGGAGGTTACATAGTTGGCCTCCGTTAGAAGTTCTTTTCTGACTTATGCACCGTTAGGAACGCATTGCCTTCCTTTCATACGCAATGTCTGAATCTCGTCCTCTACAAAGTCAGTTACCATTCCTGTCGACATCAGCTCGCACATTTTCTTCAGGAATGGGTTATCTTTCTGAGAGGTTTTGATCCTTCCTTGCAAGCTCGGCTTAAGCTGCATATCATGAACATGCATCACTCCACAATATCGAATTAGGAGGTCGATGCCCATATTCTCAAAATCTCATAGATCATGCTATTTATAAATAACGCTGCTAAGGATTTTTAACTCAAAACGTCTGCTACGACATTTTATTTGTCGAGTGTATATGCGATCGTCCGATCGTAATCCTTTATGAGTTCCAACCAACGCCTCTGTCGTAGATTCAATTTCTTTTGGGTGAAATGGTACTTGAGATCTTGTGATTGGTATAAATCTGGCAAGCCAAACCCCAATGGTAGTTCCATCATAATTTTAATGCGAACGAAATCGCCGCTAACTCCAAGTCGTACTTGGGATAATTTTTCTCATGCGGCTTCAACTATCTCGAAGCATAGGCGATCACTAAATTTCTTTGCATGAGCACGTACCTTAAGCCATGACCCAATGCATCCGTGAAAATCTGAAACCCTTCTGGCCCATCTGGAAGTGCATGGATAGAAGCTGAGACGAGTCGTTGCTTTAACTCCTTGAAGCTAGCTTCACAGTAAATACAATCCCCTTTTAGGTGAGGCGAGTCAAAAGCGATGCCAATTTTGAAAAGTTTCTTGGGAACCTGCAATAATAACCTGCTAAGCTGAGGAAACTTTGAATCTCGTTGGTCGATTTAGGCTACCTCTAATCTACTACTGCTTCAATTTTCCTTGGGTCGATAGAGACATCATCAGCCGAGATAACATGACTGAGGAATGGCATGCTGCTCATCCAAAACTCGCACTTACTCAGCTTCGCAAATAACTTGTGCTCTCACAACATTTGTAACACGATCCTCAAATGCTCCGAATGCACTTCCTTGCTCTTCGAATATATGAGGATATCATCGATGAATACGACCACGAATTTTTCTATGAAGGGTCGGAAGAAACGGTTCATTAAATCTATGACTGTGGCTGGAGTGTTCATAAAACCGAACGACAAAACTAAGGAATTTGTAATGCCCATATCTGGTTCGAAATGCTGACTTGCAGACATCATCGGATTTAATATTCGGATGATGGTAGCCTGACCGGAGGTCAAATTTAGAGAATACTTTGGCTCCCTGAAGTTGATCGGATAGGTCATAGATCCTTGGTAATAGTTATTGATTCCACACGGTGGCCTTATTTAATTCTCGATAATCGATGTATAGTTGCATCGATCCATCCTTTTTCTTCATGAATAGCACCGGATCCCCCTATGGAAAAATGCTTGGACGAATATGTCCTCGATCAAGCAACTCTTGTAACTATACTTTAAGTTCCTTTAGTTCTGCGGGAGCCATCCTGAATGGTGCTTTTGATATCGGCCATGTATCCGAAAAGGTGTTGATGCTAAATTTGATCTCGATCCGGGGGCATCCGGACATCTTATCTAGAAAGAAATTGGGGAATTCTGCCACAACATCAGTCTGAACGACTTTTGTGCCTTCTCTTTAAGTATCCCTAATAAACACCAAGTATCCTTCGCATCCAGAAGACAACATGTGCTTTACTGATATCTTCGATACCATCATTATGGTCTTCGACGTCGTGCCACACAAATAGGAGAACTATGCTTCGCCAGGTTGATGGAACACAACTTCCTTCTCTGTGCAGTCGATCTTCTCATGGCATGTATTCAACCAATCTATTAATAGGATTATGTCGTACTCTTTGATATCTAGAACAATGACAACCAAGGATAGCTTACTTCCCCCGATAAAGATGTAACCGTACCTATAAATTGATCTAGTAGGCATGTCTACTCCTGATGGAGTGCTAACACAGAGGTTCATATCTAACGGTGATATAGCAAATTTACTCTCCTCGATAAATTCAGCAGATATGATGCTATGTGTTGCACCCGAATCAAATAAGACTCTAGCAGCCATATTTTTATATAGTAATATACCTATTAGAATGGTGTCGGTTGCGAATGTCTCGTCCCGACTCAATGTAAAGACTTGGCCTTGCGCTCCTGGATGTTGATTCTGCGGGTTCACCGATATCGCATCCACGCCTCGTGCTGGCTGTGCCTGATTCTAATTCAGAATATTTCTCGAAGGGTTTTGGTTTTCCCTACCCTCTAGACATTCGAGCACCTTGTGGCCTATGCGACCACAAATAAAGCAACCTCCCCGACAATCGACTACTCGGTTCCCATTTTTGTCGCACCTCTGACATTTTACTCCTTGGACCATGGGCTTAAACGTATTCAGACGCTTGTACGTGTCAGATCCTCCCGCGTCATTAGGACGCTTGTTCAAATTGTTATGGACGATCTGTCTCGTCTTTTGTGAGCCATGCCAAAATATTTGCTCGCTATTATAGGCAGTTTTGTAACACTATCGGTAAGTATGGCACCTTTAATTCATGACATCCCTACGGAGTTCGTCATTCAGGACCTGCTCGAAGCAATGGCCCTATGATTGCTTGTCGGGTAGGAAGGCACCAAAAACTTTATGAAGGCTGAGTCGTACTCGTCTACGAACATGTTGCCTTGTTTGAGTACTGAGAACTCGTCCTCCATTTGCTGATGCGCCATTCGGGGAATGTACGGCTTAAGTAAGGCGACCTTGAATATCTCCCAAGTAATTTTGCAGTTTAGGTTGACATCGTAGATCCCTTACTTGGTAGACTCCCACCAATCGTGTGCCCTTAGTTCTAGCTGTACCGCTGCGCACGCTACCCGTTTAGACCCTTTGATGGTAAGAAGGAAGAACAATCCCTCGAGCTTAGCAATCTACCCCATCACTACGTCTGGTTCGGCCTTCCCAGTAAACGTTGGTGGATCCACCCCATCACCACGTCGAAAGCATCAAAGGGTGGACTTCTGCAGCTTAGGGATTTTTCGCTGAATAGTCTGCTCTGCAAAAAATCATGGCCAAAGACTGGACTTCTTCTTCGTCTTCGTTCGCTATAACTCACAGCGTTGGTGTCACCACAACTGCGTTGTCGATAGGCACCAAAGTTATGATAATCTGCATCATGGCGTCTATTTATTTCTATTGTGCAGTAAATTGGGCTTGGATCTCCGCTTGTTGCACCATCTCTTGCTTCTACTGTACCTCCATCAAGTGCAGCATCATTTTTGTTGCATCGCTTGAACCTGCCCCACCGGACTCTTTTAAGCTTTGTGTGTTGTTCGCAATAGCAGGAGCACTGCTCGCCGCGGCAGCATTGTTCTTCCTCGCCATTGCTACAAAAGAGAGTAAACCCGTTAGTATTTCATAAAATATTTATGCGCTAACTACATGGAACTATTATTTTATGTAGCAACATATGTCAAAAGCATTCAACCAAAAAATTGCCTCAAAACTTCCAAAAAAATATTTTTTAAAACTCTAGGAAGTGAACCTAGTGCTCTGATACCACTTATCACGCCCCAATTCCATAGAGTCGATAATCATCTCCCGTGCGTGATGTTGTGCATGCCTAGGTTGCACAACGCACAAGGCAAGATCGTGTATTTAAAAATTCATTTGGAACACAGAGTTGAAATCATATTTACAGCAGAGTTGAACACAGTGTATAGGAAGGAAATATAATTTTATTCATAATTGAAAGGTAATTTACATCTTTGAATACATTAATATGCCGAGTCAGCTATATTTGATTACAATAACAAAAAGACAAACAAGCTGCCATGAATATAATACTTGTTGTCCCAGACATTACGCCTTTGTATAGCTTGAAACTAAAATACCTTCAAAATGGTCCAGCTTTGTTATACTTTAAAATTGGAAGAGCTTCTAAGTCGGTTATCCTTGATTCAGTGAGCACCGTTAGCACCCTCTTGATTTTCGACACTTGAGATATTGGGTATCAGTACACATCTTGTACTGGTGAAAAGGACGAACCCACAAACCTCAATCGACACTGCTTATTAAGGTAAAACATTTATTCAGAGTTATCTTGCTATTAGAACTATAGTAAATTGTAGTTCATAGTGGCAGCATATATGGAAGCATTAAACATTTGAATACATATAGCGCATCAGTTATTTAGTCAACCGATATCCCTGCACTGAAAGAGAGATAATACTTACCACCCATGCATAAGACAATACGTTAGCATGTGTCCTATCTTATATGCGGTCATTGGTGATAATCAACACCATAAAGGACGGTTACGTGACATTACGGCGTGTCCTATCAATCCGATTAGCATTCCCAATTGATGGTCTCATGATGTCTCGTACCGAAGCGCATTTTGATTATTTCCCCCTAGTTCGAATCAGTTTTGGTATTCCAGATACCGTTTCGAAAAATGCCAAACCTTGTGCATAAGTTGTCCATGACCATGCTAGTACATGAACAGTTTATTTATAAAATATATGCATGACACGGAACATAATTAAGCAGTATTATATATGAACTCATGCAACATATTTATTTTCCTCCAAGCCGTATATTCCGATTTGGCAATCCGTATGCACCGAATACTCTGAGGCACCATGCCACAACCGATGGTTCTGATACCGTATCCCGTTAAATAGTTCTATGGTATCGAACTATAACTTCTCTCTTCGCGTACAAAGCATGTATTTTAAGTCTCGTGCATAGATACACTCGACAATTATAGTTATCCTATATTCTATCCTTAGTTGTATGGCATTCATTATGGCAATCAATTAAATTATATATTCAACCGGACATCATCGATTGAATATTTCGTTGTGTAAGAATTTATTGACGTGAAGGACTAGGTAAAAGGGTTCGAACCACCCACCAATTAGTTAATTTGTCGAGAGTAAGAGACCCGCTTCGCGATGATCAAACGTCAATTACACGTATTTCCTGCAACGGCACCAACATCCTATTAGAATTACTTCTTCTATCCTTGTTATCAAAATTCGGAGAAATGAATGCAGACACTTATACGAAAGCACATTCATAAAAATCAAGCAATGAAAAGTTTTAAGTAAAATATACAGTGACCCAGTCCCGTTGAAGGGACTCTTATATAGAGCTCACTTACCGAGACACAGTTCATCGTGTCTTGGCATTATTTTAACAGAAGCCAAACCATGAGTTAAAATGGTTCTCATATTATCTGTCTGGATCAAAGTGATGCCGAAGATTTATCGACCTTAAATTTAGCCTGAATCGCTTTAGCCACAAGCCTAATGCGTAGTGCATTTTACTTGGCCGGAATAGGATACTACATTTTCGAAGTGACAACGGTGGTGAGTATTTGTCTCGTGAGTTCAATTCTCATATGGTTGGACATGACATCATCCACCAAACTTCTTGTTCTTACACACCACAGCAAAATGGTGTGGCCGAACGCAAGAATTACCACCTTCTATAAACAACGCGTGCTCTTATGTTTCATGCACGTACTCTAAGAAAATTTTGGTTGGATGCGATCCCTACAGCCTGTTATTTGATCAATCATATAACGTATGATATTTTCAATGGCGCTACCCTTTTTCTCGATTATATCCTAATCGTATGCCATTTCCTATTCATCTCAAAAAAAAAATTGGTGCTTGTGTTATGTTCGGGATACTCGACCTACCCTTTCTAAATTGGACCCTATGACAATCAAGTGTATTCCTTGGGTATCCTAAGGAATAGAAAGGGTATCGTTATTTTTTGCCAACCTTGAAGAGTTTACCAAGAAGATGATTTTCTACTGTATCCAGTTCAAACATAACAGCTCCCGTAAGGGTGTGCTTTCCTGCCTAGCCAGTCTTTCGGTCCAACGATCAGCAAATATGGGCTCAGTTAGAACCAATATTGTCAGTCTCACCAATTCCGACAAAACAATTATCACAAATGATACCCACGGCCTTAGAGCCATCGTCCTCCATTTCTACTGATTATCCACTGGCTGATATACCGGCTCACCCTCGTCGTACATGTCGCGACCATTCTTTGTATATTGGCAACTACAAAAGGCTTGCGAGTTAGACTCGGTCCTTAGTGGCTGCAATTGACGGAATTAAGATCCCTAATTCCGCAGAAGAAGGACAAACATCCTGGTTGGCTCACCGCTATAGAAGAGGAGATGAGAGCGCATTAAAAGAACCATACTTAGGACTTGATGGATTTTCCTACTGGTAAGAAGACGGTAGGTTGCAAATGGGTGTTCATAATCAAGGTAAAACAGGATGGCACTATTGATCGTCTGAAAGCTCGACTGGTGGTTAAAGGATATTTTCAAACATTCGGTAAATTTTATTTTGAGACCTTCTTTCTAGTTATAAGGATGACTTTTGTGCGAGTGCTTATAGTATTAGTCGTCCGCTATGATTTGCCCCTTTTGCAGTTCAATGTGAAGAATGTATTTCTCCTGGGAACCTTGAAGAAGAGGTATATGTAGTATACCATCCTAGATTCATTGCAAAGGAGGGAAAAGTATGTCTTCTGCGGAAGGTCCTCTACAGTCTCAAAAAATCACCTCATGCTTGGTTTGGTCAATTTACATATGTTGTTACTCAGTTTGGCATGTGTCAATCGAAGAAATATTATTTGATATTCTACCGACAGACATCAACTTGACGAATACTACTTGGTGTGTATGTCAATGATATTGTGATAACAGGAGATGACAGTCATGGAATTGCAGTGCTAAAAAAGTTTTTGGGTAAAAACTTCCAGACTAAAGATATGGGATCGTTGAAGTACTTCTTGGGCAATAAAGTCACACGGAGTAAGCGGGATATTGTAATATCTTAGAGAAAGTATATGCTGGACATCCCAACCGATGCAGGAATGATGCAATCTCAGGGAACAACCTCACCCAAAGATCCAGGGATAAATTTACTCCCCGATGAGAGGATACTGATGACCAATCCAGATCAGTATCGTCGAGTGGTTAAAAAACTCAACTACTTGGCAATCATGACTTGCCCAAACATTTTCTTTGTCGTAAGTATCGTGAGTACATTTATGGTTTCTCTACGAGTTCTAGATTGGCAGGCAGTTCAGAATCCTGTGCTATCTAGCCTAGAATCTGGGAAAAGAAATTCGGATGGAGAATCAGGGGCATACTCATCTTGAATATTTTACAGATACGTACGTACTGGGGTGCATGTATTATTGATAGACGGTCTACATCCGGCTATTCAATATTCATTGGTGGAAACTTAGTATTGTAGAATAGTAAGAAGTAGAGTGTGGTCTCATGATCAAGTTCGGATGCAGAATATCGAGCCATTGCTCATGGTAACGCATGTGTTATATATGCAGCATCTTCTACAAAAGTTGTGAGAAGAAGTAGGATCGAAAGCATAGATATGTGGTGTAATAATCAGTCCACTATCCACATTGCTTCCAAACCCATATTTCATGAACGGACAAAATATATTGAGATTGAGATTCACTTTGTCCATGATGAATATCAGAAAGGGATGATCATATTTTACCATGTGAGAACTGGAGATCAGATTGCTAATATACTTACAAAGTCTCTTTTAGGTCCGCTAGTTCAGTTTTTTTGTAACAAGTTGGACATGATAGACATATATGCTCTAGCTTGAGGGAGGGTGTTAAGTATTAAGTGTATTGGGCTTTAGTCCAACATCGAATAGAATAATAGAGAAAGGCTGACTCATATATATATATATATATATATATATATATATATATATATATATATATATATATCCTTCATTCAATAATAATCCATTCCATTATTCCCATTCTACAAAAGTCATTCAATCATTCTCTCAATTTTAAACCTCAACGATATATCTAAACTATGTAAATTATCAATCATCAATGATTTAGTATAGTATAAGAATTCAGTAATTACTTTTCTTCAAGTCTCTTGTCAAGTCAATTTACTTTATCAAAACCAAGCACTTATTCTTCTGAAACTTCTACTCAAATTATTGTTCAAAACTCATTCCATAAGCATAATGTTATCTTAAGATTATATATTATCTAAAGTATACTCCTCAAATCCACTGCTCGTGATCATCCTCCACAAAATTCAATACCAACTATAGGCAATTATATATTATCTAAAGTGTACACTTCAAATCTACTACTCATGATCATTCATGACAAAATTGAAGATCAATTATAGGCAATCAATTATACCTAACCTATAACTTAAATCAAGTAACATCTCACCCTTAACTACCAAAGCATCATAATCATAAAAACAGTCATATCTATCTATTATATGCAACTTATCTATGGGGTTTATCTAGTTTCATAACCACTGCAATGATGTCTTCTTCGATGTGCTCATTCAGTGTTGTGTGACGAGTCCCATAATCCTTTTTTCGCGTTGAAGACAACATTTGATGCCATAAAATCAGCTGCCTAGTTGTCACAATATATATTAGTATAGTCAGAATTTGTGCACCAACTGGAGGTAAATAAAACATGCGCTCTCGAACACATTTTATTTTTTCTTTTGCTGCAACCAGTGTATACAACTCAAGACTCCATAGATAAGTGTAAGAGTAAAGTCTACTTCTTAGATTTTCACAAGATAAGTAGCTCAACCTATGAAGAAGACAATTCCTCTTATGGACCTTTCACTCTTATCCTTTGAGAAGCAACTAACATTACTAAAGTCTTCCAGCACAGCAGGAAAATTGTTGTAGTGCAATGGAAACTTTTGAGTTCTCTTGAGATATCTCATAACTTTTTTTTATAGCTTTCCAGTGTTAACATAGATTGCTCGTGAAATGACTTAGCAACCCCATAACGAAAGCACTGTTACGACTAGTGGCCACTCATAGCATACATCAAACTCCTAATGATGCTTGAATGCTCCAACTGCCCGAGAATCTTTCCTGAATTTTGTTTCAGCTTTTTATCGCACATACATAGAATATCAATTCCTAAAAGATCCTGATATCCATAGCGTGCGAGCTTCTTCTTAACGTAGTGAGCTTATGACAGAGTAAAGCCCAACTTTCATCCGTATGATCTTTATTCCGAGGATAACATCAGCATCTCCCATGTCCTTCATACTGAACTTGGATGATAGGAACTTTTTGGTCTCTGTGATGCTATCTACATCCATTCCCAAGATTAGCCTATCGTCAACATAGTCAGGTAATAACCCCTTTCCTATCAGCAAACGTAGGGTAAACATACTTATTTTTGTCGCTGACTCTATAGAAATTTGATATAATGACTTTATCAAACTTTTTATGACACGTCATAGGACTCTGCTTTAGACCATGCAAAGATTTCACAATTTTGCACACCTCGTTTTCAAGCTCCTTGACGACAAAGGGAACTGAATAATTGAATCGAGACGATTAAAGGGAGCAATGAGTATAAGGAGTAGGGACTAATCGAATAGGGCTGGGCACGGGTCAAGCCGGGTCCATATTTGATGGAACCAGATCGGACCAGATCTATTCTTTGGTGGGGCAGGACGGACCAAAGAATTGTTGGAACCGGACCGGACTTGGGCCTTTTGAAATGGGTCTGAACCGGACTGGCTTGCAGGTCCAAACGAGTCAAAGTTTTGATGTATGCATTTATATATGAACTATGTATTCCTTTGGTGCAACTGTGAAAGCCAGCTAATGACTAAAAACATGTTATGTACCTAACATGTCCTCGTGTTTACAATTATCTAAAAATAGCTAGCAATTTGAATACAAGTTATATAACCAAGCTGACAATTCAAACCTACTTAAGAAATGTGTGATGCATGTTCTATCATATTATATGCCACTATGTGCTTTAGCATTTAAGCAATGTTGTTTTCCCATTCAGGTTCCTAGACAAGGCTGCCATTGAGAGAGGAGGACAAGATCAAGGGATGTCCAAGTCCATGGAAGCTCCGCACTCTCACTTAAGTTGAGGAGCTAAAGAGCATCGTCCAACTCCTTCCTATATGGGCCAGTGGTATAGTTTGTCTACTGTCTACAGCCAGATGGGCACCATGTTTGTCCTTCAAGGCAACACCATGGACCTCCACATGGACACCACTTCAAGGCCTCAGGAGCCTCCCTATCCATGCTTGATACTATCACCGCCATCTTAATGGTACCAATCTACTGTTAGGAATCACATTACTTCGTTATGGGCGTGGCAAGATCTTCGTCAAGTCTATTGTCAAGACTCAAAAGTCTAATAAAATTTTAGTATTTTCCAAATAAGCAGGTAGGGTCAAGGGTTCGTTTGTTTCAAAACACGACCCATCCCGACCAGTGAATGCCACACGACCAGTTCCGACCTGTGAACCCCGCATGATCCATCCGTCCAATCCCGTTTAAATTAAAAAATTTAGGAACCGACTTGTTTGGATAATTTACGGTTCGGGCGGATCGGAACCGCTGGTCTTGGACCCGTACGTCCAGACCTATAATCGAATGACGAAGATAGGCGGCTTGGTAGGGAAGGAATGGTCAATAATATACTAAAGGATGATTTTTTTTTTGGCGAAAACCGTCTAAGTCACGTATAAATTATAATTGGTGTTGTGACATAAATGATGGACTTAAGATTACGATGGTAGCAAAGAACCAGGAACTAAATGTCTATGTAATTTTTCGATAAAAAATAGGATTTGAAATAAGGTTTCTCAATAGTATAAAACGTGAAAGAAAAATCTTTAAAGAACTAAGGTTTAATTTGAAAGTAGTAGTCGTTAGCATAGTACAAAAATGTGTCAAATTTTGGAACAACATAAAAATTGTAGTTCATGTTGGGACATAAAGGTACCACTTCAGATTGTGATGACGACAAAGTGCTACGAGCTAAAAGTCCATGCAGATTTTATACGAGTAAAGTATGATTAAAAAAATGAAAGGCGAGTAGGGTAAGTCGAGTAATTGAATTGAGGCGACCAAAAGGAGTAATGAGGATAAATAGTAGAGAGTAGGGACTAATCGAATGACAAAGAGAGGAACTCGATAGTGGAAAACTTTTGGAAATCATCGAATTGGGGAATAGATCAATTTGGGATAAGGTAAAAACTGTAGTAGATGCTGTGACATAAATGATCGAATTCATATAATGTGATTGTGACAAAGCCACGAGCAAAAAGTCCAATTGGTTTTTGTACGAGAAAATATGCAAGTAGAGCAGAGTAGTAAATAATTGAATTTAGATGACCAAAGAGAGTAGTAAGAATAGAGAGTAAGAAATAATCGAATGACAATAAACGGCGACTCGGTAGAGAAGGAATGATCAATCGTCAACTCACGAATGACTTCTTTGTTGGTTAAAGTCTCCTAAGACACGTATAAACCGTAATTGGTGTTGTCACATAAAAGATGAACTTAAGATTGTGATGGTTGCAAAGAGCTAGGAACAAAAAGTTCATATAATTTTTGGATAAAAAAATAGAATTTAAAAATAAAGTTTTCAGTTAATAGTATAAAACATAAAAAAAGAATCCTTAAAGAACAAGGTTTTATTCAAAAGCTCTAGTCATTAGTAGAATGGAAAAAATCTACAAATCGAAAAATTTAGGAATAAGTCAAATTTGGAAGAAGATAAAAAAAACTCTAGTTAATGTTGTGACATAAAAGGATCGACTTCAGATTGTGATGGCGACAAAGAGCTACGATTTAGAATGAATGTTTTGGAAAATACTGTAGATGGATAATTGAGAATCATATGATAGTCTAATTGTAGAATTTTTTTGAAATTAACTTTAGATTTAGAGTTTAGAAAAGTAACATAAAGGGACAGTTAAAAAACTTATAAGTCAAATTATAGAAAGATTATGAAACTATGTTTAACTAAATTCAAACATAATATAGGACCCTTGAAAAAATATAGAAGTTAAATCGTAGAAGGATTTTGAAACTACCATTTGGAAGTGTTTTCGAATATAATGAAGGAGGATAGTTGAGAAGATAGAAGTCAAATCGTAAATAGATTTTGAACTATGCTGATGAAGTTATGTTGTGAACATAATATAGAAGGACACTTGAAGAACATATAGAAGTCAAATCGTAGAAAGTCTTTGAACCAATTTAGATTTGAATTTTTAGATAATAATGCATATGAATAGTTGAAAAATATTTAGAAGTCAAATCGTGGCATAATTTTTGAAATACACTTTAAAAGTGAAGTTTTGGAACATACTATAGAAGTATACATGAAAATCATATGTATGTTAAATTGGAGAAAGATATAAATTTTACGGTTTGGAAGTGATGTTTAAAAACATAATGACAAATGACAGTTGATAGAAGTCAACTCATATAAAGATTTCGAAACTACAATTTGGAAGTAAAATTTTAGAACATAATGTAAATGGATAGTTGAATAACATATATATAAGTCAAATGATAGAAAGGTGTCGAAAGTACGATTTGGAAACAAAGTTTTGGAACATAATATAAAATGATAGTTGAAAAATATATAGAAGTCAAATAGTAAAAAGATATCAAAATTACGCTAAAGTGAAGTTGTACTTGAAAATCATATATAATTCTAATCATAGAATTGAAGTTAAAATGTAGAAAGATATGGAAATAAAGTTATGCTTATGAAGTTGTGAACACAATGTAGAAGGATGCTTGAAAACATATTGGCCAAATCGTAGAATTTTGAAACTGGATTTAGAATTGAATTTTTGTATAATAATGTAGAAGGATAGTTGAAAAATAAATATAAGTCAAATCGTGAAATATTTTCAAAATTATACTTCAAAAGTAGAGTTTTGGAACATAAAGTAGAAATATACATAAAAATCATATGGATGTTAAATTGGAGAAAGAATTAAAATTACGATTTGGAATGATGTTTTCGAACATAATGATAAATGATAACTGATAGAAGATGACTCATAGATATATATATATCAAAACTATGCTTACGAAGTCAAGTTTTGAACATAATTTAGAAGAACGCATGTATACGGGTCAACTCGTACAAACATTTCAGAACTACGTTAACAAATTTGAATTATTCCCAAATTTGGAAAATATTTCAGAACATTATGTTGACGACTTCACTTTATAAGCATAGTTTCAAAATCTATCTACGATTTGACATCTAATTTCTAACCATCATTTTTTCATTATATTTTAAAACTTTACTTCCAAATCGTAGTTTCAGAATCTTTCTATGATTTATCTTTTATATATTATTCAAGCATCCTATATTGTGTTCAAATTCACTTAAACGTAGTTTCAAAATTTGTTTAGGATTTGAATTCTATATATTATTCAAGTATCCTATATTGTGTTCAAATTCACTTAAAATTATTTTCAAAATCTGTTTAGGATTTTACTTCTATACGTTTCTCAACTATTCTTTTACGTACGTTCCTAAACTCCAATTCTAAAGTGTAGTTTTGAAATTATGCTAGAATTACACTTTCATATGATTTTCAATTATCCATCTACATTATCTTCCAAAACTTGCATTCTAAATCGTAATATCTTTCTATGATAAGAATTATATATGATTTTCTTGTATCATTGACGTTATGTTCAAAGACTTCATTTCTTAAATGTAGTTACAAAATCTTTCTTCGAATTGACCTCTATATAATTTTAAGTATCCTACATTTGTTCAAAACTTTATTTCTTAATCATTATTTTGATATCTTTCTACCATTTGACTTCTATATGTTTTTCAAGCGTCCTATTATATTATGTTCACAACTTCACTTTATTATTGTTTGAGTTCTATCTTTTTAACTAACTTTCTTTTCATTATATTCCAAAAATTCAATTCCAAATCTTAGTTATCAGGCCCCAATCTCCTGCAAGTTCGATCGTCCTCGCTGGACGTAAAATTACCATGCCAATGCTCCTGCAGGACAATCGTTCTCTTTAAGGCATGATGTCGTATGAGCCTGGAGTTGCGCTCGCACTAGGCGATGACGTCAAACATTATGGATATCATCAAAATGACCTTGTTGCAGCAAAATTCAAGTATTATTACAACCAGCACAGATCAGAGTATTCGCAGCGAAGCTTTCAAATGGTCCAAATAAATATGCCACAAAGGAGAATGTCACAATGGCTTACAACACTCTTGCTCTTTTTTACCCACAAAGGTACTTATCATTCCATACATTATGTTATGTATATCCAAGCTGAGCCACTACACCTACGTACCTGAAAATAATGTCCACAAATGTGGATCAGTACACAGCAATACAAGTGAGCGGGATAACCCACTCGTCTAAACCGACACTAAGTAAATAGTAAAAGCAAGCAGTTATATGGTGATCTTTCTACTTGAACCTATATTAATTTTATGGCAGTAGCATGAACATGTTAAGGAAAGCTGTAAAGAAGATCAAGCATGCATGCATTGAAATCCATTAAACATACTAGCAGTTATCAATCTCAAAGGAAATAAACATATAAATCCGTTCTACTCAAATTCGTAAGTTAAGCGTGAACTTATCGTACCACATTGCACTCCAAGTCTCAAATAAAATCTCGATATGCACACTCTTGTCCGAGACAAGGTGGCCGCCCGTCGCATACTCAAATGCAAACGCTGGTCATCACTGTTCGGTCATTGCGAAGGAGAAGGATTTGAGGAGGAGGAGGAAGAAGAAGAGGGGAAATTAGGGTCAAGGTTATGGGTTGGGAAGGGGAGATGAAGCCATTGGAGGAGAAGGAGTTTGAGGACGGTTATTGTTAGGGTTTAGGAACGATGGTGGTGGTGGACAAGAAAAAGGAAGAAAAACCCTAACCCATCTCTCTTCCTTTCCCTCTCCTTTCCTTCTGCTATTCTCGGACCTACCCACTTTATTATACCAGGAGGGGAGAGGAAGTAACCTATCTATACTTTTTTTGAGATGTCTGATGATACGCACGGGACTTTTCTGCATGCTGCGTTGTATGCCATTTGGGGCCGCTGCCCCACACCTCCTCCTACATGGAAACGAAAACTGTCACGATATCCAACGGTTAGTCAAAGTCAAAAACACATTATTATGTCGCTTATTTTTTAATTTTATTTTATCAATCAAATATTATTTATCTCTAAAATGATATCTACTATATAAAAAACAAACCAACCAAAAAAAGAAAAAATATTTCAAAATTTTGAACAAGATTGTATCAACTATACTCTTTGGACCATAATTACTTGCACAGGCTTTAAAATGAGTATGATCCAAAGCAAATCTGCATGCAAAGCTATGAAGGTTTCATGGTATATTTTAGAGCTTAAATTTTTGAAATCTATTTAAATATGGCTATATAAAAAATACACTAAAATTTATAACTTTTTATGTTTTATCAATATTGTACAAATATAAACAAAAACTTTTGTGATGACTACCAACCTATCCGATGATATTTTATGGTGTTCAATAGGTTGGGTCAAATTTTAACCAAAAATATCTGAACATAAGTTGGTCTACGACCTAGGTAGAACCGGTCAAAGCTAGATTTGGGTGGATCCTTGCTAAGTCATGGCCAGATCTGGGTATCCTATAAATTTTAACTTTTTTGGTTTTGTTTTTTATGAAGTATATGAGGATGGAAATCGTTTGTCACAAAATTAAGGTTATGAATGATGTAGAAGGTTGGAAATGCCGATATATTTTATTTTTTTAGGACCGAGACCAACTAATAACTTAGATCAAAATTGGGTTAATGGTCAGATGGGAACAGTCTCACAAGGTGGAGAACCGGATCCATACGTCTTTTGGCCAATCTAGGTTGGGGCTCCGATTTTGTGAGGTAAAACATAATTTGACACATGTTTTAAAGTGGGAAATCTAGCCCAACTTGGAAGGAGGATCAGACCATGCTGGTTTCAAATTTTGGCCGGACCTGAAGGGACTCAACACTAGTTTGATCGAATTAGACCTGGTTTAATTTTTGGTATATTCGACACACAAAACACCTTGACCTAGATTATATAACATGTTATTTATATAAAAATGAGTAATATATAGAAAAAAAATCTACTAAAGCAATGACTAAACATTATGAATTTGTTGGGTAAAGTGCAAAAAATCTCTCAATTCTGTCATTAACAGACGTTAAAATACGTCTAAAATAACAATTTTACCCCTCCTCCCGTTGTCACTCCTCATTCCTAATATACATATTTGGAACGTATTCCTGCCTGTTGGCATTTTTGTTTGTTTGGTTGTAGCCAGACAAATTTTTTAGAAGTTGGGTTCATGGATTTAATATGAGGATAGGACATGGTCATGGTTTGAACCATGGTTCAACCTAACCCTATCCAAATATATATATATATATATATACCAAAACCTCTCTCTCTCTTCATTCTTCCATTTCTTTTCTCTCTCTTAGGTTTTCTCTCCCTCTCCTTAGGCAAGTACACCTTGCATGAGAAATAGACAAATCCTCTATATTGTTGGTCCATTTTGTTTGTTGTGTGATTCTCATTATATTTAGTAATAGGAATTTTTAGTTTTGATGGATGGATTAGCCTAGAACTATATTTTTAGTTAGAACTTTTATGGTTTTTGTGAGTTTTCTTGGATTTAATCTTAAAAAACTTGTTGTTTTCAAAAATTATTTATTCTATCTTAAGGATCATTTGATTCTAAGTGATTTAGAACTTTACTTTGTTAGATTTGGGATTCGTATGAGGATTCTATAGAAGAAACAGATTTTGGGTTTCGGAGTTTCTGCCATGGCTGAAACCTGCTGTTGGAGAAGACAAAGTTAGCATTCGGGCTGGAGGGGCATAAGGCCTGGAGTAGCATGCGGCCTGGAGGGGCATGCAGCCTAGAGGGGCATGCGACCGACAGTCAATGCGTCATCTGTCTCATGCGCCAAGTTGGTGTATGCGGTTTAGTTATTTTATTTGGATATTTCCTTGTTCTATTTGGTTGACCTTGACAATTGTTTGTGATTGACCTTGAGGAAGAATAGATTTAGTTACCCGACCTTGTGCTAGACATTACCATATGCTAGAAATTGATTGTCGTAAATGACTAACCAGCTATGTGCATAACATGAGCTATGTGTTCTAATATGATCAAGATTTATGTAACCCATTGATTAGTTGGTAATTCGACTCGAATACTTGTATCTATGATGATACAATTTTCTATGTACTATATATTACATGATCAATGTATACTGAGGTGCGACATAACTTGCTACATGTTATTTATTACATAATCAATGTACACTGAGGTGCGACATAACTTGCTACATGCTATTTATTACATAATCAATGTACACTGAGTTGCGACATAACTTACTACATGCTATGTGATTACATGTTTCAGGTTTTGCATCAAGAATGCCCCCTATACTATGCGACATGTAATATTATTTCTCCAGTACGGGCATGGTATGTGGGTTAACTATCAAAGCATGACTAGGACTTGTTGTTTGTTGTATCACGCTCGGGTGAATCTAGTTTGAGCTATTAATAGACAAAGTAGATTCGTATCTAGAGTGGACCATACTACGATACGACATATAGGAGGATTGATCATGTGGCCATGCCATGTGATTCCCAACATAACCATATGGTTAATCTAGGCAACTAAAACTGGTTAAGCATTGGAAGGAATAAAATCCTGCGATCGTGCATATTAGCCACCTCAGACTATTGTCACGACGTGCAAGACTGACCCCGATGGATATTGGTCATATCCGCACTAGTGGATGGCAATATCTGAATACTTATATTGTATAATGTGTTCAATATGATCTAAGCACGGTGGCCTTACGAGAGACCGGTGAATAATATATAATATACTATATGTATACTATGGCTCGGTTAGCCCCGCTAACCAGCTCACGATCTGAGAATTTCTTTATGCATCTATTCTGAGATAACTCAGACTCTATAATAGTAAGCCGTACAAGTGATTGGCCGTTATAACTGGATTTGATTGTGATTGTATTATTCTGTTAGTAGTCTACGGACATGGACTATCATAGTAGATGGTTCAACCCTTGTCCTTGTTTGCTTGTAGGGTAGGACTATTATGCTAGGATAGACATGGACCGAATCCATGACGCAAAACCTATATTATGCCTATCTATTATATAGGTTTTTTTCTTAATTTTGTGCTTTCTTTGTGTTACTTGCTATTTGGGTTCTAACTCCACTAGTTTTGTACTTCCAGATTTCTAGTCAGTTCCAGAAGATCTAGCTTATTTCTCCCTTCTTGATGGTGCGCACCAGACAAATGGCCACTAAGGGCACGAGTGGGTTTCTTCTTCCTTACTCGTTATTGCATATTTTACTCTTTTGGGCGTTTAGCCACCGGTACCTGTTAGCTGACAAGTCTGGACATTTAGTTTCTGTTACATGATTGTAATTAATCAGACTGCTGCTGATCATGATCGTGTAATTTTGCTACTTTGCCAGATTTTTCCTATTTTGTATAGCTGGTTTCTAGAACATTTTGGCAGGGCATTTATCATGTCTTACTTCCTTGTCACATATATTCTATGTTTACTACTTTATATTTGACTGGTCGAGACAATAGATGTTCTTTGTAACCCTATGTGACTTGATTATAGTATGCACCCCCTTTGTCTAGTTACAGCAGTGATCGTCGTACGACGTATAGTATCTCGTACGGGATAGCTGTCCATGTCTGTCTCTGTATTTCGGTACTGGGACTATGTTATAAATGACTAACCATTTATGTGCATAACATGAGCTATGTGTTCCAATACGATTAAGATTTATGTGACCCATTGATTAGTTGGTAATTCGACTCGAATATTTGTATCCATGCTGATACAAATTTCTACGTGCTATGTGTTACATGATCAATGTATACTAAGGTACGGTATAACTTGCTACGTGCTATGTGATTACATATTTTGGGTTGTGCATCGAGATTCCCTTTATACTACACGATATATGATATTATTATATTATTTCTCCAGCACGGGCATGGTATGTGGGTTAACTACCAAAGCATGGCTAGAACTTGTTGTTTGTTGCATCACGCTCGGGTGAATCCAGTTTGAGCTATTAATTGATAAAGTAGATTCGTATCTAGCGTGTACCGTACTATGGTATGACATATAGAAGGATTGATCATGTGACCACGTCATATGATTCCTAATATAACCATAGGGTTAATCCAGTAAACTAAAATTGGTAGAGCATTGGGAGGGATAAAATTCTGAGATCGTGCACATTAGCCACCTCAGACTATTGTTACGACATGCAAGACTGACCCCGATGGATATTAGTCACGTCCGCACTAGTGGACGGCAATATCCAAATACTTCTATTGTATAATGCGTTCTATGTGATCTAAGCACGGTGGCCTTATGAGGAACCGGTGCATAATATACAATGTGCTATGTGTATACTATGTGTGAGACTCATCTCACTATTATAGTATTCATACCCGGGATACGCATATTATACAGGTATAGTTGCTTATTGTTTAATTACTTATATCTTGCTTTATGCCATTCCTGCATTATTTAAGAAGTTTTTGTAAGTTTTTCCTTGATTGCATGTTTTGGACCGTTGGTCCATTGGTTTTCCTATGAGCGGCTATGGTAAACCCAGGTGAGAGGCATGGATCATGATCCAATGGCCTAAAACCAATCCCTTTGCCTATATGAAGCCAACCATTTCTCTTTCCTTTACTTTTCTTTTCCTTTTGTTTCTCTTTTCTTAGCTTCTTCTCCAACAGAGAGCAGCAGTCGAGCTTGGCCTTGGCCGTAGGTAACCTTGGTAGTGTTGGTATTAGGATAAAACTTGACCGTAGGCAATTATATCTTGCCAACAGATGGAACAACATTGGATCTTGCTATCATTTTTAGTATAACTTGTTTTAAATTACTTGATAGGTTTCATTTGGTGAACTCTTAGAACTTATCTTCATGATGATTTTGGTTTCCTTGTATTGTTGCTCGCAGAGCCTGAGAACAGCAAGTCAGAGAATGCAAAGTTGGCCTAAGAATGTATACAAAAAGTACGCAGGAAACCCTTTTCGTATGAGTGAAGTTCCGGTTAGAGCTTAGAAAGTGCGCCAAGATATGTTGAGTATTCTGCCCGTATTTTTCTCCGACCTACATTTTGTACTAAGGCAATTCCTTTAAAAGTATACCAATCCTACTTGACACATTTTTATGTGTCTGCAAAGTCGTCAAGAATGTGCGTTACTGCTTAAAAGCCAACTTGGCGCACTTTACAGTTATTGCAGAGTTAGCGCATATTGGTAAACTTTTCTTACCGGCGCACTTTTTGTCTCTTTTGGAGAATTACGTACTTTGCTACTTGGCGCACTATGTGTGTCATACCCCAGTCCCAAAATATGCAGGACTAGGACACGTAAGCATGCCAGCCGCATTTATATGGCAACTCCAATATATGGAAACCATAACACATGCGTACGCTGTATTATGAATGATAAATCCACAAGTGGTAAAACTATCACAAGTCACGTGGTATAATCTAAATCTCATCCACAGAAATCATATATATATAAACAACCAATATCTATGAAACTAGATCTCAATAATAAATATCTCAAGATGTTAGTCAGATGAAAACAAATCCACTGTCGAACTAGAATATAAAAACAATACAACAATATAAGTACAATAACTCACAACCACTGAGACTCGAAGAGAAGACCTGCTCGGAATATAAGTAACCATTCTGGATCTGCGCTCCTGCGAATACTCATGAACATCTACACCTGAAAAGGGACCACATCCTCAGAGGGACATAACAAGATACATAGAAATATGCCCTAAAGTAAATACTGAATAAATAAAAGGGGTGCGCTAACCATCTAAGTGAAATATAATTTGAGGACAACTTTGAGTGTATGGGAAAGTGTAGGCTAGACATATGCTGACGTAATTCACCAATCGTGACAACTGGCTAGTATATGCCATATATGCCCCCAATACAAGGGCACTATGTAATATAATAACGTCCTACCGCTCCGAAGAACGGGAAATCTGTATAGTATATAACGTCCATATCGCTCTGAAGAACGTAGAATCTGTATAGTATATAACGTCCATATCGCTCTGTCGAGCGTGAAATCTATATAAAGAAAGTGGGTGTCCCATACGCCTACTAGTTGTCCTCCCCGCCCAATGATCTATGCATGTCGTATCCATAACATGTCTTAGCTACTACGCTGAGGCATCGTAACTCTGGCTCATAGTCTATCGTTAGAATAATAGCCCAACCTTACAAGGACAAGGATTGGACCTTCGTACCACAATAGTCTATGCTTCGACTACTAATAACTGCTAAGTCTTCTATAATACATCGCTAATAGCAGTTATTCCCTGTCCGTCGTACGCCTACACGTACAGGTGGCCAACCGCATACGCAAGTCCATGCCCTACATGAGACTCACAACACGTATAAGAAATATGTCAAGGCCTGGGGAGTCATACCGATAACTCCACAACTTTAGGTGGGTCTACTAGACACTAGGTCAGACACAATTCCTAATGTTAACGCATTCGTTGACTGCATCCGAGTCTCTCTCGGACGCGCACAGTTATATAATCTAAAACAATAAACATGCAACTAACAATATAACTGAATTTAAACAGTACAACAAAGGTAAGGTATACTTGCTTAGCAAGAAAGCTGCAATTACCAATAACCTGCTCCAAAGTCGAGCAGAACAATTCGATAGGTCCCGGGTCATTTCCTCAAGTTTCGTGTATACCAAACACAGTTTCTAACATGTTATGAGAATACGCTACAATAACATTTAATACATAAAAATACGTAATTTACCTTTATTGTTTAATTGACTAGGATAACATAGTACATATATATATATATATATATATATATATATATATATATATATATATATATATATATATATATATATATATATATACCTAAGTACCCAATCAAATAAAAACATATATACATATATATGTACATAAATACATAATAATCATAAATACATAAATATAATACGTATGTACATATATATATTTAAATAAACATATATATAATAATATAACACATATACCTATATATATACATATAAGACATAAAATAACAACATATATACATAACTATATACATAAATATGTATATACATAAAATATACATTTTAAATATACATATGTATATATATACATAAACCCAATATAATACATATATTTATACATATATATTACATAGTATATATATATAGATATACATAATAAATTAAAATTGAATATACATACAATATAATTAATAACATATATACACTATATATATATATAACTAATTATAAATTTATATACATTAATATATATATATACAAATATACATATATATATACAATATACACCAATATACACTATATACAAATATATATAATACATTATATATATATACGTACCTTGCTGTGTAGTGTCCGTGGGGGGTGTCCGTCGTACGGGGAGGTCGTCGCCGGCGAGGGACGGAGCTCCGGTGGCTACAGGGCGGCATGGGGTGCGGGTTGCAGCAGCAATGGTAGCAGCGGCCCTGGCAGCAACAGTGCAGCCGCTCCTGGTGGCGGCTGGCAGGTCGTAGGGGTCGGTGGTGGTGGTGTGTGGGTCGGCGGTCAGGGGGTGGTGACGAGGGCGACGGTGGTCAACTATGGGGGTACGGGTGGTGGTGATGATGGAGTTGGGGATGGTGATGATGGAGTTGATGCGGGTGATTACTGGTGGTACGGGTGGTGGTTGCGGGTGGCAGTGGCGGTGGTTCAGGTGGTAGTGATGGCGAGGTAGATGGCGAGGACGGTGGTGAAGACGTTGGTGGTGGTGGTTGGCTATGTTGGCCGGTGGAGGGAAGTCGGGGGTCGGGTCGGGGAAGGAGGTCGGAGATGGCTGTGGTGGGGTGATGTTGGTGATGGTGGCTGTTGGTGGGGGTACAATGGCGGGTGGTGGAGGTAGGGGGTGCCTGGGAGAAGGGAGGTCGGAGGGGGAGTCCGGTAGGTGGTGGCCGAAGGCGGGGGTGGCGGTGGTTGGCTGAGGAAGGAGGTCGGGGGTGATGGGGTGTAGTGATGGTGGTGTTGGTTAGTTATTTTTCTAGGGTTTTAGTTTTTGAGAAATAAGGAAAAAGGTAGAAAGAGTTGTATTTATACACATGTAAGGGGGTTGGTTTGACCTAAGAAAATTTGACTTTGGTCAACATCCTCTTGGGTTGGGCCTTGGGCTCATATGGGGATGTTTGGAGGGCCATAAATTACATTGTTTAATGCAATGGTTAGGATTAAAATAAAGGGTACAATGTTGCGCGTTTGCACATTCTGAAAATTTATAGAAAAATTCCTATAAAGGGGAAAGTTGGATTTCTTCATGTATTGTCCAATGGGGTGGACACCTTAATGTATTTTTGTATAAAAGTGCCCAACAATTGGAAAATTACACAAGGATGAGAATTGGGTTAAATTAATTAAAATTAATGCACGCGGTGTTCTGGAATTAATTTGAAGTATATGGGGATAAAATTAGGTGGGACACAAGTGTCATGGACATAGACGGCTCAGAGTAAAATTTTATCATAAATTAGGTTGTACGAAATAGGTCAAGATTGTGTCTCCAATTTTGATTGGAACGCACAAGGATATAAAGTTGGAATTATTTAGAATTTAATAATAACGTCTGCGACGTATGTTGTGAGACTAAAATATAGCACAAGAAAGCATGATTATAAGTTACACAAATGTCAGAATGGTATGCGGGTACGTCTAAGACAAGATTATGAAATTTGTAGGAAGGCAATGGCTAGTGAGGTGCTCCAATTATCGAAGCAACGGTAAGGTGCACTAAGTGATATAAACATTGTATAATTAAATTAAAAGTCGTGTCCTATTTTTAATTGGATAAAAACTAGCCCTAGTTTCTCTATCTATGCCAAGTAGACCTAATTTTGGGGTGAGGGGGTTTACAATCTACCCAACTTAAAATAATTTCATCATCAAAATTAAAATAAGGCATAATTTGGTTTAAATCCTTCACATGCGTACGTAAGCAAGTCTATTGCAATCTCTTCCCAAAATTTTTAAACATATTCAATTCCATCGCAATCACTTTCAAATTAAATTAATCATTGTTTAGATCGAACTTCAACACATCGCACTATCTTCTCGATTTTCAAATTAAATAATCCACATCCAATCTAATTCAAATCTATATGACATCCCACATTAAAAATTTATATTGCAATCTCCAATTATCATAATCTCCTCTAGAAAATAATTATAACCACATATTATTTCTATTTTCAACTTGTGAATTTCGTACTCTTCAAATTTAATTTTAATTTGCATCCTCAATATTTCAAATAGGTATCCCACGATCAACCCTTAACTTTTAATTTAAGGCCTCAAATTATGAAATTTGAAATCTAATTTACCCATTATTCAAGTCTAGATTTCTATATTTATCCTCAAAGTTTAAATCGGTGATTCAACCTTCAATATTCAAAGTTTAAATCATGTGCTCACTTATACATATTTGGTTTGCCATATCACAGTTTTTAAAATTTATTAATCCTCATCATCTTAATCATTCTTCTAGAATTCTTAAAATTAAATGACTTAAACTTCTCAATCTTATTTTAATCGATCACAATCTAAAAGAAATTCCTCTCAAGTTGATAATGCAACTGCTACCCAACTTAGAATTTTCCCATCTATCACATAAGGCTCTTATATTTAGAAAACTTATTCCTCAAATTTACTTAATCATGTTACTCAATCCTCAAAAAATTAACACCAATTATATCCCATATGATATACCCTTAATCAGTTATATAAGGCAGACATCTAGTAATGTGATTGGCATATGGGGTATATCTAGTACTCTCTGTATATCATACTTATACTAAGCACGAGGTTTCGTCTTTCCGAAATAAGGAAGAAGGGAAAACAATAATAAAGAGTTCAAGGAGAAGGTAATAGATTAGAGGTATAGGGATCAAGGCATTTAGGGAATTCAAAAGGAATTGTCAAGGCAGTTGTGGATTGAAATCCTATTTGGTAATTTCTTAATTGTATGCTCATATCAGTACAGTTATATAACCGATACGATATGTTCAGACATGTCTAGAGGGCAAGTACATTTGTCTGCGAGTCACTATATATCTCAATCCACGTAAAGTAGTTATGCGAGGGGCGAACCAAGCGCACTAAGGTTAGTTAGACCTTTATATACTGATTTTAAAATGTATTAGTGTAGCGCTCCAATAATACATATGTCATGAACAAGCTTGATAAAGAATAAGCTTGCAAAACTAGGCTATAATAGCAGCATAAGTCAAGGTAGTACGGCAAATATAAGTACGCTAGATTTTGATGAGAGAAATTATAAAATAATTCAAGTTCACCAAACAAAACAAAAATAAGACTCTACAGTCTCTACAGTTATCGTACTAACACCTTGTCTAAGTTGCTAGTCGATAAAATAGGGGTATAGGCCTTTAAGTTCTATAGTCTGAATAAATATTATCCTCTTATGCTAGCATACAGTTAATGTCATTCAGTTATGCTTCAATAATGAGTCAAGAGGACTATGTGTTACTAGGTTGTGAGGCATACTATCCAATCTTAAAAGAATTTAAACTAATATTGTGACAGTCTCAAGGGAAATCTACAAAATAAACTTATTCTTGTAAATAAAGTATAAATTCTTATTGGGCTATACGAGGAACGGATCTTAGTACTTATTAGGGTCTCCTATTGAATCATGTAGGTAATAGCCATCTTAAGTCTTAATCATAGTGCTTATAGAACAAGGGTGTCAATGGTAAGTATGGAAAAGTTACTGGCCTCAAGTGAAAAGGGGGTATAACTTGTATCGAGTTATGGATGCAAATTACGTGATTCAAAAACTAAAGGATAATCATCAAGTCACAATCTACAAGATTAACTCAAAACAATCATGCTCTAACTACCAAGCACAAAATTCAAATTTCAAGACTACAACTATAACCCTAGCAAGATATATATCCTAACATACAAGGAATCACTCGGTCTACAATCAGAAGTGTCAGGTAGCACGAGTTGGAAGATAAAGAGAAGCATAATTAGTCATTGCACAATTTGCGAATGCTAAGTTCTCAGGAGAACAAGATATAAACTAAATAGAAAGTCTCTAGATACCATCATAGTTTTCTAAAGGGAAGGTGGTAGCTAATCTCTGTGTTCGAGGTATGATCAAAGAAAATATTATTTTATTCCTCTAGGTTTTCTATGGTGTTGTCTGCTAATGATAGAACAATGATTCAAAGTTATGTCTCTTTAATACTATCTCACTTATGAAAGTTAGGTTCAGTCCTAATATTTAACCTTGGATTATATTAGTTACTCAATACTAGGGTCAACCACTATGGTCAAATTTTAAACTAATCCTCGTAGCATTTATACTACTCTCAGGTCATACATAAATACCTCAAGGGATATGGTAAATTAATCTATAGTTAAGGGATGCTAGGGTTTATTAAGTATTCTAACTCAGTGATGTGTCATGATCCTAGTTGTATTCTTAGTAGGAATATTATCCTAATTATCATCTTAACAACAGAGATTCCTATATTCTAGGAGAGGCTATACTCAAGGAACTATTAGGGAAGCATATGAATAAAGCAGGATATAGTTATTCAAATAGAATAGATTGAAAGGAAGATAAGTCATAGTCAATTATGGATAAGATCCTATACTCTAATCCTAGGTGCAGGCTTGCTCGGTAAAGTAACATAACCGAGATAATATGCTCTTGACCAGCATAGGCCACCACTAAAAAATATGTCACGCCCCAGTCCCAAAACACGCAGGACTAGGACACGTAAGCATGCCAACCGCATGTATATGGCAACTCCAATATATGGAAACCATAACACATGCGTACGCTGTATTATGAATGATAAATCCACAAGTGGTAAAACTATCATAAGTCACGTGGTATAATCTAAATCTCATCCACAAAAATCATATATATATAAAGAACCAATTTCTATGAAACTAGAGCTCAATAATAAATATCTCAAGATGACAGTCGGATGGAAACAAATCAACTGTCGAACTAGAATATAAAAACACCACAACAATATAAGTACAACAACTCACAACCATCGAGACTCGAAGAGAAGCCTTCTCGAAATATAAGTAACCAGTCCGGATCTCCGCTCCTGCGAATACTCATTAACATCTACACCTGGAAAGGAACCAGGTCCTCAGAGGGACATAACAAGATACATAGAAACATGCCCTAAAGTAAATACTGAATAAATAAAAGGGGTGCACTTACCATCTAAGTAAAATGCAATTTAAGGACAACTTTGAGTGTATGGGAAAGTGTAGGCTAGACATATACTGACGTAATTCACCAATCGTGACAACTGGCTAGTATATGCCATATATGCCCCCAATACAAGGGTGCTATGTAATATAATAACGTTATACCGCTCCAAAGAACGGGGAATCTGTATAGCATATAACGTCCATATCGCTCCTCGCTCCGTCGAGCGTGGAATCTGCATAAAGGAAGTGGGTGTCCCATACGCCTACTAGTTGTCCTCCCCGCCCAATAATCTATATATGTCATATCCACAACACGCCTTAGCTACTACGCCGAGGCGTCATAACTCTGGCTCATAGTCTATCGTTAGAACAATAGCCCAATCTTACAACCAAACAGGGACAAGGATTGGACCTTCGTACCATAATAGTCTATGCTCTGACTACTAATAACTACTAAGTCTTCTATAATGCATCGCTAATAGCAGTTATTCCCTATCCGTCGCACGCCTACACGTACAGGTGGCCAACCGCATATGCAAGTTCGTGCCCTACATGAGACTCACAACACGTGTAAGAAATGAGTCAAGGCCAGGGAATTCATACCGATAACTCCACAACTTTAGGTGGGTCTACTAGACACTAGGTCAGACACAATTTCTAACGTCAACGCATTCGTTGACTGCACCCGAGTCTCTCTCAGACGTGCACAGTTATATAATCTAAAACAATAAATATGCAACTAACAATATAACTGAATTTAAATAGTACAACAAAGTCAAGGTATACTTGCCTGGCAAGAAAGCTGCAAGTACTAATAATCTGCTCCGAAATGGGGTGCGGGTTGCAGCAACAATGGTAGTAGCGGCTCTGGCAGCAACAGTACAGCCGCTCCTGGTGGCGGCCGATAGGTCGTGGGGGCCGGTGGTGGTGGTGTGTGGGTCGGCGGTCAGGGGGTGGTGACAAGGGTGGCGGTGGTCGGCTATGGGGGTGCGGGTGGTGGTGATGATGGAGTTGGGGATGGTGATGATGGAGTTGATGCGGGTGATTACTGGTGTTGCGGGTGGCAGTGGTGGTGGTTTAGGTGGTAGTGATTGCGAGGGAGATGGCGAGGATGGTGGTGAAGACGTTGGTGGTGGTGGTTGGCTGTGGTGGCCGGTGGAGGGGAGTCGGGGGTCGGGTCGGGGAAGGAGGTCGGAGATGGCTGTGATGGGGTGATGTTGGTGATGGTGGCTGTTGGTGGGGGTGCAACGACGGGTGGTGGCGGTAGGGGGTACCTGGTGTAAACCCCTCACCCAAAATAGGTATTTTATGTGTATTTTATATTATTATATTTATTATAGATTATTTTAAATATTGAATTACTTTAGAGTATTCTCTTAGTTAATTAGAAAATAAATTTTTAGTACATTTACTTATGTAAATATTTATTTAGAATTATTTTTAGACTATTTTATATTTTTGGAGATTTTTTTAGAATTTTTAGGTAATTAAAACATAGGGAACCTAAATTTCTAGGACTTCATAATTTACTACAAGACCATACTTGCATGTTATTCCTACCAAATATTTATTTTAGGTTAAAATATTTAATTTTATTTTTCTGTAATTTATTTATAATTTTAAGAAATTTATTTAGATTTTTGAAATTATTTAGGATTTATTTGGTTATATATAGTCTTAATATTGGATAGATGCTAATTTAGTGTCAATAGATATTAATAAGATTATATATAAATTATTTGTATTATCTTTAATTCTATCTAAGATTTTAAATTATTGAGATGAACTCAAACTCTATTTTAAATTAATTCAAATCCTGAGCCTACTAGGAAAGCAACTTCATGCATATCATATCCATATTTAAACTGATCATATTCATATCCAAATTAGCCAATCATAGTCGTATTCAATTAACTACTATCCACCATTATAAATACCTCATCCTTCATATTTTTTTTTCCCAAATTCACCTATTTTTCGTCCAAAAAGAGTCAAAATTCTTCATAAATCTAGCCTCATTTTCTAGTATGTTATGACGACTTAAAAAGACGATATCTCCTAGCTCCCGACTCCAAACGCACTCCAATTTTTTTTATTAGAACTATATCAAGGTTAGTTTTCTGAATATATAAAATATTTTAATAATTTTAGAGCCTATTTTTCCAGAATATTTTGAAAGTGTCAGTTGTCCGAAATCAGACGTATTTTCGTATTTTTGAGATTTCGGGAGATCCCGAACTCGGAATTATGAGCCGTTTGAAGTTTCGAAAATATGACATAATGAAATTTCATAAAATTATTTTTACAGAATTTAATATGTAAGTTTAGTCTACTGTAAAATTTGTGCAACGTAGACGTAAGTAAGAAACCACCAAAAACTTTTATCTGTGCGCCCTTGTGACTATAACTCTTTACCGACTTATGATTTTATGAAACCGTTAATTTAAGTGTTCATGTAGCATTGAAATATATAGGATTCTACACACAAATCTAGGATTTGAGTTAGTTGACTTTTTGATCAACGGATTGCCTCGATTTGTGTGTCATGGATCACAAATCCTTAAAGTTGATTTTCTTTGGACCAAAATTAGAGCTTAACAATAAAATTAGATTATAATAAGATTAAAATACTTTTTTAGGTTATTTTATTCAGAATTAAAATAGATTAAAATGGAGGAAGCTATTCACCCACTTTTGTAACCTAACTTGTTTAATTTATGTGACGGGTAGATCGGACGACGCCTTGAGTTGGGACTTCATTCTTTTTCAGATCAGGCAAGATACCTTGCCAAATTGCTTACAGTATTTTGCATGCTTATTTTATTTCTGTATATTCATTTCATTTTTGTATATTCCTTGCATGTGTAGTTTATTTTAGTCATTACTATATATTAGATATGTTGACACACACATGTCACTTAGTATCATAGAGGACAATCAGTAGGCGTATGGGCTATAACCACTCTGGTGAACCATAGTAACTAGCACGCACCATGGTAGTCATGTCCGATGGTCGCTACCCTCACGGTATATCGATTGATGGAGTCACGAGGGTCGCTACCCCCGCGGTATGTCGGCTGATGATGTCCCCTGACGTGTGTATGAGTTGTAAGGCTTAGATCGAGTAGCCTACCCTTGCCCATACGTTAAAAAAGTTGTCCTCATTTGCATTCATATAGATTGTCTTGTACAGCGTACTTATATATTTTTAAACATTATGCATGTTCACTGTATTCAAATTGGCTTGCTTCTATGTATCTTGTTACGTCCCTCTGAGGACCTAGTCCCTTTCCAGTGTAGATGTTCATGACTATTTGCAGGAGCACGGATCATGACTTACTATTTGTCTCTTCCGAGGAGGTCTTACCTTCTGAGCATCCTTGATTATCTCTAGCGATGGATCGCTTCGCTGATACCTTTATATTATCATCTTATTTATATTAGAGATTTACCCTTCTCCCTCATTTTAGTATTGATATAGTCATTGGTAGTGGATTTGTCTCCACCTGACTATTATTTTGGATTATTCAGACTCATTATTCTAGTCTAGTTATTTCTTTTCTATGACTTGTTGTGTGGATGAGATTAGTATTTCTGTGACTTATGACTATATATATACCACATGTGAGTTAATATTCATATTACAGCGTACGTATGTATTATGGTATCCATATATTAGAGTTGTCATATACATACGGCTGGCATGCTTACGTGTTCCTAGTCCTACGTATTTTGGGACTGGGGCATGACATATTTTTGTGGTGGCCCATGCAGGTCGAGAGCATATTATCTCGGTTACGTTACTATACCGAGCAAGCCTGCGTATAGGATTAGAATATATGATCTCATCCACTTAATTATCACCGTCCTTGATTTTATTTCGCAATCTTATTTGACTGCTTGTACTACATCTTGCTTGATCCCTTCTCAATGTCAATCTTCTCTCGTGCTTGATAGAGGTTAGGAAGATGACTTGTACTAGGTATATACACTCTAGTATTCAATAACACTATTAATTAAATTTTTGTAAGTTTGGTAGTATGCCTCATAACCTAGTATCACATAGTCTTTTGACCCATTAATGAAATATAAATGAATGACACCAACTATAGGCTTGCATAAGAAGATAGTGCTTATCTAGACTATAGAACTTTAGTGTTTATCTAGACTGTAGAACTTAGAGGCCCATACACCCATTTGGTTGACTTTAGACTTAGACAAGAAATTAGTATAGCAACTATAGAGGCACGACACCGATCTTCTTGATAAACTTAAATTATTATGTACCTTCCTCTATCATAATCAAGCGTACTTATATTTTCTGAACTATCTTGACTTATGCTGCTATTATAGCCTAGTTTTGCAAGCTTATTCTTTTATTGAGCTTGTTCATGACGTATGTATTATTGGGGGGCCACACTAATACATTGTCTAAATCAGAATTAGTACATTATGGTCTGATCAACCGTAGTGCGCTTGGTTCGCTCTTTGTATCACTACTTTAGGTGGATTGAGATATAGTTGACTCAACTTGTTAGACAGATATACTTGCCCTCTAGACTGGTCAGAGCATATCATGTCAGGTACATAACTGTTCTGATATGAACATGCATATAGGAATTTACTAAAATAAGATTTTAATCCACAACTGCCTTGGCAACTCCCTTTTAAATTTTCTAATCCCTTTGAATCCCGTACTTGTATTATATCACCTCCTCCTTAAATTCTTTATTGTTGTTTCCGTCTTCCCCTATTTCGGAAAGGCGAACGTTCGTGCTTACTTTAAGTTTATACACGGAGAGTACTAGATATACCCCATAGGCCGAGCACTCATAATGACAAATAAGATAGCGCAGGCACAGGAAGTCGTAGATACAAGTATGACCTTTAGTATGTTTATCATTTTATACTCACGACCCCCTTTATAACACGAGATCTTAGGTACATAGTAGACATAGAATTATATATAAGGTAGGTTAGCAGTTATATATTGATATCCTAACTAGATGTCATACACGCAATGCCAATAGATGTCGCGAGTAGCAGTAGTAGTATTCTCTTCCTATCACCATCTCGCCCCTTGGGTGACTCGTCTTCTCTTTCATATCAATTCCTTATCTCGTGCTTAACTCTTTCTATCATAGTATCTTTTCGCGCCATTACGAACTGTTTGAATTAATTTAATCTCACCCTTATTTTGTTAGTTAAAAACATAAATGGGTTAGTGAATGATTAATAACTAAAAGATGAGGATTTAATAATAACCCTTATATATATATACTATAGCAATATCTGTATTCTCTTATTAATTCAACCCTTAAGTAGCATATTTTAGCCTAATAGAAATTTGTTAGATTGTTGAAATAGTTCGTACTCCTAATAGTTATAAAGTTAGTCAAGACCTAAAGTTTTGCCCTAAAACTTAGACTATACCTAGGAAAGAGTTAAAGGTACTTGTTACTAATTGACAACTATGACAATTTGCTGGCAAAGTAGCGACAGCTGCAGGTAGACCGTTATAGTAGAGTAGTCAAAGTATTTGCAGACATACTGGTCAGGTGGCGTGGCAATATTAGACTACGATACTTGACGGTTATGGGAAAAAATTATAGTTATGAGATTCCAGACAGGTATCCCAAGATTCTTGACCCAATAAATAAATTCGTCTTACAACCTAGACAATAGCCACAAAAGACCTTGACTACTAGTAAAATTCTTTTAAGTTGGGTAGTGTAGATGAGTTAGAGGATAAAAGAATAGTGTATGGAAAATAAGGGAGAAAAGTGTTAGGGTGGCTGACCATAACCTTTTATGAAGCACTGTAAGCTAGCAACGAAGTGTTAATAGCTATTGTGATTTATTATGGATATGGATTAGTGTTAATTTCGAGGACAAAATTTTTTTAACTTGGGTAGATTGTAAACCCCCTCACCCAAAATAGGTATTTTGTGTATATTTTATATTATTATATTAATTATAGATTATTTTAAATATTGAATTACTTTAGAGTATTCACTTAGTTAATTAGAAAATAAATTTTTAGTATATTTACTTATGTAAATATTTATTTAGAATTATTTTTAGACTATTTTAGATTTTTGGAGATTTTTCTAGAATTTTTAGGTAATTAAAACATAGGGAACCTAAATTTCTAGGACTTCATGATTTACTACGAGACCATACTTGCATGTTGTTTCTACCAAATATTTATTGTAGTTTAAAATATTTAATTATATTTTTTTGTAATTTATTTAGAATTTTAAGAAATTTATTTAGATTTTTGAAATTATTTAGGATTTATTTGGTTATTTATAGTCTTAATATTGGATATATGCTAATTTAGTGTTAATAGATATTAATAAGATTATATATAAATTATTTGTATTATCTTTAATTCTGTCTAAGATTTTAAATTACTGAGATGAACTCAAACTTTATTTTAAATTAATTCAAATCCTGAGCCTACTAGGAAAGCAACTTCATGCATATCATATCCTTATTTAAACTGATCCTATTCTTATCCAAATTAGCCAATCCTAGTCGTATTCAATTAACTACTCTCCACCATTATAAATACCTCATCCTTCATATTTTTCTTTCCCAAATTCACCTCTTTTTCGTCCAAAAAGAGTCAAAATTCGTCATAAATTCAGCCTCATTTTCTAGTATGTTATGACGATTTAAAAAGACGATATCTCCTAGCTCCGGACTCCAAATGCACTCCAGTTTTTTTTATTAGAACTATATCAAGGTTAGTTTTCTCAATATATAAATTATTTTAATAATTTTAGAATCTATTTTTCCAGAATATTTTGAAAGTGCCAGTTGTCCGAAATCAGACGTGTTTTCGTATTTTTGAGATTTCGGGAGATCCCGAACTCGGAATTATGAGCCGTTTGAAGTTTCGAAAATCTGATAAGATGAACTTTCATAAAATTATTTTTACAAAATTTAACTTGCAAGTTAATCTACTGGAAAATTTGTGCAACGTAGGCGTAAGTAGGAAAGTACAGAAAACTTTCATCTGTGTGCCCTTGTGGCCATAACTCTTTACCGACTTGTAATTTTATGAAACCGTCGATTCCAATATTCATGTAGCATTGAAATATATAGGATTACACACACAAATCTAGGATTTGAATCAGTTGACTTTTTGGTCAATGGATTGCCTCGATTTGCGTGCCACGGATCACAAATCTTTAAAGTTGACTTTGTTTGGACCAAAATTAGAGCTTACCAATAAAATCAGATTATAATAAGATTAAAATACTATTTTAGGTTATTTTATTCAGAATTAAAATAGATTAAAATGGAGGAAGCTATTCACCCACTTTTGTAATCTAACTTGTTTAATTTATGTGACGGATAGATCGGACGACGCATTGAGTTGGAACTTTATTCTTTTTCAGATCAGGCAAGATACCTTGCCAAATTGCTTACAGTATTTTGCATGCTTATTTTATTTCTGTATATTCATTGCACTTCTGTATATTCCTTGCATGTGTAGTTTCTTTCAGTCATTACTATATATTAGATATGTTGACACATACATGGCACTTAGTATCATAGAGGACAATCAGTAGGCGTATGGGCTATAACCACTCTGGTGAACCATAGTAACTAGCACGCACTATGGTAGTCGTGTCCGATGGTCGCTACCCCGGCGGTATGTCGATTGATGGAGTCACGACGGTCGCTACCCCCGTGGTATGTCGGCTGATGATGTCCCCTGACGTGTGTATGAGTTGTGAGGCTTAGATCGAGTAGCCTATCCTTGCCCATACGTTAAAAAGTTATCCTTATTTGCATTCATATAGATTGTCTTGTACAGCGTACTTATATATTTTTAAACATTATTTATGTTCACTGTATTCAAATTGGCTTGCTTCTATGTATCTTGTTACGTCCCTCTGAGGACCTGGTCCCTTTTCAGGTGTAGATGTTTATGACTATTTGCAGGAGCACGGATCATGACTTACTACTTATCTCTTCCGAGGAGGTCTTACCTTCTGAGCATCCTTGATTATCTCTAGCGATGGATCGCTTCGCTGGTACCTTTATATCATCATCTTATTTATATTGGAGATTTACCCTTCTCCCTCATTTTAGTATTGATATAGTCATTGGTAGTGGATTTGTCTCCACCCGACTATTATTTTGGATTATTCAGACTCATTATTCTAGTTTAGTTATTTCTTTTCTATGACTTGTTGTGTGGATGAGATTAGTATTTCTGTGAATTATGACTATATATATACCACATGTGAGTTAATATTCATATTACAACGTATGTATGTATTATGGTATCCATATATTGGAGTTGCCATATACATACGGCTGGCATGCTTACGTGTTCCTAGTCCTATGTATTTTGGGACTGGAGCGTGACACCTGGGAGGAGGGAGGTCGGAGGGGGAGTCCGGTCGATGGTGGCCGAACGGGGGTAGCTGTGGTTGGGGTGATGTTGGTGATGGTGGCTGTTGGTGGGGGTACAATGGCGGGTGGTGGCGGCAGGGGGAGCCTGGGAGAAGGGAGGTCGGAGGGGGAGTCCGGTAGGTGGTGGCCGGAGGCGGTGGTGGCGGTGGTTGGCTGAGGAAGGAGGTCGGGGGTGATGGGGTATGGTGATGGTGATGTTGGTTAGTTATTTTTCTAGGGTTTTAGTTTTTGAGAAATAAGGAAAAAGGTAGGAAGAGTTGTATTTATACACATGTAAGGGGGTTGGTTTGACCTAGGAAAATTTGACCTTGGTCAACATCCTCTTGGGTTAGACCTTGGGCTCACATGGGGATGTTTGGAGGGCCATAAATTATATTGTTTAATGCAATGGCTAGGATTAAAATAAAGGGGACGATGTTGCACTTTTGCACATTCCAAAAATTTATAGAAAAATTCCTATGAAGGGAAAAGTTGGATTTCTTCATGTATTGTCGAATGGGGTGGACACCTTAATGCATTTTTATATAAAAGTTTCCAACAATTCGAAAATTGTACAAGGATAGAAACTGGGTTAAATTAATTAAAATTAATGCGCACGGTATTCTGGAATTAATTCGAAGTACATGGGGATAAAATTAAATGGGACACAAGTGTCATAGACATAGAGGACTCAGAGTAAAATTTTATCATAAATTAGGTTGTACGAAACGGGTCAAGATTGTGTCTCCAATTTTGATTGGAACACACAAGGATACAAAGTTAGAATTATTTAGAATTTAATAATAACGTTTGCGACGTATGCTGTGCGACTAAAATGTAGTACAAGAAAGCATGATTATAAGTTACACAAAGGTCAGAATGGTATGTGGGCACGTCTAAGACAAGGTTATGAAATTTGTAGGAAGGCAATGGCTAGTGAGGTGCTCCAATTATCGAAGCAACGGTAAGGTGTACTAAGTGATATAAACATTGTATAATTAAATTAAAAGTCGTGTCCTATTTTCAATTGGATACAAACTAGCCCTAGTTTCTCTATCTATGCCAAGTAGACCTAATTTTGGGGTGAGGAGGTTTACAATGTGGCATTCTTCAGAGACGACGCACTTGGTAGCCTTTCGTATTACTTAATGACTAAGCAAAGACTCCTGATAATCCTAGAGAATTGTGTCCTCGACTGCAGTGTCATCTTGACTGTTGTGCCATGATTGGAGATGTGTGATTTGCCTTTTAGTAGACCTTCCTGCGCTCATTTATGTGCCAAGACCCGTTTCAACGCCAATCCTGACTTATTATTTTCAGCATCAAGACTCGTTCGTGCGCAAGATTTATTTTTTTGTATTTTTGCTCCAAACCTATTTTTGGTCATTTGTGCATTAGTGGTGGCCTTTTGCCTATTATGTGTGAATGTTTTTTCTTACCTGATTTTATGCACCAACCCTGAATTGTTAATTTATGAGCATGTATGTTAATATGATCTTTATGTGCCTAACTCCTGATGATTATCTAGTTCTCTTTAATCCAGTTATTTTGTTAATCCTAGTTCTTTCCTGAATATAGAACTATTGATATTAATCCTGACATCCTGCCATGATCTAGTAATTATCCATTATAACTGAACCCTAGAATCTTGACATGGAATTGATAATCCTGATAGTGGCTCGATGTAGCGCACTCCTGACCTGCTAAAATTGAATATGCATAGTATTGGCATTGTTAATCTTGAACTCTCGACACCCGACCTGTAGTGATACTCTTGATCCTGATACTTCTGATAATGGCTCGATGTAGTGCACTCCTGACTTGAGAATTCCTGTGAATATCCTGATCAAGACTATTAGTTGCACCTGTATTGCATGACCTATATCCCAATGGTTGATTTTGATTGTACCCATCAAGTTACTGTTATATCTTGCATCAAGTCTAAGATAGATTCCTGAGCACCACGGTCAGGAATTCTTGATCACTTGTCTAGGTTAATAATTAGAATGAATGAATTAGAAGCATCTAGAGAGATTCCTGGCTACATGCAATCCCGGTATCCTATCGATACCTGATGGATTTGGAGCTCTCCGTCGTGAGGGGCACACTTTTAACACATCGTCGAGTGTTGCACTACCAGAAAAGATAAGAAATAATTGTACCAGATAAATCTGTACTATGTACTTGTTCGTTTTGGATAACCCGGATAGTCTGCAGGGAATATGGTCGAAAGAAATCTCAAACTGCATGTGTTAGTAACTAGGATTGTGACAACCCTAGTTAGCTAAAGATAGCAAGCCGTATGACATGATTGGCCATGATTGCTTGATTTTCAGTCTAGTCTAGTCCCGTCCTGATTTATTTTTTAATAATTGATCCTGAGAACAGTAATTGAAGCCTGAGGCCAGTTATTCTGGTTTAATACTCCAGAGCATGTTTAACTTCTTCTTTTTTACCTGCTGTACTTATTTGAATATTTTTTGTACTATTTCTCATTGATTTGTCTGCATGCTGGTTTTAGTTCCTAAGTTTGGCTCCCATGCGGTACTTGCTGTTTTGGAGTCTGACCCTACTGGTTTTGTATGGCCAGATATCGGAGCAACACCGCAGTATCTTTCGTACTTCTCTCCTCAAGATGGTAAATACGAGGAGCACCCGAGGACATGAGTAGTTTTCTTCTTCATCGCCCACTTAATCTAGTATAATTAGTTCTTTTGAGGCATTTAGCCACGGAGCATGTGTTTAGCTTGTGTTTTGGAACCTTGTTACTTCAGCCTGTGGGCCTATATATAAAGTATATTCTAGACTATAGCTAGAGCTGATCATGTAATATTGTACTCTACTAATTCTTTATTTTGGTAACTAGCTTCATGATCATCTGGGTATGTATAGTTTGGTACGCTTTACTATTATATATTTGGTAATCATACATCTTGTAACTTATTGCTTGCTTGAGATTGAGACACCTAGGATTGTCATGACCTGAGATTGACCATTGGACTGAAGAGTTAACCCTTACATGTCTAGACAGTCATGACCGTATCTCGGGATATAGAGTACTTTGGTATACGAAGTGGCTTTGTCTGCCCCCGCTCTCCAGTATTCAGGTTCTGGGATATGACACTTTGGCTCGGTTAGCCCCGCTAAACAGCTCAAGATATAAGGATTTCTTTATGCATTTGTTCTGAGATAACTTAGACTCCACAATAGTAAGTCGTACAAGTGATTGGCCATTATAACTAGATTTGATTGTGATTGTATTATTTTGTTAGTAGTCTAGGAACATGGACTATCATAGTGCGATGGTTCAACCCTTGTTCTTGTTTGGTTGTAGGATTGGACTATTATGCTAGGATAGACATGGACCAAAGCTACGACGCAAAACCTATATTATACCTATCTATTGTTTGGCTTTTGTTTCTCCATTTCGTATTTTCTTTGTGGTACTTGCTATTTGGGGTCTAACCCCACTGGTTTTGCATGGCCATATTTTGAGCCAGTTAAAGAAGATCCATCTTATTTTCCTCTTTCTGATGGCGCGTACAAGACAGATGGCCACTGAAAGGCACGAGTGAATTTCTTCTTCCCTGCTCGTTATTACATATTTTACTCTTTTGGGTGTTTAGCCATCGGCACCTGTTAGCCGGCAAGTCTGGACATTTAGTTTCCGTTACATGATTGTAATTAATCAGACTGCAGCTGATCATGATCGTGTACTTTTGATACTCTGCCAGCTTTTTCCTATTTTGTATAGTTGGTTTCTAGAATATTTTGGCAGGGAATTTGGGACGCCTTACTTCCTTGTCACATATATTCTATGTTTACTACTTTTTACTTGACTGGTTGAGACAATATATGTTCTTTGTAACCCTAGGTGACTTGATTGTAGTATGCACCCCCTTGTCTAGTTACAGCCGTGAGCGTCGTACAACTTATAGTACCTCGTAGGGGGTAGCTGGCCATGTCCGTCTCCGTATTCTGGTACTGTGGCGTGACACTCGTTCTCTCCCCCCTCTCTCGTCGGTGGGGGGGGAGGAGGAGAGGGGGGCGCCTGTGACGGATGGCAGTGCTGAGAGGAGGAGGAAGGGGGTGGTCGGACGGGGAGGAGGAGGGTGGTCGCGCGTGGAGGAGGAGGAGGCGGGGTGGGTGGCCGTGCGAGGAAGTGTAGGGGGATTGGAGGCGGGGATGAGGAAGGGGGGAGGAGGAGGGTGGTTGCGCGGAGAGGAGGAGGGGGCTGGGGGGCGGGAAGGAGGAGGCGGGACGGTTGGCCGCACGGGGAGGAGGAGGGGGGCTGGGGGCTACCACCACCGCCCGGGGGGGGGGGGGGGTGGATGAGTGAATATCTCTACTAATATAAGGTGGCTTAGAAACGGCTCAAAAAAATAAGCCGTCTAAGCCGTATGTAAATAGTCCATTAATTATTTTTACAAAATTAACTAATTATTTTACTACCTAATATAATTTATTTATAACTAAATAACTCTAGCTTAAGTAGTTAAGGTGGGAGACATTTTTCTTGGTTACTTGAGTTCAATTCCTAGAGATGACAATATATATATATATAATACATTTATATGAAAATTCTTTTTTTTCAATATTTTTTTAAGCGCGTGCAACGCATGTACATGTTACTAATATCTAATAGTTGCTACCCTTTGTTTGTAACTTTTTATAGTAGTTGATTAAAGTCATATCTTAGTATTCAAAAGAACATGGTTCAAATCCTATTGATATTATAATGTTTTACTTATAAAATAATTTTTAAGATCCAATTTGTAGTCAAACAAAACAAAACTCACCATGACGTGAAACGAACCCAACACAAAAAATTCTTTTAAAAACAAAAAATAAGGGTAAAATGAATAAACAAAAATATAATAGAATTAAAAAAAGGAAAAAATAGAAAAAAAATTCTTTATAAAAAAAAGATAATAAATGGAAAAAAAACTTTAAAAAAAGAATATAAAAAAGTAACGATTTAAAAAATGACAAAAGAAGGAAAGAAAGGGAAATTTGAGTTTTCTTTTAAGAAAAAAAATAAAAAGCTTTATAAAAGTATAGAAAAACAACAACAAAAAAGGTTTTTTTTTTTTATACAAAAAGCACTTAAATGAAAAAAATAGATAAAAACATGAAAAGATAAAAAGATAAAAAAGGAGAAAAAGAGAAAAAAAATAAAGTATTAAAAAATAAAAAATAATTGGAAAATAAAAAATAATTAAAAAGAAACGAAAAAGGAAATAAACCAACAAAAATGAAGAAAAACAAATGAAAAAGGAAAAGGAAAATGGAAAACAAAACTGTAAAAATAGTATAAAAACAAAAAAAAAGGGACAAAACAATATACAACATATTCTATGGGATAGGATTCTCATAATTTATGGATAAATTATTTGTCCGAATATCTACAAATTTTAGAAATAAATTTTTATAAGACAAAGCAAACATGAGAATAGATTTTCTACTCTAAATTGTCGGAGAAAAAAAAATATGAGCAGCAAATGTCTCCTAATTGAGATTTAACACTAAAAAATATCGTTTGTAACAAAAAGTTACTGACCTACATTGTAGTTGCTTTTTTTCAAATGAAAATAGGATCATGCACTGAGCACAAATACAATTTTGGAGCAATACTTTTTCAAGTTTGGCAGTGAATTTGCAATTGCAACAGTTCCTACGGGAACTTGACAAACTGGCAACAATAACAAGATTTTTTTTTTTTTGAGATCGACAACAATATCAAGTTGGTTTAAATATGAAACCATTATAAAATATATAATAATCTAGGTGTAGATACAATATTATATTCCTTTTAGTTTGCAAGATTTATCAATTAGTTGTTGTTCAGCTAATATCTTGAAAGTTTTTTTTTTTTTCCTTCTATTGGTTGTCAAATAAGTGAACGACATAAATATTTGGATTAATTTGAAGATGTAACTAACATGTATTTTCCTACATGTAGATAGATACAAAATACATAAATATTTTTTTACTTATATATATTTGTTTAGTTACATAGACATAACCATCCTCGAGACAATGAGTGATTTTTTTTGGACTATTATAAAGACACTACAAAAGTTACTCATAATTGTCTTTTTTTTTTTTTTATTTACACATTTGTCATTCAAAAAATTTGCTAGAGACTATCCACTATATAGTATATAACCTAACTTTTTTTTTTCATTTTCATATTTTCCTCCTTTCTTTTTCCAAATTTCAAATATTGTTTCCAATACACATTCGGACCTTAATTTATTTTCTAGTAATTAAAATTTGATTTAGAATTTATTTTTGGCAAATTTTCGAAGTTTGAAAGCATTTTAGGATCTCGAATTTCAAGAATTCGCTCACGGTCGTGACATGGACGATGATGGACCGTCAAAAATTTTGACAGTCATATACCAATTGGAAGGATATGACTGTTAAAAATTTTGACAGTTCTAAAAAAATTTATTGTTCAATAAACAACATAGTTTTATTTAGAACTGTTAAAAAAATTGACAGTCCTAATTGGATTAAGGGGAAATGGATGTAGAGTTAAGGACAAAGGTTTGTCCCAATATGAATGCAAATCTAAAATTGTTATAATACAAATACTGCTCGAATACACATACTGCCTCAACAAATAAGTGAATAACAAGATGTAAAAAACTTTTATTTGCTTTCTCTTGAATTGCTTTCAGTTGCAGCTTTTGTTGCGAAGTTGATGAGCATCTATAAGGGGGTTTCTCATTGCATCATTTGGCCAAGTGAACACAGCAATTGGTTACAAATTCCAGACCCAGGTATTTCTACAACGTAACCAAGCACCTGAGTTTTCTTTTCTGTTGCAACTTTGTCGAATAAACTCAGCCACGTAAATGAGTAGTTGTGGATGAGTTGCGATCTATATCTCCACTTGTCATTGATGTTTACCATTGAATCCAAATTAATGATTTGGTTGACGTGATTTTGTAGTATCAACATTAGAAGCTGCTCTCGCAACATGAGCAATTAGACAAATAGCATTCACAAAATCAATTCATCAAAGACGTTTAAAGGGAAAGTACAAAAATAAAAGAACACAAAATAAAGATAAATAAAAGAACACAAAATTAAATCAGGACTGTAGAAATTTTTACAGTCATGTATGTTGTCAGGACAGTAGAAAATTTTTACAGTACTTGAAATATACACAACTGTAAATAAATTTCTACAAAAGTCTTTCCGACCGAGACTGTGGTGGAATTTCTAACTTTGAAACCCTAAAATGGGTACGAAACTTCAAAATTTTGTCCAAAGTTCATCTTGTATCTATTTTATGTTACTACATTATAATATTTAGGCATTTTATCCTAAATCTATTTTATGTTACTATAATTTGATAATTAGGTATTAACAAGGATTAGGACGAAGATTTATGAAAATGAAATAAAATACAAAAATAAAATTAAAGATGAAAAAGATGGAGGAAAAAGATTGGGAAGAAATTTTTTACCTTGATTGGGAAGAAACTTTGGGTGCCATATTTGTTTCCTGGGAGAGAGAGGATGAGATGCGCGAGCGTTATCCATATTTGTTTGTGCCTTGAGGTATATTTTTTCCTAATTCTGTTCTTTTCTTTTCTTTTCTTTTCTTTTCTTTTCTGTTTATTTTTCTGGGGGTAGTTTCGTCTTTGAATTTCGAGAACAAAATTATTTTAAGGGGGGTAGACTTGTCACTACCACATTTTCTAGGAAAAAATATTTTGGTCATTTCATAATTAATTAAATATTGTGCATGTTGTAAATTTATTTATTGTATTATTTATTTATTGTTAGATGTTAGTTTATTATTTTGGACTTGTGTTAGTGGAGCTAACTAGTTTAGGTTAGATCTATGGACCAACATTTAAATCTAGTTAGAATTGAGCCCAATTAGAAGATCATTTATTAGGAGGATGATTAATTAAGTTAAACCCGTTAGACTAGAACATTTTTTTCTTAATTATTTCTTCATGAGAGGCCCCAAGTGATATTCTAGACATTTAATAGTGGCTTGGGGAAGGGGGAAGTGGCCGGCCTTGTATTCAAGGGAGGGAAAGTTTCTCTCACCTCATTTTTATTTCAAATCTAGATCTATAATTTTCTCTTCCAAATTTTATTCATTCCCACATCAAATTCTACCCAAATTTCTTTTCAATTCCTTCCATAATCATCATTGGAGGCTATTGAAGTAAGAATTTATAGGAGTAAGGAAGGATCTACAAGGAGGAGTAAGGATCTACAAGTTGGAGGCTCTTTTCACTCAATTTGAAAGTTTCATTGGGGATTCATCTTCCAATAGATACAATTCAGTTTTTTTCTCCTCTAATTAGTCTCTAAATCTGTGATTTAATCATTAGGAACAACCATATATGCTAAGGCTACCCATAGAAATTGAAATTAGGTTCATAGGACGCCTATGGAGAAAGTTGTGTGTTGTTTTGTGTTAATTTTGGAGGAATTCCGATATCGACACATCTTGTGTTTGTCAATTGGTCAATTAGACCAAATTAACATGTGTTTGATTGTGTGTGGCTACTGTGATGTCCATAATTAGATACGTTTGGCCGTTCCAGACAATTTGGAGATACGGATTGATTTGAAAGTTTTTCTCCAACACGGGGGTTTGAGCATGTCACATTTTGACACGGACACGTAGATGTGTATTTAACTCTTTGTATTGTTCATAAATATTATTTTAGACTTGCTCGTGTCCTTCGGGGAATGTTTGGTTGTGTGGTGGGCTCGTATAGCAAGTGTATCATAGATTTAGTGTGATACGGGTGCGATGTACTCCAAGTGTTTGTTTCATTGCCTTTAGATTTATTTTGCCTTAGTAATAGCTATTATAATATTATATTTATCATTGTATATATATATATATATATATATATATATATATATATATATATATATATATGTGTGTGTGTGTGTGTGTGTGTGTGTGTGAGTGTGTGTGTGTGTGTAAATACATAGATATATATGTATGGTGGTGTTTATAAATATATACATAGAGAGGGGTATATATGTATGTGTATATGTTTATGTATGTATATATATATATTGAAATGTACTTATATGTTTATGGGTGTGAATGAGAGTTGTATATATACGAGTATTGTGAGCACCATAATTTTTATATAGGGTTAATTCGATAATTAATAATTTTTTTTATTTTAATATTTATTCGATAATTTAATTGAACTTTGGAAACCAACTCCCATGGTTTTAAGACCTTGAGTGCAATACTAGACTTTCCCTTCCAACTAACCTAGCATGCTCGACTTAGACAAGTCAAATTAGGCTTCTGCCATGGCTGTTCCTCACAAATTAGCAATCCCATGCCTTATTTTGGTCGCACAACTTTCGCGACACAATTATGAGAAAATAATAATTAATATTTAGTAGTGGCGTACTATTTTAACATCCCACACCAACCCATTGATCTCAACTAAATTTATGCTATGAGCCTAACTGGTCCTATTACGGACATGACACTCAAGTTGCGTTATTCGAACCCCCTGCACGCTCCCAATTTAATATTATATAAAAAATATAATTTATGAATTTATTTATTTATTTTAATTAATTTAATATTCATTAATATTTAGTAAATATATTATTTAATTAATATAAATTGGTTGTAGATTATTTATTAGAGGAAATATAAATTTTCTAGAATTTTTCCAATGACCTAACTATTTTTGAAATTTTTTTGCATTTAATTATTGAATAAATAAATAATAAAACAAAAGAAAACAAATAGAAAACAAACCCATTAACCACTACCTAAACCTATTAACCTTAACCCTACCCAAACCAAACCCAAAACATAATCCTAAACCAACTTAAACTAACTCCCCCCTTCTTTCTACGTACAGACCCTCTCCCCCTCTATATATATAAACGAATACATAAAACCTAAACCCTAACCTAATCCCACCCTAGCCATCACCACTCCACCACCCTCTACCATTACCGCCGCCTCCGGACGACCGTCGAACCCAGTCGTACCGTCGCTCGCCGCTCCGCCGCGCCCACAGCAGCCGACCGCCGTCCGCAGAACCCCCCCCCCCCCCCGCGCGCACCCACAACGCCTTGTGGCCCCTAATTTGCGCACAACCCCCGCCCTCCTCGCTCGTCCGATTCTCGTCACGTCTTCGCTGGTATGTTCACAACCTAACCCTCTAGGATTTTTTTCAAGTGGAACAAATTTAGTCACCCCGGTTTGATCGAAAAATCGACCGAAAGTTAGCCGAAAAACTATTCGAAAACAGTTCAAAATTTTGATCCAAACCCCCATGTTCATGTCCAATTTTTTACCATCTCGTTAATTATTTTCAAAATATAATTGAAGGGACTTATTCAAAATATAACCAAGATTTTTACTGTTCTTTTAGTTTTTATTAGTTTCCTATAATGGTTAAATTATTCATGTTCCAAAACGACCAAAAAATTATTTTTAAATCACCCAAAATCTCGCGATACGGGGTGCGTTCCGCCAAACGAGGTGACTTCATTGTATGCGAGTTGCATCGAAAGGCGTGTATCATAAAACCGGACGTGTGGGCTTTCATGAAACTTGATTTGGATGTGCGTGCACACCAAAATCAATGCGTATCCGCCGAAAAGTCCTGTATTGGCCTGTTCTGACACTCACTATAACTTTGTGTGTACTCGTCGATTCGTAACAAACTTATGCCATTAGATTTGCAGCATTACGCTGGTCCTGTGACCCAAGTTTGGTTCAATTCTGAGAACGTTGACGAAACGTCGTTTCGTGGGCCCTGCGGTTCCACATAACGGGTGATTTTGTGATCGGCTCATCGAAATAAAGTTATGGACATTCTTTTGGGTTCGTATCGTCATTCTGGAATCGTAGCCACAAAGTTTGACGAATTTGGAGAACTTTGTCTTCGGCACATTTTATCGTGAGAAGTGGGCCATATGTTGACCCCGCTTTGATCCAAAATTGTTAATTTTGCTCCTGTGTCCAAATTGGACTTATGTATAGTCAATCCTAGCTCTTTCAAGTATTCTGATAACATTAGTGATGTTTGTTTTAGCATCCGAAGGTGTACGTGCAGATTCTACTTTCCTAGGAGCAGTTGACGAAGTTCAGAATCCAGGCAAGTGTACCTTGCCAAACCTGCAGAGATCCTGTTATATTACTTGCTTGTGTTATTTTATTATATATACTTCTGTGTTAAACCTAGGACCGTGAGACGTTGCTTAGCATCCGAACAAGATTCGGGTGTCGATGTCGTACGTAGAGTCATGCAACGTCACTTAGAGAGTTGATTCCGTGATCCTATATTTTTACGTGCTTTTTTTTACCAAGTACGTCATACCGTAGGACACTTGACACTATTTCATATGACAGAATCTTTTCTGAGATATTCATGGTGATTCTATATAGGCTTATAAGATTTGTGACATGAGACTTGCATATTACATGGATATTAGTATAACTCTTTGTACTAGCTAGAGGTCATGATCGTGCATGTTATGGACATGAGACATCGTGGACATGAGACATGAGATTACATTGGGTGGGGAGAGACACACAGGCTATAGGCTGATTATTTATATATATACTACTGGAGGTGCCTTAGACTCTGGCTCAGATCTTTGGAACATATATTGGAGTCGTGATACTACTTGCTATGAGCTCCCCGACACAAAGCCTGAAGTGGTCTCAGCCTTAGTACTAGTGATGCTCTCATTTGTATTTCACTTAGCTGGTTATATAGCTTGTCCTGAGGATCTGTTTATATTTACATGCTATATTTTATTTGGCTTGAGTGTTTATTGTACCTTGCTTTATCCCCTGAGAACCTTGATCCGGATTATGTCCCCAGGTGTAGACGAGGAGAGCTATCCCGAGGTTTATGGGACAGGTGCTACTATTGGAGACGTACAGGTTACAGAGGACGAGGTTGTTCCGGAGGACTTCTCTTGAACACACAGCATTCTTATCATTTATTATTTATGCTTAGTGTTCTTGGATATTTGATTTTGTAGTGACTTCTGGATATTGTACTTGGATTTATTTTTCTTTTCATTTTGATAACGGGTTATTCCCCTTGACATTTTTATATTGCTTTGATTGGACAGATCATTTTATATTATTGTGACTGGACTTGTCTTTTTGTGATTTCGTTACTTATTGTTGATGAGATTAGATATATTGACTGTGACAGGTATTCGTAGACTATTGTATTTGTTTTACAGCTTATGTGCACTCTAAAGGGTCCATTAAATTGGGTTTGTCCATTAGAGTTGTGTTGCTGGCTATTGCCACGTGGCTAGTCCCTTGGTATTTTGGGACTGGGACGTTACATAATTTTTATTGTGGCCCATGCAGGTCTACGAATATATAGCTTTGGTTTTAACTAAGGGACCGAGCAAGCCTGCGATTAGGATAAGAATAAATTTATAGGATCTCATCCACATATTGATGCGTCCTTGACCTCTATATCGAACTCAAACTTAATTTCTTGACTTGCATCATGCTTGATTCAACTGTTCGACCCTACACTGATCCCGAAAGAAGAAGAGAAGGTAGAGAAATTCTTTGACGGACTGAGCTTTGAACTACAGAGATTGATTGGCGCAGTTGCACATACTTCTTATATGGACGTTCTTGTAGCAGCTCGACGCATGGAGCGCATCCACAGGAGGGAGTCCAGCCCGAAGAGACCGTACGTATTAGTACCAGCTCGAGCACCATACGGAGAGCCTGCAAAGCGACCCAGATAAATCCACCCTAGAAAGCAGCATCACGAGCCCCATCCCTTCCTATTTGTCACTACTGTGGCAAGGTAGGCCATATTAATATAGAGTGCCGACAAAAATTGGGATTATGTTTAGCTTGCGGATCCAGTCAGCATTCAGCCTGGGATTGCCCTTAGCGCCGGGGAGGAACAACAATGGTTCACCGACTAGCTTTACCAGTACCGGAGTCAATCCAGCAGCCACATCGACCAGCTTATCCAGCACCAGGAGCATCACAGGCGGAAGATGGAGGATTCAGACCACCAGCACCGGGAGGATATCGGCCGAGGCCACCCTTGGCACCACAGGCAGCACTCTTCCAGCAGGTCCAGCAACAGCAGAGGGCACCACCACAGGGACGTGGACATGCTTTTACGATGACAGTGGAGGAGGCACATACTCGTGGAGTAGCGAATATGGGTAAGATTTAGTTTTATCATAGCCAGCTATAGTAATGAATATTTCTGGTAGTACTTTAGCATGTGCCTGTTAGTTCCATTCCCTGGCCTATACCTAGTATTATGTTAGCAGGAACTTGTTAGTCTAGAGTAGTAATATGTAAGTGTTACCCAAGATTTCAGAAGATGTAGTTGATCCTTGCTCTAATCAGACTCCTTTACTCTTGAGTTACTTATCTCTCATTGCCTACGAAAAAGTTTTCATTGCTTTCCTATGTGTTCTGCTTGAACAAAATTCTCATCCTTCCTCTAGATTTTTTTTCTTGTTCATGGTCCTTTATCCTTTGTGTCGTGCTTCAACAAATGTCATACAACCGCGTCATCTCTTCTGGAGCAAACCTTTCCTGAGTAGTTATGTTTTATTTTTCTTAATTGCGAGGACGCAATTCTTTTAAGGTGGGTAGATTGTGAGAGCACCCTAATTTTTATATAGGGTTAGATCGATAATTAATTATTATTATTTTTTATTTTAATATTTATTCGATAATTTATCGAACTTTGGAAACTAACCCCCATGGTTTTAAGACCTTGATTGCAACACTAACATTTTCCTTCCAACCAACCTAGCATACTCGACTTAGACGAGTCAAATTAGACTCCTGCCATGATTGTCCCTCACAAATTCGCAATCCCATGTCTTGTTTTGGTCGCACAACTTTCACGACACAATTATGTGAAAATGATGATTAATTAACCATTTAGTAGTAGCGTACTATTTTAACACGCCACACTAACCCATTGATCCCAACTAAATTCATGCTATGAGCCTAACTGGTCCTATTACGGACATGACACTTAAGTTGCGTTATTCGAACCCCCTGCACGCTCCCAATTTAATATTATATAGAAAATATAATTTATGAATTTATTTAATTAATTTAATTAATTTAATATTCATTAATATTTAGTAAATATATTGTTTAATTAATATAAATTGGTTGTAGGTTATTTATTGGAGGAAATATAAATTTTCTAAAAATTTTCCAAGGACCTAACTATTTTTGAAAATTTTCTGTATTTAATTATTGAATAAATAAAAGAATAAAACAAAAGAAAAAATCGAAAATAAACCCATTAACCACTACCTAAACCCAAACCCATTAACCTTAACCCTACCCAAACCCAAAACATAATCCTAAACCAACTTAAACTAACTCCCCCCTTCTTTCCACGTACAGACCCTCTCCCCCTTTATATATATAAACGTATACATAAAACCTAAACCCTAACCAAATCCCACCCTAACCATCACCACCTCCACCACCCTCTACCATCACCGTCGCCTCTGGATAACCGTCGACCCCCATCGCACTGTCGCTCGCCGTGCCCACAGTAGCCGACCACCGCCAGCAGATCCGCCCCCCGCGCGCACCCACAGCGCCTTGCGGCCCCTACTTCGCACACAGATCCCACCCTCCTCGCTCGTCCGATTCTCATTCCTTCTTCGCTGATATGTTCACAACCTAACCCTCTATGATTTCCTTCAAGTGAAACGAATTTAGGCACCCCGGTTTGATCGAAAAATTGACCGAAAGTTGGCCAAAAAATTGTTTGAAAATAATTCAGAATTTTGATCCAAACCCCCATGTTCATGTCCAATTTTCTACCATCTCGTTAATTATTTTTAAAATATAATTGAAGAAACTTATTCACAATATAACAAAAAAATTACTGTTCTTTTAGTTTTTATTAGTTTGCTATAATGGTTTTCTTGTTCCCAAACGACCAAAAATTTATTTTTAAAACACCCAAAATCTCGCGATACGGGGTACGTCCTGCCAAATGAGACGACTTCATCGTGTGTGAGTTGTATCGAAAGGTGCGTATTGTTAATGTGGATGTGAGAACTTTCATGGAACTTGATTTGAACGTGCGTGCACACTGGAATCAACGAGTATCTGCCGAAAAGTCCCGTATCGGCCTATTCTGACACTCGCCATAACTTCGTGTGTACTCATCGATTCGTAAATAAACTTATGTCATTGGATTCGCAGCGATACGCTGGTCCTGTGTCACGACCCGCACCCGGTTTAGGGGCACGAGTGCACGGGTACGTCCAGCCTACGCCGCAGTATCGGCGGTAGAACGCTGTCTAGGTCAAGTACTATCTAAACAATCTCGTACTAGTATCCAACTCCATAAGGAGACACGGATAACAATATAAAAGAACAACATACTCAATCACATAACTACAGCACGATAAGAATTCGAAGGAATAAAATGAAATACAACACAAGTCTAATGTAATAATCTAACTCAACAATATCCATGTCTCATCAAGGTATGCCGGAGACAAATCCGGTACAAATAAACTACTAAAATCTAACTAGATAACTAGTGATTCTGGCTAGACCTCCCGGAATCACAACTGAACTACCAAATACAAGTCTGCAGCTACTCACCATATGGTCCATAGAGTATCGGATACCGGTCCTCTAAGGCATAGTCTGGAAAAATGTTTCCAGTCAGGAAGGAGCAAAGTACATTTCTAATAGCAGTTCTATATCAATGATATAAGCTATGTAGCAGTGAAATAGATGGAAATATACAAGATGCATGTATATGTACGAGAGATATACAATAAAGGAAATACTGGAAATATTGTAAGTAAAAGCGGGAAGGAACAATATGTCAATGAGCAAGAATACTATAACTAAGTGTGTGAGTATTACCTTTAACATGTGATCGGCTTGGGAACTTGTACAGGTATAAGGGCCTGGCTAGTCATACGTGTGGTGTATGACCAATGCTAACATGTGAGCAAGACTTATACATGAAGGGTATGATCACATATCTAAACTAAAATACTCCCCACCCCCGACTGGTATAGTAGATCCAACCATGGTACGCTATGGCACGGGATTCCCTAGGAAGGTAGCAAATCTCCCCGGAAATTAGTGTCTGTACATGCACAAGATAACAAGGAAACAAGACTTGTACAAGCTACACCATGAACAAGGAATAACATCTCATGACGAGATCCGTATACACCAATCCGTGTAACCATCGTGTCAAGAGCATGGATATTTACACTAGATACAATAAACATATGGGATATCATAAACAAGAAGCAAATCAGAGAATGTACTCGCCTTGGGTCCTTAGCTGGTAAAACCAATGTCCTGTCCCAGAATATCGTCTGGATGATCCAACAGTCCTATAGACATATCACAATATAACACTTGTATCAGATGCTACACTAACACACAATCAAAATACACTGGCCTCAGGGCTATGCCAGGTATGGCACTAGTCAACTAGGGTCAAGTGCGTCAAGTTGCACGGGCGTCGAGTCTGTGATTTCTGGGCAAGACAGACGATCAAAAATGGTACGGGGCTCGCCAGTACGTCAGTGTACGTGCGGCGGTCAACTAACAGTTCACAGGGTCATAGGTCATGTGTAGTTACGGGGTGTCCGTATCCACACTCGGGTCATCTAGTAGAGATATATAAATATACATATCTTTAACTAGCATATATACTTACAATATATATATATATATATATATATATATATATATATATATATTTATATATACACCAAAATAAATACATATACAATATATATATATATATATATATATATATATATATATATATATATATATATATATATATATATATATATATATATATATATATATATGTACCATTTAATTTCATGTATAATATATATATTAGTTAAACAATATATATGTACCAAATATACCAATTAAAAATGCTAAGTGTATATACAAATACATATATACATATATCAATTATAATTACATACATATACTAAATATATATATATACATATATACCAATTATATATATTGAAAATATATTAATTATATACGTACAATATATATATATATATATATATATATATATATATATATATATATACCAAACATTATATATTTTTATACCAAAATACATACATATATATATATTAAATGAAATACACATACACATATACATTTACACATACACCTACACACACGTATACACATACGTATACAAGGTGAAGAGGGAAAGGCTCACCGGGGTTGGTGCACTGCCCGCCGGAGGGAGAGCTGGCCGTGGGGGATGGCCGCACTGGCTTCGGGTGGTGGTGGTGGTAGTTCTGGTGGCTCGTGCCGGAGTTGGAGGCTCGCCGGAGCACAACTCGGGAGGAATGCAGCGCCGGGGAGGAGCTCGAGGGGAGCTGCGGGGAGATGGTGGAGTAGCTGGGCCGCGCCGGAGTGCAGTCGAGGGAGCTCAGGGGGAGAGCCGGTGGCGTTCGTGTGGTGGTGTGAGGAGTAGGCAGGGAGGAGCAGCGGGGAGTCGGAGTTTGCAGTCCGGGGCTAGCCGGGGAAGGAGCAGCGGTAGTGAGCTCGAGTTCTCGCGGAGTTGCTATGGTGGGTCTCGCCGGAGTAGAGGTTGGAGATGATGGACGTGGCGGTGGAGGGTGGAGTTTACCGAGGTGGAGATCGTGAGGGTCGTAAAGGTGGTGGAGCGGCCGCTGGATGGAGGTGGCAGCGGGATGTCGGGTCGAATGACAGTGGTGGAGGGAACTTGACGCCGGGGTCGAGTCAGCCGACCGGAGCTGTGGGGTCGGGCTCGGCCGCCGGGCTGTGCAGGGAAATGAAAAGGGTGCTCGGCTGAAGAACGCAGGGAGGAGCTCGGCTCGATCTCCGGCGGGTCGGCCGGACTGAGGAGGCCGGGTGTCCGGCTGAAAACAGTGAAGCTTGGTGTGGAGATTTCCCCCCTCTTCTTTGATTCAAAAAGAGAGAGAAGGAGAAGAAGAAGGGAAGAAGAAGAAGAAGAAAAGAAAGAATGGAGAAAAAAATATGGAAAGCCTATAGTTGGAGGCTTGTGAGGAGGTGGGGTTGCCTAGGTTTTTGGGGATTAGGGCTTGTGATGGGACATTAAATAGGGAGAGGGTGTGTGGGAATGAAGGGTGGTGATTGACCCATTAAATGGATGGCCAAGATTAGACATGGAGGAATTCTTCATGTGGGGATGAGGGTGTGGGTTGATTAGTCAAAAATATTAGGGCTCCTCCATTGGTTGAACCAATGGGGTGTTGACACCAAATACAAATTTGCAAATTAGCCCCCTTAAATTTGGGTATTTGTACAGATGCATAAAATAATGAAAATTTGGCGGACGATTCGGTGTTTGGCATTTTTTAGGGTGAGGGGGCGCCGTGTGTTTGGTATGGGCTCAATTAGCAGGGTACTGGAATTAAACCGGGATTTACGGAATCAGTCAAAATGGTATCCTCAATTTAATTAGGAATAAAATGCAAGCTGTGTTCTAAAATTATTTAGGAGGACATGGGGCCAAAATCAGGTCGGGTCATCAATACCATTAGTGAAGAAGACTCAGAACAGAATATTACCCTAATTTGGGTCGCACGAAAAATAGGTCAAGATTGCCTCCAATTTCGATTGGAACGCACAACGATACAAAGTTGGAATTTATTTAGAAATAACATAATTTGTCCGCGACGAATATTGTGCGGCTAAAATGAAACACAAAGGAGCATGATTACAAGTTGCAAAAAGGAAGAATGGAAGGCGGGCATGTCTAGGGCAAGGTTGTGAAATTGTTGGAAGGCAAAAGCCAGGGTAGCGCTCCAAATATCGAAGCAAAGATAAGGTGCAACAATTAAATAAATTACGGTAATTAATTACGACATCCAATGAATTAATTCTAAATAAAATAATTAACCACATAATCCCATAATTCGGACAGATGTTCATCTACTGGGCTTCTAGGTCAAGTCTACCAGCTCAAACATAAATGAACACTGTATATATATATAATATATTTAAATACACACCTCATGCAATTATTTAATTTAAATACAATATCGAGAAATCATTTAATATAAATACCATAATATTAATAATATCTAAAAAGTCGAAAATATCCCTGTTTTTGGAATGTGGTAGTGACAAGTCTACCCTCCTTAAAAGAATTTCGTCCTCGAAATTTAAAGTCTCATAGTAGTGTTTATACATTATTTTATTTTTCGTCAATAGTTAAATTCATCAACCACAAAATCAGGTAGTAATCCACCTTGCCATTTCACAATTTCAAAAATTCTGAAATTATTGCATTCCTGAAAAAAATCCTTGAAATAAAATCAGTTCTCATTTTCCTCACAATTTCCTCCGAATTTTTAAGTTAATAATTCAATACTCGAAATTTAATATTTACTCCTCTAGTTTGATTTTAATCAAAGCATATATAAAATTTAAATCTCGTCCCAAAAATTGAATTCAACCACTAATCCATCAATGATCTTATTCCTCGGTTTTTCCCTTTTCCTCAAAGTACTCAATAATGCGATACTTATGGATTCTCCAAATATCGTCCATAATATAAAATTTAAAATTCATAACCTGCAGTCAAAATAAAAATAATGATAATCTCCTTAATTTCCTTAAGTTTTTAATGATAAACTTCAATCATATCATAACCTTCCTAAAATTAATAAATCATCAATTCTGCCATTTAAATTCTTAACCCTTTATTTAAATCAATATTTATCCTCAAAGTTTTAAGCATCTTGTTTCTCCTTGTCAAGTCATAACCTCTTCATAAATCTTCGCTATGGTCAAACCCCAATAATCATGGTCTAAGAAAAATTATACCTACAGTCATACAACATGCAATCTAAGGGGAATATGTACGGTCATGGTATCTTTTGTCATGGTATTGCAGTCTCTGTATCAGGGTGTACTACTAACTATATTATAACAAGAATTCATGCATACAAGCTACGGTACTAAGGTATCAGTCAATCAATCAAATAGAAGGGAACAGAAGGAAAGAAAGAACAGAACCTGCTAACACATTACCTGCAGTATCGGTCTCCTCGACCATCATCGCAAATTCTCCGTCCTGCTGGGGTGGCTCCCTCCGCGGGTGCTGAGCAATATACGGTTCCACAGGTGGCCTAACTGGATCTCTATAATTTGGAGCGGCGCGCTGAGCTAGAGGGCAATCCCTCATTCGGTGTCCTGTATTACCACAGCGCAAACAAAGTCCTAGCCTCAATCTACAGATCTCCCAAAGGTGACCTGGCTTCTTACAGAAATGACAGGTCTGCTGTGTTTCTCTCGGAGGCTGCCGTCGATCTTGCTGAACACGAACTGGTGCCTGGTACTACTGTTGATACTGAAACGTCCTCGGCTGTTGCTGAATGTGGGGACGCTTGGCTGGTCCCGCGCTACCATCCGTATCTCAAGAAATATTGTGACTCCTCTTAGGCCTGAGATCCAGATCCTCTTCTGCAATATGGGCATCCATCAAGATACCCTCAAAGGTAGCGGTACGACGACCAGAAGTGCGCGACCTAATCTCTCTCGTCAGCCCCTTTCTAAATTTTCGGGCTCGATCTCCTGGGTCCCGAATCATAGACGATACAAAACGGCTCAATCTACAAAATTCTGCAGCGTACTCGTCGACCGACATGTTTTCTTGAACCAAGTCATGAAACTGACTTTCCAAGATTCACAATGCCACGTCGGGAAAGAACTTCTCCTTGAAGAGCTCCTTGAAGGTCTCCCAAGTAAGTCCTTGTGCAGTAAGTCTCGGCTCTGTGCGATACCACGTGAGTGCGATATCGAACATCTGACTGCCAGCGGCTTCTATCTGCAAGCTCTCCAGTATCTGGGTCAATCGCAGGCTCCTCTCTATATCCACTAGCCAGTCATCTGCGTAGAGTATCCCTTCGGTGCCTTTGAACTCTCGAGACATTATCCTCTTAAAGTCCACTATAGTGCCTGATCTCTGCTGCTGCTGGCCAGGAAACTGCTGGTACTGTGCTACTCTCTCCAAAGCTTGGAGAGTCACTTGATGAGCATTCTCCATGCTCTCTCTCATCAACTCAGTTTGTGACTGGTGCGCTTCTGCTTGCACCCTCTGAGCCTCAGCTTGAACTCGCTGAGCGTTTGTCGTCACTCTCTGGGCATCTACCATGCCCTGGATCAAGGTAAACATCTGTGCCCCGTCAATGGGCAAACCTCTGGGAATCGGAGTCGGTGGAGGAGGAAGGTTGTCCGTCACAGCTGCGGCAATCCTCTGAACAGGTGGGGGAGGAGGATCCCCGAAAAGTGCAGATACTCCCACATGCATCGGAGATGTAGGAGGAACTACGGATGTCTGTCCATCAGGTGGAGAGGTGGCAGACCCCTCTAAAGCTGGTGTTCCCGCTCTCATAGATCGTGTCTTCGGCGACATCCTGAAGATAGATCCCAAAGAATCAATTAAGGCAAAATGCGATATCATCAAGGAAGGACAGTAAAGTTCTAAAGAAGCAACATTCAAGATAAATAGATTGGAATAACATTCCTAGTTGTGATTGCATAGGTCAATGATGCATCCAAGGTTTGATACCTCTATCCCTTTAGGTACCACAGTTCTACTAGAAGCACACTCACTGCTAGCTTTCTTACCTACTGCAATCGCTGATACTAGTTATTCTTATCACTCAAGTGCATATCAAATGCAACACATCATACTAAGTACTTCTTCCTCTAGTACAACCCTAGATGGACACTCAAGTCAGTTTGCAGTGCAATCTCAATCATGCTTAAGCCAACAGATCCTTATACATGCACCTCATCTACTTATATACTAATATATTTCTTACACTATAAAATTTTATCCTCAAAATAAAATCCTCAAAACTAACTCCTCGAACAATTTAAAGAAAATGTAAATACTCTCCTCAAGGTCAAATATTCAATACTGAAACGAAATTTAATCACTTCCAAAAATTCTTACAGCCTTGTCTATGTTCATTGAATTGAACCTGAATCCTCAAAAATTTAATAACATAATATCTCAACTCCTCATAATTCTAAAAATTAAAATTCATTTTCAATCTTCAAATTATAATTTAAATCCATATCTTGTAGTCTAATAGCCCTAATGTTAATCTTTCTCACTGTCCTCATCGACATGTGTCATCAGATAATACCATAAGTTAGTCCATAAAATTTATCTTGATATGAAATCAAACTCTACAATGAAACCAAGATCCTAATTTAATAACTGATCAACAATAATCAAATTCAATATCAACAAGTGAGAATGGACGGAAACAAGGGAAATGTTTAAAATTGGAAATTATAATAAGATTCTCAGGGGTCATCCCAGGAATCTCTCAAGGAATTGTGATTGAGTATTCGCTCTCATCATAGTATCCTATGTCCTAGATTCTATCGCAGGCACGCAATAGTGTAACAAAGATGCCACACTACCACGATATCGCACAACTTGCGAAGTCTGACATGCATGGGCCACCACTAAAAACGTGTCACGACCTGCACCCGATTTAGGGGCACGAGTGCGCGGGTACGTCCAGCCTACGCCGCAGCATCGACGGTAGAACGTTGTCTAGGTCAAGTACTATCTAAACAATCTCACACTAGTATCCAACTCCATAAGGAGACACGAATAACAATATAAAAGAACAACATACTCAATCACATAACTACAGCACGATAAGAATTCGAAGGAATAAAATGAAATACAACACAAGTCTAATGTAATAATCTAACTCAACAATATCCATGTCTCATCAAAGTATGTCGGAGACAAATCCGGTACAAATAAACTACTAAAATCTAACTAGATAACTAGTGATTCCGGCTAGACCTCCCAAAATCACAACTGAACTACCAAATACAAGTCTGCAGCTACTCACCATATGGTCCATAGAGTGTCGGATACCGGTCCTCTAAGGCATAGTCTGGAAAAATGTTTCCAGTCAGAAAGGAGCAAAGTATATTTCTAATAGCAGTTCTATATCAATAATATAAGCTATGTAGCAGTGAAATAGATGGAAATATACAAGATGCATGTATATGTACGAGAGATATACAATAAAGGAAATACTGGAAATACTGTAAGTAAAAGCGGGAAGGAACAATATGTCAATGAGCAAGAATACTATAACTAAGTGTGTGAGTATTACCTTTAACATGTGATCGACTTGGGAACTTGTACAGGTATAAGGGCCTGGCTAGTCATACGTGTGGTGTATGACCAATGCTAACATGTGAGCAAGACTTGTACATGAAGGGTATGATCACATATCTACACTAAAATACTCCCCACCCCCGACTGGTATAGTAGATCCAACCATGGTACGCTATGGCACGGGATTCCCTAGGAAGGTAGCAAATCTCCCCGGAAATCAGTGTCTGTACATGCACAAGATAACAAGGAAACAAGACTTGTACAAGCTACACCATGAACAAGGAATAACATCTCATGACGAGATTCGTATACACCAATCCGTGTAACCATCGTGTCAAGAGCATGGATATTTATACTAGATACAATGAACATATGGGATATCATAAACAAGAAGCAAATCAGAGAATGTACTCGCCTTGGGTCCTTAGCTGGTAAAACCAATGTCCTGTCCCAGAATATCGTCTGGATGATCCAACAGTCCTATAGACATATCACAATATAACACTTGTATCAGATGCTACACTAACACACAATCAAAATACACTGGCCTCAGGGCTATGCCAGGTATGGCACTAGTCAACTAGGGTCAAGGTTGTCAAGTTGCACGGGCGTCGAGTCTGTGATTTCTGGGCAAGACAGACGATCAAAAATGGTACGGGGCTCGTCAGTACGTCAGTGTACGTGCGGCGGTCAACTAACAGTTCACAGGGTCATAGGTCAGGTGTAGTTACGGGGTGTCCGTATCCACACTCGGGTCATCTAGTAGAGATATATAAATATACATATCTTTAACTAACATATATACTTATAATATATATATATATTTATATATACACCAAAATAAATACATATACAATATATATATATATATATATGTACCATTTAATTTCATGTATAATATGTATATTAGTTAAACAATATATATGTACCAAATAAAAATGCTAAGTGTATATACAAATACATATATACATATATCAATTATAATTACATACATATACTAAATATATATATATACATATATACCAATTATATATATTGAAAATATATTAAGTATATACATACAATATATATATATATATATATATATATATATATATATATATATATATATATATATATATATATATATATATATATATATATATATATACTAGTATATATGCACGTGCTTTGTACGTATATTGGAGTGAATGATGTTGATGAGTTAGTTTATTTCTACTGCTTTTAATTATATAGGTTAATGGTTCAACCCTTCGAATTCTTTGGTAACAATTTAAAAGACTTAGCAAGTAGCATGAACCCTTTGATTTCCATAAATGGTTGTCATTATTGCATCTCTTAAATGGTTGTCAGTGGAATTTATTGTAGGTATTCTTTTTAATTACTAAATATGTTGAAGGGTATTTTTGGAACGAAAATTTTTCACGGTGAAGCCTAGTTTTGGCATTATATAGAGGATATATATATATATATATATATATATATATATATATATATATATATATATATATATATATATATATATATATATATATATATATATATATATATATATATTATATGTATATATACCAAACATTATATATTTTTATACCAAAATACATACATATATATATATTAAATGAAATACACATACACATATACATTTACACATACACCTACACACACGTATACACATACGTATACAAGGGGAACAGGGAGAGGATCACCGGGGTTGGTGCACAGCCCGCCGGAGGGAGAGCTGGCCGTGGGGGATGGCCGCACTGGCTTCGGGTGGTGGTGGTGGTAGTTCTGGTGGCTCGTACTGGAGTTGGAGGCTCGCCGGAGCACAGCTCGGGAGGAATGCAGCGCCGGGGGAGGAGCTCGAGGGGAGCTGCGGGGAGATGGTGGAGTAGTTGGGCTGCGCCGGAGTGCAGCCGAGGGAGCTCAGGGGGAGAGCCGGTGGCGTTCGTGTGGTGGTGTGAGGAGTAGGCAGGGAGGAACAGCGGGGAGTCGGAGTTTGTAGTCCGGGGCTGGCCGGGGAAGGAGCAGCGGTAGTGAGCTCGAGTTCTCGCGGAGTTGCTGTGGTGGGTCTCGCCGGAGTAGAGGTTGGAGATGATGGACGTGGCGGTGGAGAGTGGAGTTTACCGAGGTAGAGATCTTGAGGGTCGTAAAGGTGGTGGAGCGGCCGCTGGATGGAGGTGGCAGCGGGATGTCGGGTCGAATGACAGTGGTGGAGGGAACTCAACGCCGGGGTCTAGTCAGCCGACCGGAGCTGTGGGGTCGGGCTCGGCCGCCGGGCTGTGAAGGGAAATGAAAAGTGTGCTCGGCTGAAGAACACAGGGAGGAGCTTGGCTCGATCTCCGGTGGGTCGGCCGGACTGAGGAGGCCGGGTGTCTGGCTGAAAACAGTGAAGCTTGGTGTGGAGATTTCCCCCCTCTTCTTTGATTCAAAAAGAGAGAGAAGGAGAAGAAGAAGGGAAGAAGAAGAAGAAAAGAAAGAATGGAGAAAAAAATATGGAAAGCCTACGGTTGGAGGCTTGTGAGGAGGTGGGGTTGCCTAGGTTTTTGGGGATTAGGGCTTGTGATGGGACATTAAATAGGGAGAGGGTGTGTGGGAATGAAGGGTGGTGATTGACCCATTAAATGGATGGCCAAGATTAGACATGGAGGAATTCTTCATGTGGGGATGAGGGTGTGGGTTGATTAGTCCAAAATATTAGGGCTCCTCCATTGGTTGAACCAATGGGGTGTTGACACCAAATACAAATTTGCAAATTAGCACCCTTAAATTTGGGTATTTGTACAGATGCATAAAATGATGAAAATTTGGCGGGCGATTCGGTGTTTGGCATTTTGTAGGGTGAGGGGGCATCGTGTGTTTGGTATGGGCTCAATTAGCAGGGTACTAGAATTAAACCGGGATTTACGGAATCAGTCAAAATGGTATCCTCAATTTAATTAGAAATAAAATGCAAGCTGTGTTCTAAAATTAATTAGGAGGACATTGGGCCAAAATTAGGTCGGGTCATCAATACCATTCGTGAAGAAGACTCAGAACAGAATATTACCCTTATTTCGGTCGCACAAAAAATAGGTCAAGATTGCCTCCAATTTTGATTGGAACGCACAACGATACAAAGTTGGAATTTATTTAGAAATAACATAATTCGTCCGCGACGAATATTGTGCAGCTAAAATGAAACACAAGGGGGCATGATTACGAGTTGCAAAAAGGCAGAATGGAAGGCGGGCATGTCTAGGACAAGGTTGTGAAATTGTTGGAAGGCAAAAGCCAGGGTAGCGCTCCAAATATCGAAGCAAAGATAAGGTGCAACAATTAAATAAATTACGGTAATTAATTACGACCTCCAATAAATTAATTCTAAATAAAATAATTAACCACATAATCCCATAATTCGGACAGGTGTTCATCTACTGGGCTTCTAGGTCAAGTCTACCAGCTCAAACATAAATGAACACTGTATATATATAATATATTTAAATACACACCTCATGCAATTATTTAATTTAAATACAATATCGAGAAATCATTTAATATAAATACCATAATATTAATAATATCTAAAAAGTCGAAAATACCCCTATTTTTGGAATGTGGTAGTGACATCCTGTGACCCAAGTTTGGTTCGATTCTGAGAACGTTGACGAAATATAGTTTTGTGGGCCCCATGGTTCCACATGACGGACGATTTTGTGATTGGCTCATTGAAATCCAGTTTTGGACATTTTGTTGGATTTGTATCATCGTTTTGGACTCGTAGACACTATGTTTGACAAATTTGGAGAACTTTGTCTTCGACACATTTTTACGGTGCGAAATGGGCCACATGTTGACCCCGCTTTGACCCAAAACTGTCAATTTTGTCCCTGTGTTCAAATTGGACTTATGGGTAGTCAATCCTAGCTATTTCAAGTATTCTGAGAACATTGTTGATATTTTTTTCAGCATCCGGAGGCGTACCTAAATATTCTACTTTTCTAGGAGAAGTTGACAGAGTTCAGAATCCAGGCAAGTGTACCTTGCCAAACTTGCAGAGATCCTGTTATATTACTTGCTTGTGTTCTGTTATTATATATACTTTTGTGTTCAACCTAGGACCGTAAGACGTTGCTTAGCGTCCAAACAAGATTCGGGTGTCGATGCCGTATGCGAAGTCATGCAACGTCACTTAGAGAGTTGATTCCGCGATCTTATATTTTTACTTGCTTGTTTTACCAAGTATGCCATACCGTAGGACACTTGACACTATTTTATGTGACATAATCTTTTCTAAGATATTCATGGTGATTCTGTATAGGCTTATAGAATTTGTGACATGAGACTTGCATATTACATAGATATTACTATGACTCGTTGTACTAGCTAGAGGTCACGATCTTGCGTGTTATGGACATGAGATATCGTGGACATGAGACATGAGATTATATTGGGTGGGAAGAGATACACAGGCTATAAGCTGATTATTTATATATATATATACACTACTGGAGGTACCTTAGACTCTGGCTCAGATCTTTGACACATATACTAGAGTCATGATACTACTTGATGCTATGGGCTCCCCGACACAAAGCCTGTAGTGGTCTCAGCCTGAGTACTAGTGATGTTCTCATTTGCATTTCACTTAGCTGGTTACATAGCTTGTCCTGAGGATCTGTTTATATTTACTTGCTGTATTTTATTTGGCTTGAGTGTTTATTGTACCTTGCTATGCCCCCTGAGGACCTTGATCCGGATTATGTCCCCAGGTGTAGACGATGAGAGCTATCCCGAGGTTTACGGGACAGGTGCTACTATTGGAGACGTACAGGTTGCAGAGGACGAGGTTGTTCCGGAGGACTTCTCTTGAACACACAGTATTCTTACCATTTATTATTTATGCTTAGTGTTCTTGGATATTTGATCTTGTAGTGACTTCTGGATATTGTACTTGGATTTAGTTTCCTTTCTATTTTGATGACGGGTTGTTCCCCATGACATTTTTATATTGCTTTGATTGGACAGATCATTTTATATTATTGTGACTGGACTTGTCTCTTTGTGATTTCGCTACTTATTGTGGATGAGATTAGATATATAGACTGTGACAGGTATTCTTAGACCATTTTATTTGTTTTATAGCTTAAGTGCACTCTAAAGGGTCTATTAAATTGGGTTTGCCCATTGGAGTTGTGCTGCTGGCCATTGCCACGTAGCTAGTCCCTTGGTATTTTGGGACTGGGACGTGACAAGTATAGTTGTGTATGTGTGTGAGTGAGTGTTATATATATATATATATATATATATATATATATATATATATATATATATATATATATATATATATGTGTGTGTGTGTGTGTGTGTGTGTGTGTGTGTGCTGGTGGATGTATGTTTGTCTGCTGGAGATGAGTGTTTGTAGTGTGCAGTGAAGAGGGGGTCGGGACAACAGGCATAGGCAGCTGCAGCACACAACAACTTACAGGCAGCAACAGCAGCTGCATCAGCATGCAGCAAGGTGCTGCAGCAATGAGCAGCTAGCACAGCAGCAGCTAGCAACTGTAGCAATGCAGTATTGCAAAAGTAGGTTGCAGCAGCAGCAACTGCACGAGCAGCAGCAGCAATAGAAAATGCAGCAGTAGCAGCAACATGCACGAGCAGCAGCAACAGCAAGAGCAGTAGCCCAAGCATGAGTATCAGAGAGCATGGGCAGCAAGGTAAGGAGATGGTTAGCTAGTATTTGATAGTTTAGTTAGTTAGTCATTTGATTCATTAGTTAGCCTATTGATAGTTTAGTTTAATAAGTTTAGTAGTTGGTAGTTTAACTAGTTAGCTACTAGTTAGTATATATATATATATATATATATATATATATATATATATATATATATATATATATATATATATATATATATAAAACTAGTTAGTCATATTGCTATCTAGATAGTTATATGTACATTGATATCTAATAATTAGATATGTATATACTTGTTAGACTAGTAGCTATATGTATGTATGTATGTATGTATGTATGTATTGGTAAGGTAGTTAGTAGTTAGTATAGTAGTATTGTAGTAGTTAGTTAATGTTAGTTATAGTTTAGAGTTGGGTAATTAGTTATATGTTAGGATTCACATTACCTTTTGATACCAAGGTAATGTCAAGGTATTTGGTTGATAATCAAGATATTGGGTTTGAGTATCACGATGGGTGTGTAGTGGTATGATACCGCATTGGTTCAAAGCCAAGGTATCCACTTAGCTGTAGTTTAGTTAGAAATATTATATATTGTTGATTATATATACATATTATGATATTTTTATATCTATTACTTGCGTATCTTAGGATACGGTATCTTGTTTGCATCCTAGTATCCTAGTATAGCTAGTGTGGCCTAGTTACATAGTCTATGGACCCAATATCCTAGAGATAGACTCATACAACCTAGAAATAGCTAGTTTGACCAAGTTTGATTAGTTTGATCTAGGGTAAACCTACTTTAACTATTTTGACTTAGAAATAGCTTTTTGACCTAGAAGTTGACTAGTTTAATTTATTTTTATTCCACAATCTTGTATTGATGTAATATTTCCTATTTAGGTCTTCGAGGCACCGTACCAGATATCTTTGATACTATTCACCGAATTTCAGACGAGTACATTCTCTGATAGTTTCTCATTTATGATATCCTCTATGTCTTTTGTATCTAGTGTAGATATCCTTGATTTCTTGACACGATGTTACACAGATTGGTATATCCGGATCTCGTCATGAGATGTTATTCCTTGGTATTTACGGTGTATCTTGTGCAAGCCTTGTTTCCTTGTTCTTCTTGTACAAGTACAGACATTGGTTCATGAGAAGAGTAGCGTCCTCCTTGTGGAAACCCGTGTCATAACATACCATGGTCGAATCAACTATACCAGTCGGGGACGGGGAGTATGTAGTGTAGATATGTGATCATACCCTCCTTGTATCAAGTCTTATTCATTGAATAGTGTTAATCATACACCGCACGTATGATTAGTCAGGCCATAATTCTTGTATCAAGTTTCCAAGTTGATCACATGTTAAATGTGGTACTCACTCACTTAGTCATTAGTATTTCTTGTTCATTTTCATATCGCTCATTCTTGTATTTATTTTTAGTATTTCTTTTACTGCATATCTCTTGTACCTGTATATTGCATCTTGTATATTCACATATATTTACTGTTACATAGTTTATATCATTTATTAGAACTGCTGTTAGAGATGTACTCTGCTCCTTTCTTGACTGGATATATTTTTTTCCAGATGACATTGAGGAGTGGTACCCCACTCACTACAGACCTCAGGACGTGGTTGGCTTAGAGTCAGAGACCTTGGCTCAGGAGGGTCTCATCCCGACTGAGACAGACGACCTAGGACTCATAGTTTAGTTGTTAGTTTCCTTTTGTACTGAATTTGTCTCCAGCATTGTTATTAGTTTTCTCTTACTCATTGGATATTATTTTGTCTCAAGAGTTGTATTGTGACTATTCTATTCTTTTATCATATTCGCACTTATTCTATCTTATAGATCTGTGATTGAGTATATTCATTGGTGGTGGCATATTTATATTGATAGATAGTTTATCCAAACAGCGTTCTACCGTCGATGTTGCGGCGTAGGCTGGACGTTGTTTACTACTTGCATTCCTATACCGGATGCGGGTCGTGACAGCTTAGAATTGAAAGAGTTGGAGAAGGAAAAAATTTAGGATTTTGGAGTGAAGTAAAAAAGTTCCACAAATTAAACTAGGCTAGTCTTGAGTAAAATTTTGTAGTGCTCCTATATTTTCCCCTTTTTGGGAGCTCCTACTAAGCCTAACTGAGTTGTCCCCATTTCTTGTTAATTATATTTTAAAGAGGTAGTGATGAGAAATATGCTATCTTGAATTTGGAAATAGCTATATTCAAGAGAGGAATGATGTCAACTCTATGAGGATATTAGGTTCATTATATAAGCTAGTCATATTCACTTACGTACATAAAAAAAAAAAAAAAATATTGTTAAAAATTTATATTAAAATATTTTAAATATAATTTGAATATATTTGAATTATAATTTGTTATAATATATTTTCAGAATTTTGAATATATATGTAGTTAGATAATATCATGTATTTAGTTTATTATTTTTATTTTTTTGAGATGTTCCGTTACGCACGGGACTTTGTGCATGCTGCGTTGTATGTCATTTGAGTCCACTATTCTACACTTCTCTCGCAGTTTGATCCTGAGACCATATGCCTAGCCAGGGAGATTATAGCTCTTCTCACTGATCACAAGAGACAATTGAATTCGGTTTAAATATAATTTGAATATTAAATATATTTTAAGATTTATTATATGTTAAGATAGCTAAAGGATTTTGATTTTTTATTTTTAACTACGTGGAAGATACATACACGGTTAGAATTTTTTAAATTTTTTATTTAGTGAAGGATATACATACGGTTTGAACGATTTATTTTTGAGTCGTTTTCAAGCCATATTATAATAGTAAAGATTTGAAAATTATTTTACGTTGCCTACTTTGGTTGGTGATGAGAAGGAACCTTATGAATAAAATTTGAATGGATTACATAATTTAATAATGATACAGCGTGTAAGAATAAAAAATTTGACATTTGAAATATTTTTTTCGTTGGACTTTCCAATTGTTTAGGTTGTTCTTCGTGGGCTGGGAAATAATTTTCATTAATGTTTACAAGTGGGCTGTGGAAGAAAATAGTCACGATTTTTATGGCTTTGAATTGGTCATGTCTTCCTTTTGTAATCCAACTCCCTCTGAATCACTACTTATGTTGATCCATGTTTTCTCCAATGCTTCTCTGTATGTTTTTTCTGCAGTCAACAAGTAAGAAATCCGGTTGAAGGTTTTTTCTGCAGTCAACAAGTAAGAAATCCGGTTGAAGGTATTCTTTTGTGAAAATAGAGTTCTCTCTTTACTTTTTGCGGGAAAAAATGTTAGAAATAAATCTTTTATATATTTTCTTATTATAGTATAGGAATATTCTATATTATTACTTTTCTAAAATAACTTCTTGTATCACTATATAATACTTTGTGTATATTACAATAATTGAATGAATATCAAATATTTTTTCAGATACTATTTTCTTCTAAATTTATGGCATCAGAGGCTGCAGATGTTGTTCCATCTTCTCATGCTCCACAAGCATTTCTGTTAGTCCCAATTTGCAAGCGATTTGTCCATAAATATCCACCGAGCGATATCGGCAATTAATTAATCATTGTGATGACTAATATGACACACTTGTATAAGGTAACAATGATGTCTATGCAAACGCAACAGGTCTATATAATACTTCCTCTATCAATACCATTACGTCGAATTGTTGGATTTTAGATAGTGGTACCACGTTCGTCTTTATTTGTTCAATCACATCCACATAGCACACCATTCATTAATTTACCAATTGGTTCCACTCTAGTCATTGAACTGGCAAAATATATTTCAATAAAGATACCATTTTAAAAGATGTTCTTCATGTGCCTTCCTTTCGATTGAACCTTCTATCTGCCAATAAAATCACTAAGTCCGTGAATTGTTGCTTGATTTTGTTTCCGGAGGTGATTGGTTGGGATAAGCAAAGTGGAGGTCTCTACTTCATGTCACCAGTTCACAAGTCATCTACCGCATGTCATACCACTATTTTTGATACCTCCACTTCCGATACCAGCTGGTACCTTCGTCTTGGTCACCCATCTCCAGCATGTCTCCGTGTAGCATCTAAGTTTCTTTTATCTTTTAATGAACATTTTCAGAATAATTGCGACGTTTGCCCATTAGCAAAACAAACTCGTTTACCTTTTTCGTCTAGTAATATTTTCTCTCATTTACCTTTTCAGTAATACATTGTGATATTTGGAGTTCCCATAAACGTCCAACGCATCCAGGTGCTCGATTTTGTTAACCATCGTTGATTATTTTACTCCTTGTACATGGTTATTCCTTATGGCACATAAATCTGTCCCCCCTACACTACAAATGTCTTTCTTTACTTTTATTTCGGCTCAATTAACTCACAAATCAAAACAATTCGGAGTGATAATGGAAGCGAATTTATTTTTTTACGTTCATTTTTTCACTAAGGATGTTGAATTTCAACGTTCTTGGGTCTGCACTCCACAACAAAATGGGATTGTCGAACATAAGCATTGTCATATTAATTTTACAAGTAGCTTTTGCTTTACTTTTTAAATCTAGTTTACCTATTTGCTTTTGGGGTGTGTGTTAACTGTTGTCTAGTTAATTAATCGTTTGCCAACACCACTTCTTTCTAACACCATACATTTCAACGTTTGTATTATCACCCACCATCATACAATTATCTTCATATTTTTGTTTAGTCTTTTTTATTCCATTATAGTTCAACCTAAATCAAAATTCGCACCATGTGCTAGCCGTTGCATTTTTTGTTGGATATCCTACTGGACAAAAATGTTGTAAATTATTTGATTTAGAATCTAGAAAAAAAATTCGTTAGCCTAGATATCAAATTCCATAAAACTATATTTCCATTTAAATCAATTCTTCCTCATAATCCTCCATCATCACCTCATATTAGCCAACCCCATCACAATCCCTTAGATTATGCGCCACTTACCACTGATCCAACTAATAACTTCTATTTTTATTTTTTTACTCCCTCACCAACTTTCTAAGTCAAGCCACACCGCCACCACTTCCATCAGACCCCACTAGCTCTCTTGTTTCTCCAACTGTCCCACCTACCTCATACCTAATTAACTTAAAAGTTCGTACACCCACCCCATATATTTTAGACCTCACTAGTGGCTCTTCTTCTCCCACATCTCCCACTACACCGATTCTACCCACCAGTCATTCGAACCGAACTCATTCACAATCCGCTTAGCATGCACATTATCATATGAACTTCGATCACACTGGACGCCATCAATCATTGACTACATTGTTTAGTTCTACTCGAGGTACAAGCCACCATCTATCTAATTTTTTTTATCTTATTCACGTCTTTTTCCTTTCCAGTTTTCTTTTTTGCTAATATTTCTAGTATCCCTGAGTCCACTAACTATTTTCATGCAGTTTTTAACCCAAAATGGAGGGAGGTTATGAAGGTTGAGCTCGATGCTCTCGTCCACAACAATACTTGAAATCTTGTTTCATTACCTACCGGTCATAGGCCTATTGGCTGCAAATAGGTCTACAAGATTAAATACAATTCTGATGGTTCGGTCGAACGATATGAAGTCCGTCTTGTCGCTAAAGGGTATACACAAATTGAAGGAGTCGATTATTTGGAAACTTTCTTTTCCATTGCCAACTCACTAGTGTGAGGGGTCTTTTAGCTATTTTCGCTTCTCGCAATTGCTTCCTCCATCAAATGGAGGTTCAAAATTCTTTCCTTTATTGTGATCTTGATGAAGAAGTATATATGGACATTCTCCTTGGTCTTCGTCGACAGGGGGAGAATATGGTATGTTGGCTCAATAAATACTTGTATGGTCTGAAGCAAGCTTTTCATAATTGGTTTACAAAATTCTCTCATACTATTCAAAAGGCAGTTTTAATCAATCAAATGATGATACCTTATTTACCAAATCCGAATGCAGCGCATTTATTACACATTATTCATTTATGTGGACGTCATTATCGTAACGGACAATAACGAGCAAGCAATTAAAGCTCTCAAATATTCTCTTTTACAACAATTTCGCATCATAGATTTTTAAATTAAAATATTTTTTTGGCATTGAAGTCTCACGATACCGAAAAGGATTTTTTTTTTCCAAAGAAAATATGCATTAGATATATGAAGGATGAAGGATTATTAGGATCTCGTCCTAATTCTTTTATGATGGAGGAGCATTTAAAATTAAATCCTAATGATGGTGATTTATTGAATTATCCTACCAAATATAGAAGGTTGGGTGGGAAATTGACTTGCAAGGCCTAATATTGTATACTATGTGCAAATCCTAAGTTAATTTATGCATAATTCACGAAAGTCACACTGGAAAGCTTCTTTGAGAGTTTTAAGATTCATTAAAGGCAATCCTGGTCAAGGATTATATTTTTTCTTTGTCTAATGATCTCACATTAAAGGTATATTGTGATTCAGAATAGACATGTTGTCCAATGACTCATCGTTCTATTTCGGGATATTGTATCTTCTTTGGAATTTTCTTGATTTCTTGGAAGTCAAAGAAAAAAACAAATATGGCTCGGTCATCCGCAGAAGCAGAATATCGAGTTTAGAAGTTATGTGGATGTGATATATTTTATAAGATCTTAAGGTTCCACAAAATCACTTGGCGACTTTGTGAATCAATCTACACCTAGCAAGTACTCAAGTCTACCCAAGTTCTACAACATGAACGAACGAACAAACGAACGAACGAGTGGTCACTTAACATTGTTGATCGAGTTCTGCAATAAATATCTCTCTCCCAATAATATCAGTAGTTGTTTGTCACGCACCATATTTTATGTTCCCACCAAGCTCTGGAAAGCTTCCAAAATTCTGCACATGGAGGAATAGAATTCAGCACATGACAGAATACATTTTTCATTCTAGAGGCTTCTTTTTAGTTATTTGGCAATAATAATGATGTAAGGAATATTCTTAAGATATAGAATAATTCCTAGCATATTATCGAAAATAATCCTTGGAATATTCCTATTCCAGAATGTTCATGTAAGCCCTTGAGGCAATATAAATAAGAGGGGAGACTCATTTGCTCCTCACCACTGAAAAGTTGTAAGCTTTTCCAATATCAATAAAGAAGTCTTCAAGTTTCCATCTTGCTCCACTTTTCTCTATTTTTCTTAGCGAGCTAGCTAAGTTCGTGGTCGGGAAGGCTTGCATGAGTCTTCGAGGAGTAAGTTCGTGTGCCGCAGCAAGAAGAACCATGTGGCTGATGCACTCAGCAGGAAGGCCGAGCTAGTAATGGTGTGCTTGCTCAAGGGTGACTTACTTAAGAGTATCAAGATGGGTATGGTAGAAGAACCATTGGCACAAGCTTTGGTGAAGCTCGCTCGTGATGGCAAAACGCGAAGATTTTGGTTAAGGGACGGGCTTCTCTACACGAAGGGCGATAATGTGGTCATTCCTAAGTGGGGTGGCTTGCGCAGACAACAACTCAAGGAGTGCCACAATACCAAGTGGGCTGGACATCCGGGTTATAAGAGGACATTGGCATTGCTGGAGGCCGCCTACTATTGGCCTCACATGCGCGAAGATGTGGAGGACTACGTGCACACTTGTCTTGTATGCCAGCAAGACAAGGTGGATCACCAGCGACCCGGGGGCCTGCTTGAGCCTCTCCCCATGCCGAGTCGACCATGGAAGAGCATATCGATGGACTTTATCTCTGTCTTGCCTAAGGTGGGGACACTTGGGTCCATCCTCGTGGTAGTGGACCAATTCTCCAACACTACCAGAATAAGTCAAATTAGCGACGTAAAGAAACGTCGCTAACTAATTTTAGCGACGTAATTAGCGACGTTTTACAGAAGTCGCCTTTAAGCTAGTCGCTGACAGGAAAAATGTCGCCAAACGTCGCTATACCGACATTTTCTAGTGACGCATTTACGTCGCTAGATTAGCGACGTTTAGCGACTCAACATCGCTAATTAGCGACGTGTACATTTGTCGTTTTATGTCACAAAATAGCGACATAAGTAGCGACTTTTATAGCGACGTTACTATGACCTGGCAATACTGCCATGTCAGCAAGTTGCGACGTACAACGACATTTTTAGCGACATATTTAGCGACGTTTAGTAACGTCGCAACTTAGAGACATATTTAGCGACGTGTATGAACGTCGCTAAACGTCGCTAAAAACATCGCTAATGATACAATAAAAATAAAAAAAGAATACTGAATTATTTCCAGACTATTCTTCCTGCAGTTTATTAATTCACAATATGTACAAATTGTCACGGCCCAGTCCCAAAATATCGAGGGACTAGACACGTGACAATGGCCAGCAGCACACACCGATGGACAAACCTAATTTAATGGATCCATCGGGGCATACTTAAGCTGTAATACAACAATAGGGGTCTAAATATACTAATCTCATCCACAGAAATGAGTACAACAATATCAGAATCATAAAGCAAGATCAATCTTAATAAAATATAAACTCGAGAAATAACCCGATAATGAGTCTGATACATCTGTCAAGATACAAGAATAAAGCTAACCACTGCAAATACTGAGTATGGATAAAGCATATACTCAGAATTTATCCTCGAGGATCACTCGTCTATTGGATCTGGTACTGCTCCTGTGCCTGCTCCTGTTCCTGCTTCTGCTCCTACTCCTGCTCCTGCTAATGCTCCTGTCCCGTATACCTCAGGATCGATCTCGTCTGCTAATCCTGGGGACATAATCCGGATCCAGGTCCTCAGGGGACATAGTAAGGTACAAAATAACTCAAGCCAAAATAAATAATGCAGTGCAGTAATAAATGAACAATAGGGTAAACTATATAACCAGCTAAGTGAAATGCAAGATGAGAGCAGCACTAGAACTCAGGCTGGGACCACTACAAGCTCTGTGTCGGGGAGCCGGTAGCAGTGATATCATGTGGTTGTCTAGCTCGGAGAGAGACTGAGACGTCGGCATAATATAATCAACCTGTAGCCTGTATGACTCTCCCCACCCAATGTAATCATACGTCTCATGTCCATAACGTCTCATGTCCATGCCACGCAGGATCATAACTAATGCATCAAGTCATATAATATCTAAGCAAAAGAATATATCATGTAGCCTGTATCCTATACAGAATCACGATGAATATCTCAGGAAGATTCTGTCTCATGAATAGTGTCAAGTGTCCTTGGTTATGTCGTACTTGATAATGCAAGCACGAGAAGTATAGGGTCTCGGTATCCATGTCTAGGTGACTTTACACAACTCTGCGTACGGTGTTGGCACCCGACTATTAATCGGACACAAAGTAAAGTCACTCGGTCCTAGGTCAAGCATGTACAACAATAAATAAGGCAAGGAAATATGTAACAAGAACTGCAAGATTTGGCAAGGTACACTTGCCTGTGGTCCTGGCTCCAACTGTAGCTCTGGTCTCAATGTGATTTGCAGGTACTCCTCCGCTTGCTGAAATAAATATCACTATCAGATTCAGAAAATATCAAATAGCTAAAAATGCCTGTCCTTGAGTCCAATTTGGACACAGGGGCAAAAATGATAATTTCTTGGTCAAAGCGGGGTTCACATGTGGGCCGCTTCGCACCGAAAAATGTGTCAGAACCAATGGTCTCCAAATTCGTCAAACTTAGTGTCAATAAGTCTAGAACGATGATACGAACCCAACGGAACTTCCAGAATTGGATTCCGATGAGCCGATCACAAAATCGCCGGTCAAGTGGAGCCGTAGGGCCCACGATACGTGATTTTGTCAACGTTCTCAGAATCGAACCAAACTTGGGTCACAGGACCAGCGTATTGCTACGAGTCCGATGGCACAAGTTTCGTTTCGATCCGACATGTGTACACAAAGTTACAACGTGTTCCAGAACAGGCCGATACGGGGCATTGTCGGCGGATACGCGTTGATTTCGGTGTGCACGCACATCCAAATCAACTTCCGCGAAATTCCACACGTCCCTATCAACGACGCGCACCTTTCGGTGAAGACCGCACGCCACCAAGTCGTCCCGTTTGGCCGGGCCTACTCAGTCCGGGGGAAAATGGGGTGAATATTTTCCTGTTTTTGGATCGCAGTTTACGATCACTACAGGATGCGACACACCGAGCGGGTTGCATGGGCATCGAGAGGGTCTCGCAGGGTTCGCATCGCAACAGACGGAACAGAAAACGGGGCAACAAGGAGAGAGAAAATGCTACCTGAACAGGGCTCCGAAAATTGGGTTTCTCGTGTCCGCGAGATGACACGACACAGGGCTGTGCCGTGTTCGGGTCAGGGTACTGCTGTGTCCGGGTCAGGGATCGATGTCGGAGATGGCTGCGGTCGGAGGACATGGCGGAGGCGGCCGGGGGCTTCGCCGGAGGCCGCTAGGGCACGGATGGGTGGAGGCGGAGCGGGCTCTGGTTCGTCGGCAAGGCGGTTGGGTGGCGCTGCTGCGGCGAGGCTCGAGGTGGCTAGGGCATCAAGGCGGAGGGGAGGCCGAGGTCGTGGGTGATCGTCGGAGGCTGCGGGAGGGGGTCGTGGCAGAGCGGGGCGGAGATGGGTTAGTGGAGCTCAGGGCTGAGGGTTGTTAGGGCGGAGGAGAGAGGTGGCTGCGGGCCGGGGGTTCGACGGTGGAGGATTTAGGGTTCGTCGAGGTCGTCGGCTGAGGGCGGGACTCAGGGCGGAGGAAGGAGGAGGGAGTTCTGGTCGTCGAGGCTGCGGGAGGGGTTCGTGGCAGAGCGGGGTGGAGATGGGTGAGGCACGGTGAGGTGGGGGTTGGCATCGAGGCGGCCAGGGCTCGACGGGGAGAGAGAGACGGAGGCGAGACGGTGGTGAGGGGTTGTCGGAGACGATGGCGGAGCGGGGGCTGGGATTCTCGAGTGCGGGTCGAGGAGTGGGCGGCGGAGCGGGGCTCGGTGGGTTCTGGGCTGACGGTGGAGGGTCGAGGCGGAGGGGTTAGGGCTCAGGCGGCCGGGCAGAGGCGGGGGAGGAAGTGGGGATTAGGGTTTCGGCGGATACGGGCGGTCGAGGGGGTTAAATAGGGGTCGCCGGAACAGTATTTCATTTAGGATTAGGTTTAGGGTTACGACCGGGTTAACGGGTCCGGGTCGGGTTCAATTCGGATCCGACCCGACCCGTTAAAAGCTCGGTTTGGTTCGGATCGGTTCTCCTTGGTTCGGTTCGGTTCGGTTTGGTTTGGTTTATTTCAAAATAAACCGGGTTTAATTCAGTGTTTATTTGGTTTATTTTAAACTTGGTTTTTAGGGTTTTAAAAATGCTTCTGGGGTCCAATAAATTCCCGAAAAATTACCCTATGTCTAGTTTTTCATTTTACACCAAAAATATTATTTTTATAATATTTTAATATTAATTAATAATATTTAAAAATTATTTAGTTTTAAAATACCTTAGTTTTAATTATAGAAAAATTCCAGAAAAATTGTAAAAATCCATATTAAAAATTTCTGAAAAATCAGGGGGTTTACAATCTACCCCCCTTAAGAGGATTGCGTCCTCTCAATCAAAGAATAACCGGTCAACAAAGATGACAAGGTTGCAAACATTGTTCGAAGCACATTACTATCAAGAAGAATCAAGGTCGAGGGTTTTAAGAAGAACACATAGGAAAAATCATTTTCCTAAGCATTAAAAGTTATGCAATCTCCCGTATGAAGGAGATATAGAAGGCTACAGTTTAGAAAAAAACTAGGTTATCCTTTAAAAATATACTAGGTTATCACTAGGTTATCAATTATTAGCAAGTTCAAAATTACTAGGTTAAGGCTGAGGTCACGAACCAAGGATGGGTTTTTCGTGTCCGCGAGACGACACGATACACCGACACAGGGCTGTGTCGTGTCCGGGTCAGGGTACTGCTGTGTCCGGGTCAGGGATCGATGTCGGAGATGGCTGCGGTCGGAGGACACGGCGGAGGCGGCCGGGGGCTTCGCCGGAGGCGGCTAGGGCACGGATGGGTGGAGGCGGAGCGGGCTCTGGTTCGTCGGCAAGGCGGTTGGGTGGCGCTGCTGCGGCGAGGCTCGAGGTGGCTAGGGCATCGAGGCGGAGGGGAGGCCGAGGTCGGGGGTGATCGTCGGAGGCTGCGGGAGGGGGTCGTGGCAGAACGGGGCGGAGATGGGTTGGTGGAGCTCGGGGCTGAGGGTTGTTAGGGTGGAGGAGAGAGGTGGCTGCGGGCCGGGGGTTCGACGGTGGAGGATTTAGGGTTCGTCGAGGTCGTCGGCTGAGGGCGGGACTCAGGACGGAGGAAGGAGGAAGGAGGATGGAGGGGAGTTCTAGTCGTCGAGGCTGCGGGAGGGGGTCGTGGCAGAGCGGGGTAGAGATGGGTGAGGCACAGTGAGGTGGGGGTTGGCGTCGAGGCGGTCAGGGCTCGACGGGGAGAGAGAGACGGAGGCGAGACGGTGGTGAGGCGTTGTCGGGGACGATGGCAGAGCGGGGGCTGGGAGTCTCGAGTGCGGGTCGAGGAGTGGGCGACAGAGCGGGGCTCGGTGGTTTCTGGGCTGATGGTGGAGGGTCGATGCGGAGGGGGTTAGGGCTCAGGCGGCCGGGCAGAGGCAGGAGAGGAAGAGGGGATTAGGGTTCCGGCGGATATGGGCAGTCGAGGGGGTTAAATAGGGGTCGCCGGAATAGTATTTCGTTTAGGATTAGGTTTAGGGTTACGACCGGGTTAACGGGTCCGGGTCGGGTTCAATTCGGATCCGACCCGACCCGTTAAGAGCTGGGTTTGGTTCGGTTCTCCTTGGTTCGGTTCGGTTTGGTTTGGTTTATTTCAAAATAAACCAGGTTTAATTCAGGGTTTATTTGGTTTATTTTAAACTTGGTTTTTAGGGTTTTAAAAATGCTTCTGGGGTCCAATAAACTCCCAAAAAATTACCCTATGTCTAGTTTTTCATTTTACACCAGAAAATATTATTTTTATAATATTTTAATATTAATTAACAACATTTAAAAATCATTTAGTTTCAAAATACCTTAGTTTTAATTATAGAAAAATTCCAGAAAATTCCAGAAAAATTGTAAAAATCCATATTAAAAATTCCTGAAAAATCAGGGGGTTTACACAAATAGACCCGGAGTAACCCTCCATTGAATTCACTGGGTTCGCCGATGTAATGCCCCGCTCCGCGCCGGCGTTATGTATCAAGGTGAGTGGGCAGAACTTCGTTCTCTGATTCTTGCACGCCTTAATAATAACCTGAGTTTTTGCTTGCAATGTTTTCTTAAGAGAATGATAGAACCTGCCTTGCATGTTAATGAACGAACTCACCTAGCTTGTCTTTGAATCAAGTCTGCTAAACAAGAATCCTGGATCGCTTGCTTAGAGTGCATGAACATGTTCACTATCGTCTATGCTTCGAGAGAACCATAATGTGCCTGAATGTGTTCAAGAGATAAGTCGGATTTGCCCCGCAACAAGGATTTGCGTTATGATGGTTCATCTCGTCTGCATATTAGAGTTTATTTGATAGTGATCCATGCATTCGCACGCGGTCGGACAATGGCTTTTGGTGCAGAGCTGAACTGCATGTGTCACGGCTGCTACAGAGATAGTGGAAAGCAACCATGAGTCACAGCTGCCATTAGCATCAGATAAAAGAGTCATTGGTATGCTGTTCCCCCAGCTGCCGATCCTGAATACTCGGGGACCGCCATTCATATAGCTAAGTCATTGAGTTGGCTTGGATAGAGGACTGCCCCTAAGATTGTGCATTGTGTGTCTAGCTTTGCATCAGACCCTCGAGTCGCACGAGACACGCTGCGCACACCCTGAAACATGAACGGTTTGCTTGCTTGCATATTCAATATGAAACTCTGTTTCCAAACATGTTTCTAAACAAGTAAATCGACTCTGCTAGAACTGCATGAAACGAACCTAGGTAAAACTAGAAAGATCACTAGTAATGTAATGTTTTATAACATGATTACTTAGTGCCTGTTTGAGTGAATGCTTGTTTCTGTTCAGTTGATTTATCTCACCAGTACTTATATAAAGTGCTGACCTACCAACAGTTTACTTGTTCGCAGGTACTGGATCGTCCGAGGAAGCGATAGGCGTGCCACAGTCCCGAAGACCCGGAATCCTGGTTTCGATTGTTGCCCCGAGAATGCTATCGTATAAGGGGGCATAATGTATGGAACGAACGTGTGCCTTTGCTAAAGGAAACCCAAGTTGCCTCGATTGTCACGAACACAGTTGGCTAATGCATTGCATTGCAACAAGTCCCTTTCCGCTGCTTACTCGATTGATGCGATGATAGCCAACTATCAACTTAAACGATTGGCCTTGCACGGGCGCAACCCCAGGCCCGTGCTACATCACGTCCCCCGAAAGCTCGAACGGGCCATTCGCTTGGCTCCCTTCCTCCCTCGCACCCGCGGGACGGGCGCGGTGATTCGCGTCCGGCGCGCCGAGGCACGGTGATACGTGCCCGGTTCGTTAATTCCCGGCCGCACGGGGCGGGGCAGGGCGGAGCGGCGGCCCGGGCGGGACCGGGGCGTGACAGAATGGTATCAGAGCAGAATTGATTCTCTGGCCCAAACCGTTGCTATGACTCTGAGATATTATCGATATGGTTTTGCAAAGAGCGTTCCATACAATAAGTCCATAGATATTCTCAAGGTGCAAAATGTTTCCTGAACTTGAATTGCTTGATTGTTTCGATTGAGTACGGCGAGGGACGGCACTATCGCTACTCGGGATATCGAGAAGTTTATCCTTGAAGTTTCGAGGACGAAACTTTTTGTTGGTTGGTAAGTATGTAACGCCCCGCTCCGCGCCGGCGTTATGTATCAAGGTGAGTGGGCAGAACTTCGTTCTCTGATTCTTGCACGCCTTAATAATGAATCTCAGTTTTTGAATGCTTGTTTGCTTAAGAAGAATGTTTTCATAAGAAGAAATGATAGAACCGACTCAGCATGCTAATAAGAGAACGCACATAGCTTGTCATTGAAACGAACCTGCTGCCTAACTAGAGAATATGTAATGCTTGTCAGAAATGAGATAGAACCATTGCCATGCTAAAGAGAGATAGAATGTTGCATGCTTAGTTACACCGACACAGCTCAAACGAACTCTTGCCATGCTAAGAAGATAAGTAAACGAATCGCCTGAAATGTGTTTCTTGAATATGCTAAGAAAGAAAGAGATAGTTTTTGCATGTTAAATAAGAATCAATCGTGCTTATCAAAAATATATTTTGCTTGTCTGTTTTGCTATATCGAACTGCTGCCTTTGATCCGTATATGCATAGACTAATAGTGCACCCTGATGTTCCGTGCCTTCGGGTTCCAGGGGGGTGTGCTATTAGATATGTGAAAAGATGTGTTTGCTTGAATAAGAAGAAGAGTATAGTCTAATAGTCCGCCCTGATGTTCCGTGCCTTCGGGTTCCAGGGGGGTGTGGCTATTAGATTGTTAAGTGCTTGTGAATGTGAATATGATTGTTGCATTGGTCTCGGACAACTTGTGCACAAGGTAATAGTCTCTCGGTCGATTCCTGGGGCACTGGGAATCGGTCGGTCCGGAAGGGATTGTAGAGCACCCTGATGTTCCATTCCAAAAGGATCTAGGGGGGTGTTGTTGTCCATCAATGAGTTTCTCAGGACCGTCATATAGATAGGGCGCATGCTAGGTTTACCTTCTTGCATACCTATCACTGTGACACCAGAAGATGGATTCATAAGTTTGTCCATATAAGCATATTATGACTAACTTGTGTGTCTGCTGCAGGGATAACCGTTCGGCCATGGGGTAAGAATATGAGTTTATGCATAAGCCTGCTTGCTCATTAAGATGTGCATCATAGAGTTTATCTGATAGTGTTGCATGCATTTGCATCGGTCGGACAATGGCTATTAGTGCAGAGCTGAACCTTGGTTACGGCTGCTTCGGCAGTAATGTGCAGCCATGAGTCACAGCTGCTAATAGCATCAGATAAAGGAGTCATTGGTTAGCTGGATTACCGCTACCGATCCTGAGTTTCTCGGGGACCGACCTCTGATTGATAGTTAAACTTGTATGCTTGATACGTTGCCTCGATTTGATATGATCCGTATGCTAGTTAAGCTTTGCCCCTAAGAGTTAGACTTGTGTTGCACAATACATGCTGCGCACTACACGATAGAGCACTGTCCCGATTCGTATGCTTATAGTTTTGATATGCAAACTGTTTTCAAGTTATGTTTTCAAAGATGTAATCTGACTATAGTTCTGAACTGCATGAAATGAACTTAGGTAAAACTAGCAAGATCACTAGTAATGCAATGTTTTGCCACATGTTTACTTAGTGTGGGTTTCAGGGGGTGTAGCTTCTGTTCAGTTGTTTTATCTCACCAGTACTTGCATAAAGTGCTGACCCACCAACAGTCTGCTTGTTCTCAGGTGCCCGTTCGTCCAAGGAAGTGATAGCCGTGCCTCATCCCAAGGAACCGGAAATCTGGAGTCGATGCCTGGAGCCGCATCGAGTTGTGCCTGCTTTGAGTTGCTTTGTATAAAGGGACATAATGTATGGAACGGTATCATTGTAATCGAGAGAAGAGTGCTTGAGCGAATTGTAACCTCGGCCATGTACCGCTTGTAATATTTTTGAATATCAATAAAAGAGCCTATTTTCATATGCCATTGTGTTCTTCACTTTTCTGCAATGTTATGTGCCGCTGCTTCAGATATTGAATAGCTTACTTGCCCTTGTTTCAAAGCTTTGGCCTTGTGCAAGCGCACTTTAGGCTTGCACGGCATCACGCCCGTGCGAGGACGATCGGTTCCGTAGGGACCAAAGCGAGGACGAACGGCCCTGCGGGACCGGGGCGTGACAGCCGACCCCCTTGGGTTGAACACTCAACACTTAACATATATTTAATATAAATAATATAATAAGTAAGTCAGCATCACGGATAAGTTATATAATATACATAAATTAGAGGATTTATATAATATACTTTTACCTTGAAGTACGCAAACAAGAATGCCTTCCTCTCCTCCGGAGCTTCAGAGTAGTTGATCCAAGGGCCACCATAGTTGTTCCTCAAAAAGAGGCCCATGCGTCTCTAAACCGACAATGGACGATATCTATACAAAGATAATTATTTTTTTCGAAAAGTCAATATATGATGAATAAAGAAATACACGATATATATATGATGCTAAACCATCTAATTGACTTACTTTGTACCGTCGGCCCAAATCTCTGTCCTCATCTCCTCCGGAGGTGCGTATGGAGGATCTAGCTGATGTTGGGACAACGTCGGCACGACCTCCTCCATATGCTCATATGTATCCATGGTTCCGTCAGCAGGAGGAACGCTGGACGAGGGAGTACTATCAGGCCTGGAACTACTCTCCCCAGGAGTGATGCCACGTAACGTCGTCGCAGTCGGAGATATGACTGGTCGATATACTGGAGTACTGGGCGACGAGGATCCAGAACCAACAGTAGGCAGTATCGGAGGAGCACTCTGTCTACCTCGGGACCTGCCGAACCCTCCGCGTCGTCCTGTCATACCTGATAACAATATATGATGAATAATGGAATACACAAATATATACACAAATATATAGTACATTCTACAGTCAAAATATTATGCATATCTCACAACATTCGTAGAATTATACAGTAAATAACTACTGGTGTCACAATTCTAAATGGATAATACATTCTACAGTCAAATTATAATACATATATTCGTCAAAATAGTACATTCTACAGTCAAAATATAGTACATTCTATAGGCAAAATATTTTATTTTCAATCATCTTCAGAAAATTTATCTTGTTCACTTCCTCGTCCTCCACTTTCTCTTCATCCTCCCCGTCTTCACTTTCATCTACTTCATCTTCGTCTTCCTCTTCGGATAATTCTGCATCTTCTATATTATTACTCGTGTAATGAGTAACTTTCGTTGAGTCCACATCTACAATATTTGTTACAAGGGATACCTCGTCCTCCTGATAAGCAATTTTGTCAATGTCAAAGGTATGTCTAGCTTTAGTCTTGCATACTGCCCACCAATCTGACCTCGCTGTCCCCCGTCTAGGATAAGTTGTGAAGTACACGAGCTGAGCCTGACTTGATAGGACAAATGGTTCATAGCCTTGATATCTACGCTTGTAGTTTATATCCACAAGGCCATGCTTGTCAATTTTCCAACCTTGATCTTGAATCGGATCGAACCATTCACACTTGAATAGCACGATATTAGCAGGTTTTGTGCCCTAATTATATATCAACTCCATAATCTTTTATAAGATTCCAAAGAAATTATTGCCTGGATCGACGTCTTTATAGTTCGAAGATTTGATACACAAACAACTATTTTTCGTGGAATTAAGATCCAGAAAGCTGTCTCTGATAGGAGCATTTGTTGACTTGAACCTGAACCCATTCACACAGAAACTTGGCCATATTTTAATAGCAGTAATTAGTCCCTTGGCTAGAGTTCTAATAGATTTAGTCTCGGGTGTTATTAGACGATCGACCTAAATACCAAAGTAGCGATAGTAAGTTATTTATTTTGCAAGTGCAGAAATAAAAAGTAATTACCAAGCTCCTTACATATGCGCTCAACCAAGAAAGAAAATGGCATCTCATTTCTTGTTCTACTTCTTCGTCTGTTATGTAGGGTCTAACCTATAACACCCCGTTCCGTTCAAGCGGACTGCCGATTCAAACGACAAAGTGCAACTGTCCTGACCCGCTTTGCTCAGGCGAGAATACTCGTTTGAGGCAAAGGATATCCAGACTTGTCCCTACAGGATCTCGGCTTAGGCTTCCAGAGGCTCGCTTGACGTATCGCTCAACCAAGGCGAATCATCGCTAAGGTGGGTGGCTACGGTGAACTTGTCTTTGCTTAGCCAGCACACTTAAAATCTGGAATGATACATGCTAGTCGCTAGGTGAATCATCCCCTGCATGCTAATAAGAATCCAACGCACCTAGCTAAGGGAATAATCCCAACTTGTATTGCTGTGCTAGAACATGGAAATGAAATATTCCTTATGTATATATGTTCAGACCCTCGCATGCTACCCTAGATCGTGTCGCTCGAGAAGTCCCTTACGGTTTCACCCCTCGGCTTACCTTCGAGCCCGAGCTAACGTGAATACTTGTGTTTATACAAATGCATGCTTGTCTGCTTGTATGTTGCCTTGTTTTCATCCAAACCTCGAGAGACTACTAAGTAGTCGTTTCGTGCATGAATGAACCTGAAAGTATTTGGGACTGTTGGGTCGCTAAGGCAATTCCTGAACCAGAGAATTTGCATCATGAAAGAATGAATACCAGTACCGCAGCTCGTGGAGCAAACTACTGAATTATCTGGCCTGCCAAATCGATACACTAATGTGAATGATCCTGCCTCAACAAGTTATATATATATATATCCTGACTCGAACTTGTTCCATATAACTTGTTTCATATATATATATATATCCTGTCTCGAACTTGTTCCTGCACCTGACCTGAGACCCGATGATAGAGATCTGCATGTCGCGGACAACTTGTTAACAAGTGAGATTTTCAGATCTCTGTTCCTGCGGACGGTCTCCGGGGCACCGGGCGGATCCGATCCGGACAGAAACCCTGTTAGTCTGCCTGTTTCGGGCAGAATGGCGTGTAGCGCCTGTAAACTTATCCTTCATGCCATTCTTGCTCCTAGACTAAGTAGCCGCCTGCCTCGGAAGGAATGACCTGTAGTGCTCCTGATCCGTGCGTTGCATTTCATTTTCTTTCATGCGCTACACCTGTCCATTATGGCTATGCCAGCGACTCCTGTTCATATAGATAAGTCATCCTCGCTTAGCGGCTATCCGCGTACGAGGCATTGTATCACATCAATGAACAACTGAACACCTGAACGATCATGATACAACGACTCTCGTGTTTGTATTTGCATATGCTATGCCCCTGAATGTTATACATGCCCGTGCTCAAATTAACAATGTTTGTCTTGGACAGGGAAGGACAAATGGTAAGTTAGTAAGTCTCACCGTATTTTCTCTCACGTTGCACGGTGCACTTCCACACGTGTTAGGCTATTCAAATCTTGCATAAAACTGATCCTAAGGCAACTAGAAAGACAACTTAATAGTTGGTGCACGAAACCTGTATTACGTGTTTGGATTTATCGAGCGGGCGAGTAGCTTTCCCACCAGTGCATTCAATGTACTGATAATCCACCAGGTTGTATGCAGGGTGCGGGAGAACCTCGTTCGGTGCGGATGCCTCCTTCGTGCGTGCTAAGGCCAGGAGTTCCCTCTGAAGCCTTGGAGCGCTGCATCCAGAGAAGAAGCACATATAGAAGACATAATATTGGAATATCGCCTGATCATCGCCTGTACAATCATTCCACAATTGTAGCCACTTGACATAACCTACCTCAACTCATCATTATATGTGCTAAAAAATAATGAAGCAACTGATTATTAGTAGCATAATAGTAGCTTATACTATTACATTGAGATGATGTAAACGCGGACATATTAATTACTTACCCCTCTAGCTTCTCCACTTCATCCTCTTCGCAATTGAGTAATATATACAACTGTGCAGCCCTTAGCTCGTCGTCATTCAAATATCTCTTCTTCATTTTCCTCGAAGGCTTTCCGGACGCATTGAATACTTTGAGTATTGCATCATTAGATTCCTGATATCCGTCGTCGTTTCTTGGAGCTCTCATTCTATTAGTAGCAACATGAGGTTTGAAATATGTTAAGCAAAAGTTTGTAATCTCCTCGAGAACATAAGCTTCACAAATAGAGCCCTCAATCCGTGTCTTATTTTTTACCTTTCTCTTTAGGTGATTCAGATGCCGCTGAAAGGGGTACATCCATCGATAATCGACAAGACCACCAACACGTGCCTCATAGGAAATATGATTGGCAAATGCTCCATAGAGTCGAAGAATCCAGGAGAAAATACCTTCTCGAGCTTACATAGTGTTACTGCAAAGTCCCTCTCTTGCTTTTCTAGACGATCGACGAGCAACTTAGTAGAACAAAGATCTATGAAGAATATGCTAAGCTCTGTCAATGGATCCCAAATGACCTGCGGTAAGAATTCCCGAAATGCAATCGGAATTAAGTTCTCCATGAATACGTGACAATCATGGCTCTTCATACCCGCCAGTTTATTCTCCTGGAGGTCGACGCATCTTCTCAAGTTCGACACGTACCCGTCTGAAAACTTTAGACCCTGAATCCACCTACAAAGTCTTTCTTTATCCTCTTTCTTCAGTGAGAAAACTTACTTAGGCTGCTTTAACTTTCCATTCCCCTCCTCTATCAAATGCAACGCAGGATGTCTACATATTTCTTCTAAGTCCAACCTGGCCTTCGGATTGTCTTTCGTCTTCCCCTTTACCTCCATTACAGTATTAATTAGGTTATCAAACACATTCTTCCTGATATGCATAACATCAAGGTTATTGTAGAAGCATCAAACACATTCTTCTTGCCTTTAGCGACGGAGGCCTGTTTCGGTGCCATGGAGAAGCTCAAAGTTCTCAAAAAAGAGACGAAGACGAAGAGTTCTCAGAAAGCAAGGGTTTTGCAGAAACAGATGAAGGATTTTTCTCTCTCAAGACCTTGGGCTATTTCTAGAGTTTAGATAACTCTTCGAATCCCTAACCAAATCTGATTTTTAATAAGTCGGTTATGATTTGGGACCACGTCAGCCTATCATTTGAAAAGGAAGGCGGATATTATTACTGCGTAACGGATCCAGATTTTATGCGCAGAGCTTCACAGCTATAATTTTTACGCTCAGAAGCTTTTATGCACAGAGCTTCAGAGCTATGATTTTTACGCTCAGAAGCTACAGACCTATAGTTTTACGCTCAAAAGCTACAAATCTACGGTTCTACGCTCAGAAGCTACAGATGGCCAATTACAAGGGTTTACGCAGAAAATGCTCTTCTTCTTCAGTCGAGAGGACTTCATCAGACGAAGGGCCAAAGTTGACCATTTCATGCTTCATTCAAAGTATTCAAATTACAAGGAATTTGAAAACTTTGAAGGGGGTCTTGTAGAAGCATAAAATATAATGGGGAATTATACGCATAAAACCCCCAACATACATGAAGTCCGCGTAAAACAGAGCTTCAAAGTTGCCCGCATAAAGCAGAGCCTCCAGGCTGTGTGGCGTAAAATATAGCTTCAGAGCTATACGCGTAAAACAGAGCTTCAGCGCTCTGTAGCGTAAAATATGACTTCAGGACAGCCCGCGTAAAGTAGCGCATCAAGGCAGTTTTTGGGCGTAAAAGGTTACTATCCCCTCCGGCGTAAAAGGCGTTTATCTTTAATGCAAACATAAAGTTGTACGAGGAATTCTTCGTATTCTTCGCATGAATCTGTCAGACAGAACAGTGAACCTGACTCCAGACAAAAAGTACTGCACAACGATCAAGAGGACGGCTGTGATGATGATTTTGTACGGAGACCCAGACTGTCATTTTGTGACATATTCTTGATATAAGTCGTTTTTACGCATTCAAAGAATACGCTGCCTATTCTACATTGGCAGAAATGAGCTTTTACGCTCAAGATGAGACGAAACCGGACGCTACGTCAAAAGCTGTTTCTCATACAGAGCTCGAGGTATATCTCGGCATTTAATGCACGAGATTGAGGCATATCTCTGCATTAAATGCACAAGATTTGATTCTATCCTTTATAATTTTGTCTTCACTGGGGGAGCTAAAACTAAGGCTAATACGCCTACATCACCATCCTTGCATATTACGCCAACCTGGCTATTTTCAACTATAGGAGTACGCCGTATGCTATCTCCTCGAAATACGCCAACTCAGGCTATAATTGCAAAGGTATGTGATAAGGCTATTTAGCCCAGAATACTCTCAAGACCTAAGTCAGGAAGGATAATTGGCTATCTTTACGTTGGTTATCTATTATTCGTGCATCCTCAAGTTTTACACAGAGCTCGACTTTTACGCCAACAAAACAATTATTTGGCTTTTACGCCAAACTGGCAGTTATTTGTCTTTTACGCCAACCATCTTTACGCAAGGTGCAGTTACCTACTTGGCTTTTACGCCATAATCTTCGAGAAGAAGTTATACGCGTTACCTCACAAAGGGATACGTGTCACACGCGAATTCAGAAGATTACTTGAGCGTGGGTAGCAGTTATCATAAACCGCAGCGTAAGGAAAGTCTTCTTCTTCACAGTTTGGTTTTTATGCCAACAAGACAGCTACTTGGCTTTTACGCCAACAAGACAGTGATCTACGTGGCTTGCATGCCGTGATCTTCGAGAAACAGTTATATGCATTACCGCATAATGGGACACGCGTCACATGCAGACTCAGAGGATCATTCAAACGTGGGTAGCACTTATTATAACTACCGCATAAAAGATGCCACCTTCTCTACAGTTTGGCTTCTATGCCAACGGGACGGTTATTGTGACGGATCTCTATATATAGAGACCTCTGGTCACAGAATAAAGGGGTGAGCGGAGAGACTGTGGAGATTAGAGATCAGAGAGAGAGAGAGCACGGACAGAGAGTGTGGATTGACAACTTTGACAATGAGAGTTCAATCCCTCCTGCAACCTTTGAAGCTTCTTCGTCTTCTACAGCACTTCTTCATCATCGTGTGGTCCAAGGGACAAAGTGATCGACCGCAGATCAGACTCCTATAGCAATTATTTCCCAGAATCATTTTTTTTATTGTACTTAATACCCTCGTATAGGGTTAATTGTACTCTTTTTCTTGTTTGTAAGCAAAAAGAAGAAAGGTTTCGTATAAACCCTCTATCTATTTTATTTCAAACAAAATGGCGACTCGCCAAGTGAATTTTCCAAACCTATCATGTTCATATTACCTCTGATAGTGTTTTGTATACCTTGTGAGTTTAATAGCCTGAGTTTGTAAACCAGAAAGAGCTTCGTATAAACCTCTTTTCATTTTCCATTTTGTTTATTCAAACAGTTATGTCTAATCAGATTGGTGCTCCAATATGGCAGATCCCAGAATATACTCATTTTCGTCCAGTTATGGGTACGACCAAATCTGTCACACTTGAACCCCTTAGCAGGCTCTTCGATAGCACTTGGTAAATCTTTTACCTCTTCCCATATCGTGTATCCGGGCCACTTTGGCAGTGGATTGGCCTCCTCCACAACGCCCGTACGAAAAGCATTCTTGTTCCTCCGGTACGCATAATCCTTCGGCAGAAATTATCGATGACAATCGAAGAAGCATAGTTTGCCTCAGTGTTTCAAACAGAAAGCCTTAGTACGGTCCATGCAATACGAACATGAGAGACGACCATGAGTGCTCCATCCCGATAACATTCCATAGGCTAGAAAGTCGTTGATGGTCCACATAAGTGCTGCCCTCATCTGAAAATTCTGCTTTCTAGAAATATCATACGTATTGGCACCTACTTCCCACAGCTGATTCAACTCATCTATCAAAGGATGTAAATACACATGGAAGCTCCTCTTCGGATTGTTCAGACCCGGGATAATAACGGTTAGGAACATATACGGAGTCTTCATGCACATCCAAGGTGGTAGATTATACGGAGTGACGATCACAGGCCAACATGAATATTGGGAGCTAGAAAGTCCGAATGGGGTAAAACCGTCAGAGGAGAGCCCCAATCTGACATTACGCGGATCCAAAGCAAAATTTGGATTCTCTCGATCAAAGTGCTTCCATGCTTCTCCATCGGATGGATGATCCAATACTCCTTCGATCTGTTTCTGCCTGTATCAACTCATATTTTCTACAGTCTCCTTAACCATAAACAACCTCTGCAACCGCGGCGTCAAAGGCAAGTAGTGCATCGAATCGGTAGGGTTCCTTGCACCGACATACTTTTCTCTACCAGTGGCCTTGTAGAGATCAGTACCACAGAATCTGCACGCATCTTCATCCTTGTCGTCTTTGTAGTACAACATGCACCCGTTGTGACATGCATCAATTTTCTCGTATCACATCCAAAGCGATCTTACCATCTTCTTAGATCGGTAGAAGTCTTTAGGCAACTTTGCACCCTCGGGCAAGATCTCTATAATCAAATTGATCAGTCGATTATAGCATTCTTGCGACATGTTAAAATCGGACTTGATGCTCAAAAATCTTGTAACCACCTCCAACGGTGAATGATCCTCACAACCAGGATATAATAGAGTCCTTGCATTCTCCAACAACTCAATAAACTTTGCAGCATCGGCATTCGGTGCCTCCTCAGCTGCATCATGATTGTCCGGATTGAAACTAGGCCCTGTCGCATCAAAAACCATGTTCACCCACCCGTTGTACTAAGAAACATGGTCGTGGACATCCATATACGGCTCCACATAAGGCTCTGACTCCAGTGCTAGAGACACAAGTTCTCCGTGCGTGGTCCACTAATAGTAATTTGGCGTGAAGCCCTTCGAGTACAAATGATATGTGACTTCCACTTCTGGATGATATTTCAAGTTGCGATATCTCACACACGGACACTTAATTTGGGTACCGTCCATGTACTGAGGGAACGCCTTGGCGAACTGCAGGAACTGTTGTCCACCCTTAATGAATTCACCCGGCACACCGCACATATCATCAAGATGACGGTTGTACTTCCATGAACGATAACGCAGATAGTAATTTATATCCATTTCTAGATACTTTTGCAAAAATGACAGTATGTGTCCTATAAATCGTTAAATATAGTATGATTCTCTGGAGGAAGGTAAGAACTGCTCTAACTTGATACACAATGCCTTATGTATGTGTGTGTGTGCATATGGTTGTTTGAGTGATTAAGTGAGCTCGGGTCACTAGGGAGAGCAGTTCATAATTTTCAGTGTACATTATTTGGCAGTGAAGGAAGAGCAGTGTGTCAGCTCTGTGCTAGCAGCTAGCTGTACTGCACAGTACAGCAATGAGAAATCAGTGTGCAGCAACACTGTGCAGTGCACAGCAAAAAGGATGCACAACAGCAAGTAAACTCAGCAAGTAGCAGCAGAGCCAGTGCACTGTAGAGCCTTTAACAGCAGGTTTAGCAGTCTGCAGTAGCCAATGCAACATCTCGTGCAGCAAGAAGCATCGGCCCAAGTTGGATACGAGTTCTAGAAGAAGCCAATATTGTATCGTGTCTCAGCTTTGAAGAGTCATTCCCGTATCTGTAATCCAAATTATAGATTTTGGAAATAGAATCGACATACAACTACTAATAATGGTATACTATGAATATGAAAGTAAATGGGCATATTAGCGAGCTCACTCGCTCGCTCCTAATAGGCTGCTAATAAGCTGATAATTATCATTAGTCATCATCAGCCAATCTCACTCACCGTGTGTATCAACCAAGCAATTAAGCTAGCTAGCTAGCTAGATATGGACTAAAATTAATTAATGAAGAAGATGGATCATTTAAGAGATTGGTCATCGTACACAGAGAATCAAGGATTATAACCATGATATCGATCGATCCACTTTACAGATTTTATCCCGTGACCGATAGATAGATAGATAGATAGATAGATAGATAGATAGATCGATAGATAGATAGATAGATAGATAGATAGATAGATAGATAGATAGATAGGTAGATAGGTCAGACCTAATCCAGCTTGTCTATGTTTGTGTGTGTCGGTGTGTCCATGTCAGTATTAGGGTTAGTGTGTCCGCGTGTGTGTGTGTGTGTGTATGTGTGTGTGTGTGTGTGTGTGTGTGTGTGTGTTTGAGTTAGGGTTAGGGTTAGTGTGTGTAACGACCCGTTCATCCCGTTCCCCCTGCTCGGGGAGCGCGGCCAAGAAATGCTTACGACCGTCCGAACGGGACAGATTGAATCAAGATCCTTTCCTCGTTATGGATTGGTTTCTTCGGAATCAGGTCCCATAAACAATGGATCGTGCCTCAAGGAAGGACTCGGCGGCAGAGTAAAGAGAGGCCTTTCCGTTGTGTTAGTTTTCCTTGCCCGTTTTCGATTGCCGCTTGGTTGCGAACTTGTTGGTTTTAGGACTTGCGTTTTCTTGAACGGTTTCAATGGATTTCATTGTTTTCGTTCTTAGGATTTCGCATTTCGTATCGAGCCTTGGAGACCGAAACAGGAGGTATTGATCATCCGTTGGTGCGTGCAGGTGATCGTGTAGACGACGCGCGAGCGGAGTCTTAGGGATCTCTGCTCCTTCTTCCTATACAACCGACTGTGTGAGTGGCTCTATTTCGATAAGCACCTTCTTTCCAAGGGCTCCGTTCATAATAGGATTGACTCAGTTATGCATTCAATCAAACGACACCACTTAAGTAATAAGTTGGATAACAAGATAAGATAAGAAGTAGGCTTGAAACACCCATTGCTTGTCATATAAAAACCTTGCATAAATTCATTGATGCATGCATGGTCGTTGGATGTTTAATGGGTTGGTATTTATTGATAGTTCAAAGTACTTTTCAATAAGTTTAAAGTGTTCTTCTATAAACTGCTGCATGCTATTTCATATAACTGTTGGTTGGTTGTGATAGTACAGTAAAGCAGTTTAAGACATGATGTTCTTTAACATTGGCTAGAAAGTAAATCTATGAGGTAGAGTCATAGATATGGTCATGGGAATTCTTGTGCACAGGGGATCCAGGTTCCTGCGGACGGTTATCGGGGCACCGGGCCGTTCCGACCCGGGCGGAATCTACTTTCTTAGTACTGGGAGCGGGGAATTGTAGCGGGGCTAGCTACCCGCGCTGCAAGCGTCGCCGCCAGCCCAGACTAAACCCATGATGGCTGGTAGAACAACAAAGAAAGATGTTGTGTATATTTAAACTGTGCAGACTAACTATGTCTTCGTGACAGGGAAGGCTATGGTAAGTTGTACAGGTGGTTCAGACGAGACAGGTAAAGTCACCGAACGGTGGCACGTGAAGTTATGTTATTTTGTTCTTGCATATCTGCTAAATGAAATCTGAACTAGGCAAGAATAGAAACCCACCAAAGAACATAAATGTTGCATGTTCATTTAAAACTCATCTAAAGAGCTTGGTAAAGTTGAGCAGCTAGCCTTCACCAGTACTTTTCGAAGTACTGACCCTCGTTGTAGCAGGTTCCCCGGCGCAAGGCAATGCGGCGAGGAGCTGAAGCTCTCTCCGGACTTTTGGGATTCTTGGCGGGTCGGGGCCAAGACTTTGGAGGCTCAAGCTGGAAGCCTTCCTCTCTCTCCCGATGCGAAAATAACGCTAAAGCGATGGTGCTTCCCCGCACTCAAGGTGTTTTGTGTTTGAAGCTATGTAAAGGGACATAATGTATGGATCGGCTATCTCATTTTGCGTCCGAGTTTGTAAGCCCGTGGGGCATTTTATACTTTTGAGTCAAGCAATGTAACCGGATGTTCATTATAAATAAAAGAGAAACTTTTCTATGCCTCAAATTTGTCTTATCTTATTTGTCTACTCTGTTGCATTGATCTAAAGAATATCCTTATGCCTAAGGCCTGGTGCACGCGCGCCCTACGCGTGCACGGCATCACGCCCGGGGGACGATTATCGGTTAGGCGAAATCGGGGCGTGACATATTGGTATCAGAGCTATGCTTCAGATCCTTTGATCTCTCAAAAGAAAGTTTCTAAAGAGGACTTTGTTCCTTCCGAGTAGACCCCTGAATTCGCTTGGCCAAAATGAGATGCGTTCCATACAATAAGTCTGAATATTTTGAAAAAGTGCGTGGGAATTATACGATTGCTTGGACGGAATTATGATGTGAGGGCTTTTGTCCCAACTCATAGAGGATGTTGCGAGAGGAGGCTCGTGTTATAATCGACAAGTTATATGTCCATATGAAAACACCAAACGAGAAAAGTGCGAGATAAGAATATCGTTCAGACAGTGGTCTGGTCTGTGCACAGGGCCTTTTGGCCAAACTGTGCTGAGTATCGTGCACCAAGACCCTTGGTGCTAGCGAGTTGCAGCGAGATTTGGGTATCGTTGGGACGAGAATGAAGTTGACTTGAAGGGAAATCGATAGAGACGCTATCGGATTACCGCTAAGGCGAGTAATGGAAATCGTGTAGGAATTTCCGAAAATAAGTTGGACGGTTATTCATAACGATAAGTTATGATTTGAAGCATAGTCTGTATAGAGGACTATGAATACAAGTGTGTACGAGTCTAAGATCGCTAAGGCGATAAATAGGGACTGTGTTGGAGTCATAGCAATGGTTTGGGCCAGAGAATCGATTTCCGTTCTAAGGAACGAATCGAGCATACGAGTGAAGGATGCGAACGCGAATCAGGAGTTATTAGGATGACTCAATTCCTGAGTAGTGTATGCGATAAGTCCCCTGTTCGATTATGCAACTTGAGGATATAATTGTATAGAGTCAAGGAGTATAACTCGAACCCTGAGTGGTGTATTTGTTGGCTTAGAAACGCTTGAATGAAGTCGTGGATTCGGAGAGTTAAGCGAGTCTAGCGACAAGCGACGAGATTGGATAAAGCCTTAGTATAAATAAACAGAGCCTAGCATGTAAACGAACTCGGAGAAAGCATGCAATGTTTGGTTCGAACGAGTTACAATGAGTCGAATAAGGGATAAGGCTTACATCGAATGGAAATTCAGAGCAGTTGGAATCGATATCATGATCGGAAAAGACTTAGAGGATTGTACAAGCGATTTGAGTTGAAACAAGTGAATTAGAAACTTGAGTCGAGATTGAATAATCTGAGATGCGATCGAAGTAAGTGCAATTAGAAATAATGGAGTGAACGAATGATAGCGTGCATGGAAAATTTGGATTTGAGTAGGATATCGCTCGATAGAATTCGATTTGAATACGAATGCGATGGTTCCAAATTTTGGGAGATTTAGACCATAACGATGGTTGGAAAGTAGTATGGATTGATGCAAGTGGAAAGAATTATGATTTTGATGGATTGAGTTAAGCGGTAATAGATTTGGCTTGGAGTTTGGAAGAACGATCTTGAAATCAAGTTCAGAAAGATAACATTCGAAATCTGTCCCAAGCGAGAACGATTATCCTGCGAGAGCGTCGACGTGGTGATTTCACGTACGGTAGGGATAAGCAAACTCAAGAGAACAGATTCGGTGATTATTCCAAAACAAACTCGATGAATGGAAAGTATCAATGGGATAGACTTGGGTTTGGGAATTGATCTTAGTTGTTTGAGGAACGCTAAGAGTAGACTAAGAAAATGAGTCTAAGGATTTTTCTCGAGGAAGTTAGTCTAGAAACGTAAAGTAAGAGGTGTTGGACGTTTTCATGAACGGATACATAGATTTTGCTGGACGACTTAGAGTTCATGATATACATCAATGGTTTATAATGGGATTATGGCTTAGTGATACAAGCGTAGAAAATGATGGATTGGTGAATCCTATTAAACGAGATAAAAGAGATAGTAAGTGCGAATCGATAGGTTAACCCTGAAACGTGGGCGTATCGTGGGTTCGGTTGAACGAGCGTGTTGGTGTGATAGGATGATCTGTGCTCGATGTTTAGAAATCTGAGTGAAACGAGCTTGGGTAGAATACCCGTGTAAAAGAACAATGGTTTGACCTTAGGGTGTTTGGGGCGAGCATTGTGCAACACGGTTGCGCGATGAGTCGCAAACTTGAGTTGTACCTATGACTGTGTGTGCTGGCCTAGTGACTAGGCAGACGACCCTATGCCTCGAGTTAAACTGGAGTGGCTAACTCCAGAGTATCGTTCGGGAAGAATGATAGAACTGAGGCAACAAGACTTAGAGTTAGAATTTGGAATTGGAATGTACACGAGCAACGTTCGCGTTGAAACGAACGTAAGGCGAGATAGGACTCGGGTGATAATTGATTTGGTTGGATAGGTTACGCGATGGTAAAGGATAAGACGATAGCTGGATCGAACAAGAGTTCGGTCAGGACGATCTGCGTTTCGAAGGATTTTCACGAGTAGCTTGTCAGACTTAGCTGTCACTGAGCTTGGTTGAAATACACATATTTGGGGGACGCCTTGAATATGGGTACGATCCAGACTTAGCGATATGCATAACTCGGATGCAGCTGCAAAGGAAAATGTTCGGATTCGCATGGATGAGTATGGCAACTGAAATGATTTAGCCTCAACCTAAATTTTCATAGAGGAAAGATTGTATCATTCCTCGTGCTACCGGGATAGTTCTGCGCTAAGGCGCAGCACGAGACTGAGTTTGGGAATGCAATAGTTGAACTAATGGATCATTCGGATAAAATGATTAAGCACTCTGGCGAACGGAACGAGTAAAACGAATAGAAAGTTAAGTTCGATTGAGCCAAAGGTGCGAAGGACTTGAGCGTACCCCAGGTAGGCAATTTAGCTCTGCGCTAAGGCGCAATATAGACTGAGTCAGAAAACGTTGGTGATTTGGGTGCGAATTTATTAAGTGAGACTGGACGGTGACTCAGAAAAATTTGATGCAAAAACGAGATTGGAAATTTGTCGAGATTCGAGCTTTTGGGTTAGGCGTAACGATGGGTTTCGATAGGCAACGCCAAGTAATAGGCTCAATTGTGTTGGATCCCTATGGTGATAACATAACTAGTTGGGCAAGTCCACCCGATTATGAGTCGTAAGTACCCGTTGAGTTGTAGAATACCATGTGCTTGGGTAATACAGCCCTGCGCTTGGTGCAGTAGATTTTTAGACGGAATTGCAACGATCGAGTTGAGTATAACTCGATAGCATTGAACGATAGAGTCGTTCGATGAGAACTGGCCAACATTGGCGTAACGCATGGTGAGAAAATAGAGGATTGTAGTATCGAGACAGTCCTTGAAGGATAAGACGAGATGCATTGGGTAGTTTAGAAGATATGCGATAGCACGAGTTGCGCTCAGGAAGTCTCAAGGACAGAACTTGTTCTGAGCGGTATATGGTGTAATAACCCGCTCCGCTCAACCCGGAGGGCCGATTCAAAACGGCACAAGTGTAGCTATTCAACCGCCTTGCTCAGCGAGATGGCTCGTTCGATGCAAAGGCTTTCATGCTGGGATCTTCAATGGTGTCGGACTTAGGCTATAAGAAGCGCGTCCGGAGTCTAGCTCGACCGATGCGATACATCGCTAAGGTGAGCGACCCCGGTGAACCTGTCTCTACTTAGCTACACACTAAGAAAATGAATGTTACGTGCTAGTTGCGTAGTCGACTTGGGTTAGCTGAATCTGCAAGCGGACTTGTCGTACGCGGCAGAGCCTGTTTAGATTTTGAATCGTAAAAAGAAGTAGTTGCGGGACCAAACGTCTCGCTAGTGCGCGTACTGTGGCGAAACCACTTGGTCGAGGAGTCGACCTGAGGACTTGAATCTGATATGAGGGGAAAATTCTCCTCATTATTCCTTAGTGGTAGGCTCTATTCTTAAGTTTCGGGACGAAACTTCCTATTAGATGGTTATGATGTAACGACCCGTTCATCCCGTTCCCCCTGCTCGGGGAGCGCGGCCAAGAAATGCTTACGACCGTCCGAACGGGACAGATTGAATCAAGATCCTTTCCTCGTTATGGATTGGTTTCTTCGGAATCAGGTCCCATAAACAATGGATCGTGCCTCAAGGAAGGACTCGGCGGCAGAGTAAAGAGAGGCCTTTCCGTTGTGTTAGTTTTCCTTGCCCGTTTTCGATTGCCGCTTGGTTGCGAACTTGTTGGTTTTAGGACTTGTATTTTCTTGAACGGTTTCAATGGATTTCATTGTTTTCGTTCTTAGGATTTCGCATTTCGTATCGAGCCTTGGAGACCGAAACAGGAGGTATTGATCATCCGTTGGTGCGTGCAGGTGATCGTGTAGACGACGCGCGAGCGGAGTCTTAGGGATCTCTGCTCCTTCTTCCTATACAACCGACTGTGTGAGTGGCTCTATTTCGATAAGCACCTTCTTTCCAAGGGCTCCGTTCATAATAGGATTGACTCAGTTATGCATTCAATCAAACGACACCACTTAAGTAATAAGTTGGATAACAAGATAAGATAAGAAGTAGGCTTGAAACACCCATTGCTTGTCATATAAAAACCTTGCATAAATTCATTTTATGCATGCATGGTCGTTGGATGTTTAATGGGTTGGTATTTATTGATAGTTCAAAGTACTTTTCAATAAGTTTAAAGTGTTCTTCTATAAACTGTTGCATGCTATTTCATATAACTGTTGGTTGGTTGTGATAGTACAGTAAAGCAGTTTAAGACATGATGTTCTTTAACATTGGCTAGGAAGTAAATCTATGAGGTAGAGTCATAGATATGGTCATGGGAATTCTTGTGCACAGGGGATCCAGGTTCCTGCGGACGGTTACCGGGGCACCGGGCCGTTCCGACCCGGGCGGAATCTACTTTCTTAGTACTGGGAGCGGGGAATTGTAGCGGGGCTAGCTACCCGCGCTGCAAGCGTCGCCGCCAGCCCAGACTAAACCCATGATGGCTGGTAGAACAACAAAGAAAGATGTTGTGTATATTTAAACTGTGCAGACTAACTATGTCTTCGTGACAGGGAAGGCTATGGTAAGTTGTACAGGTGGTTCAGACGGGACAGGTAAAGTCACCGAACGGTGGCACGTGAAGTTATGTTATTTTGTTCTTGCATATCTGCTAAATGAAATCTGAACTAGGCAAGAATAGAAACCCACCAAAGAACATAAATGTTGCATGTTCATTTAAAACTCATCTAAAGAGCTTGGTAAATTTGAGCAGCTAGCCTTCACCAGTACTTTTCGAAGTACTGACCCTCGTTGTAGCAGGTTCCCCGGCGCAAGGCAATGCGGCGAGGAGCTGAAGCTCTCTCCGGACTTTTGGGATTCTTGGCGGGTCGGGGCCAAGACTTTGGAGGCTCAAGCTGGAAGCCTTCCTCTCTCTCCCGATGCGGAAATAAAGCTAAAGCGATGGTGCTTCCCCGCACTCAAGGTGTTTTGTGTTTGAAGCTATGTAAAGGGACATAATGTATGGATCGGCTATCTCATTTTGCGTCCGAGTTTGTAAGCCCGTGGGGCATTTTATACTTTTGAGTCAAGCAATGTAACCGGATGTTCATTATAAATAAAAGAGAAACTTTTCTATGCCTCAAATTTGTCTTATCTTATTTGTCTACTCTGTTGCATTGATCTAAAGAATATCCTTATGCCTAAGGCCTGGTGCACGCGCGCCCTACGCGTGCACGGCATCACGCCCCGGGGACGATTATCGGTTAGGCGAAATCGGGGCGTGACAGTGTGTGTCATGTTGTGTCATGCCGTGTCCTATTATAGAGAGAGAGACAGATAAAGGAGACAGAGAGATCTCACCGAGTGAGGTGGAGGGGAGCTGGAGAGAGGAGAACGTCGGAGGAAGGAGGAGCCACCGGAGGGAGGAGGACGCCGGAGGGAGGAGGGGAGGAGGGGACGCCGGAGGGAGGAGGGTCACCGAGGTGGGGCACCGGGAGGGAGGAGGGGACGTCGGAGGGAGGAGGGGAGACGGACACGACGGAGGGGGTGTTTAAAAATCTGGGAGAGAGAGAGAGAGATATCGAAGGAAATGAGGGGAAAGAAATTCGTCAACCCTAAATAATGAAATAAATTAGCGACGTTTAGCGACGCTAGCTAATGACGTCGCTAATATAAATATTTAGCGACGTTATAGACGTCGCTAAATACGTCGCTATTACCGTCGCTAAATACGTCATTAAACGTCGCTAATCATATAACTCAGCGACGTTTAGCGACTTTCAATAAACTTATAACGATTATTCTTTTAAAAAACTAAATTACCGTCGCTAAACGTCGCTTTATGTCGCCAAATAGCGACTTATAGTGACGTTATTCTTTGGAGTCGCTGATGTCTTTAATATTAGCGACAATTTAATTGGACGTCGCTAAAAAATCACTAATCCCGCAATTTTTAGTAGTGCAAGTACGGGACCTTCATAGCTGCACCGACGAATTGCACTGCAGAGGAGGCTGCACGCTTATTCATTTCACATGTGGTAAAGTTTTGGGGAATCCCAGAAAGCATCATCAGCTAGCGATCGAGACCCCTGCTTCACAGAAAAGTTCTGGACAGAGGTGTTCAAGATCCTTGGGTCAGACCTACACTTCTCGATCAGTTTCCACCCACAAACAAACGGACAGAAAGAGGGTCAACTCCTTACTCGAGGAGTACCTGCGGCACTTTGTGAGTGCCAACCAGCGGGATTAGGTGCATCACTTGAAAATTGCTCAGTTCTGCTACAATCTCCAAAGGAGTGAGTCGTCTCACAGTAGCCTGTTCGAGTTGGTAATGAGTCAACAACCGCTCGCCCCACACACGATGAGTACGGGGACATCAGGCAAGAGCCCTGCGGCCCACCAGTTTGTCTCGGACTTCAGGGAGAAGGCGGATATTGCCAAGACATTTCTGGAAAAAGTCGCACACAAGATGAAAAAAATGGGCGAACGCCAAGCGAAGGCCTGTTGAGTACAAGGAATTAAACTTGGTGATAGACAAGCTTCAACCGCAATAGTTCAAGGTGTTCCGCAAGGTGCACAAGGGACTGATTCACAAGTATATATGAAGGCCCTTTCCCCATCCTTAAGAAGGTAGGCAAAGTTGCCTACAAGCTCGAGCTTCCCGTCAAGCTGAAGATCCACCCCGTCTTCCATGCAAGCTGTCTCAAGCCTTATCATGCAAACTTGGAAGACCCTCAGCGAGGAGTTTCGAAGCAGCCCACGGCGACCAAGATTACGTTGTTTGACAAAGAAGTGGACGTCGTGCTTGACTCGAGGACCATTTGCCGACGAGGTGTTTCCTCATTTGTGGAGTATCTCATCAAGTGGAATGGAATGCCCCATAGTGAATCCAGCTGGGAACGCGCTGACACGTTGCATCAGTTCGAGGACCAGATCCAAACGTTCCTCAGCGGACGTGTGTGACGGGGACGTCAACACATTAGGTGGGAGAGAATGTCACGCACCATATTTTGTGGCCCCACCAAGATCCGGGAAGCTTCCAGAATTCTGCAAATGGGAGGAATAGAATTCAGCACATGGCAGAATACACTTTCCATTATAGAGGTTCGTTTTTAGTTATTTGGCAATAATACTGATGTAAGAAATATTCTTAATATATGGAATAATTCCTAGCATATTTTTGAGAATAATCCTTGGAATATTTTTATTCCAGAAGGTTCATGTAAGCCATTTAGGCAATATAAATAGGGGGGAGACTCATTGCTCCTCACCAGTGAAAACTTATAAGCTTTTCCAATATCAATAAAGAAGTCTTCAAGTTTTCATCTTGCTCCTTTGTTCTCTATTTTCTTAGCGAGTTAGCTAAGTTCGTGGTCGGAAAGGCTTGCACGAGTCTTAGAGGAGTAAGTTCGTACGCCGCACGGATCGAAGTGAAAAAAAATAATACTAAATCCGTGACATGTTGATCGCCTTAATTCTTGTTCCGCACCTGCAGCTCCGCACCTGCAGCCGTGTACTCAAAGAGTGCGGCACCAATTAATTCTTGTTCATAAAAATCAAAGATATAACCATACTCCCTTCACATTTGAGACACAGATCTACGAGTTCTCAATTGCTATATATCCAACCAACCCACAGACAAAACACAAAACCACCAAGCAAGCAAAGGTCAGACGTTAACAACATGTAGTGGCTATGGCAACCTTAACAAATCCCAACATTATCACATATTGAAATACAAAGCCTACGTCCATCCCATTAATATATAATATTTAGATCCAATCATAAATGTATAATTAAAATTAAAGTTAAAAATCTAATATAATATTTAATTTGTTTATCATAAATGTTTCAATATACGATGTTTGATGTACTCTTCGAACTTTTTCGACACACGATGACGTTAGTCGCACTCCGAAACTTTTTCTATATAGATTGAAAATCCTATCCACTCCAACAATATGTCAGTACAAAAATACTGTCAAATAATGATCAACCTACTGACTGAACATCTCTCGCTAGAACGACCACAAAACACCGACAAATCAGTTATGAATTGACAATCCAGATACCACAATTTGTCGCTGATTTGCTGCCATGTTCTCGTTATACGATCGAAATTACGTAACGATAGTGTCTGAAGTATTGTAGTCTGCACTCGATCATATTCTTCTGAGCCTTATTTTTAAAAATAGTTATTAGACATAATTTGTGAACCCCGCGCGCGCGGGGGCAGTTTTCTAGTCCTCTTCTCAAAACCATGCATGTCAATAATTCTTGTTAAAATCCAAACAATTATTTCAAGAAAAAAATCCATTAACACGAGTAATAAATTTTCTTATATATATACGTACTGTTAAATCTCTGTTGCCGAAAGATGAGGGAGTTTCTGGCTTTCCAAAAATATATTTACTTCAAAATATACTTATGTTCTACGATTTCAAATGGGTTTTTGGCATTCAAGTATACATTTAAAAAAATTGAGAAGAACAAAAAAGCACATAAAAAGAATGCTTGAAAGGCAAGTGTGCGACTTCTGGTTGTAGTTGCAAACTGTGTTCATCTCAGACAATCTATTCAAGTTGAGCTCCTACATTATCTTTGCTTTTTCTTTTTTCATATCAAAATAGATTTGCGCACGAAGCACTAGATGTTACTTTTACATATTGCACACAGAGCACAGATCAAGGACGGAGCCAGAATTTTAGTTTATCCCGGACTAAACTTGAAATGTCTTTATTTTTTTTTTAAACATAAAAATTATTTCTTAGGATGTCATTATAATCCAACTGTATGGTTCAAATATTATTTTTCAACAAACAATAGTTATCAAATAGCATATGATGGATTTCAATATCAAATTTTACACAAATTAATTTTAAACAATAGTACATATTTAAGGAACCAAGTGCATACCTAAGGACCTGTAATAAGATTTTGAGGCATCAACGACCACTAATTGATCTCTATATTAACTCTCTTAAGTTTTATTCGGAACTGCAAAAAAATGATGAAATATTGCACACCACCAAACAAGTATTGTAAAACATAAAACCGAGTTAAAAATTTGTTGGTTCAATTGAGATTATTAAATGGACCAACTTGCTGGTATAGTTGTAGATTACTGTTTTCCTATTGAAATTATTAAATTGACCAATTCCAGATTATCTCTCCTGCTCACAGAGGATATATCCGGAGCTTTTAATAGACTGTAATCCTACACTATGGACCTATGAACGCTGATGAGAACAAATTCACAATAATGCTATAAAATGCAGGCAACTTGGATTTTTGCATAAACCCAAAAAACAAGAAACATTTCATAATTCTATCCTCGTTACAAGACAAAGAGCCTTTACAACTTAATATATGCATCTTTGCTTGATAAAAATGAAAACTTTTGTGTCTACGTAGCAAGAGAATGCTCAAACTTATCTTAATTTTTAAGTAGTCACCAAAATATAACTTACAACTTCATCTATATCTACATATTAAGTTATTGACTGCATTTTCAAACTCAAAGAATGAATCTTTAATTGCCTATTACGTATTAATGCATGACAACGGTGACATACAACATGACAAGTATTCTAAAATTTCAACAATGAAAAATCATACAACATTTCTACTGTATACAGAAATGTACTCTATCTTGTGTGGAAATAGTTAGAAATTATACCAAGAGGGAGTAACCAGGACACAACAAGCTTCACATGTACAAGATTAATAGAGATATCTTCTCCTAGTACTGCATTGCCAATAGGATTATTAGTTGGTCAAACTAAAATAAAATAAAAATTGGTTGTGGGTGGGCTGGAGTCCACCTCAGCCAACTAATACCTCCGCCCATGACACAGATAATCACTCTTCAGGGTCTGAATGGCAGCAAAAGTTCCATTGGTTCGGCTTGTAGTTTGCAGACCGCAAGGCGAACCTATATAGAGGGTTGCCCACCGATTTTTTTTTAATATATATATTATAAAATTAATTTTTTTTAAGTGAGTCAATCTACACCTAGCCAGTACACCAGTCTACCCAAGTTCGAATTTCTAATTATACCCCTGGACATGCTTATGGCTGGTACATGACTTGATTGTACTAGTAGGACTTGTTACGATCGACCATAGTTTTCAATTGAAAGCATGTCATAACAGGAACAGAAAGAAAGCATGGTTATGAATATTTAAAAGCTACGTACTCTATTCATAGACCATTCCTTGAGAAGAATAAATAATGCTTGATAAACATGGCAGATGCGCAGGTTAGGTAAGCAATTAAAATCAGTAATTAAAAGTATATTTAGTGATTGTAATAGTTTATAATAGGACTATTTGATATTATCCTCCTCTTAGATTAAAAGTTGAAAATACTTTCATGAAAGTGTCGTTAAAAACGTGAAAGTGTCGTTAAAACTTGAAATGTCGTTAATGAGTTTTGAAAGTGTCGTTAAAGAATTTTTAACGACACTTTCAAGAAGATATTCTCAACTTTTAATCTAACAGGAGGTAATATCAATATATCTAATATAAGAATAGGATAATATCAAATAACCAATTATAATATTTAATATTAATATATATATTTTTAAAATTATAAATATTTTTATTTTATTGTTTTTTAAATAGTAAACGTCACATGCATTCCTAGAGCTGACTAGTATATCTGGGACTGCAATTAGGCTCTTTGTTACATGTAAACTACTGGATATAATATACAGAAAATTTACTGTATCGATAATAAATTTATATTAATTAAATATAGCGATAGAAGTTTGATAAATTTCGAAATAACGACAGATATTGCCAGTTGGGCTGGCAATAATTTGGAGAACTTGATTTTCGCCAAATTCCTCCCCTTGGCCGACCAAAGCCTAAGCCCTAGTCCTAGACTTGGTTTTAGGAAGAGATTTGTTAGTCCACCAAGGCAAGTACATCTTGCTCAAAGTGGTGAAGCCATGGATTTCTGGATTTTTCATATATGTAGTAATTAAAAATATGTTTGATGGAAAATGTTCTTCATAATGTCCTCTTTAATTTTAGTTTTTGGAGTTTTTAATTTTGATGTACGATTTTAAGTATATCTGAGTTTCAAAGTTAGGGTTTTTCATAGGTTCCATGAGTTTTCTTTGGTTTTGATCTATTAAAACTTAGTGTTTTCAAAAATAGTTTTTCTATATGATAGAACATTTCATTTCGTGCAATTTTGCTTTTGAATCATCAGATTCAGAGTTAAAATGAAGATTTTATTAAGGAAATAAGTTTTTCGGATTTGTTTCTGAGTTTTTCCATGGAGTTAGTGCAGTTTTGGGACGATGGAGTTCCATGCGCCCAACTCCATGCTCCCTCTCCAAGCACGCGTCCATCTTGTTAGGCACATGACTTATTTGCATGCGTCCTGCATGCGCCCTGCATTGCATATGTCCTGCATACACCCTGCATCACATGCGTCCTGCATTCCCTGAGTCATGCATTCCATGCGTCCTGCATTCCCCACATGCGTCCAGATCGCATATGCCGCCAATATTTCTATGCGCCTGGTTTTATCATGCGCTCCTTCCATTTTTGCTTGGGATATTTCTTTGTGTATTATATAGTTGGATGTTGTGCTCTTACATTTTAACACATGTTCTGACCCTCAAGATACCGTAGAAATGGTTGTGTATGTTAACCTAATGTATTTGGCATTGGGCAATCGAGTGTGAGTATTTCCCAATGTATTACGTGTCGCGGATACGATAAGTTCGACAGTGATAACTCGTGAATAGCTCGTACACGTAACTCGTCATCCTAGGAAGTTTCTCGAGTGTCTACGACTCATGAACTTGAAATAATTTGGTAATAATTAAACAAGATAAGATTCACCTCAATCATTGGGCGGGAAGAATATTGCACAACCGGCTACCCCAATCTCTAAGGGCCCCATGAGGCATGTGACAACCCTGCTAGGCAAGGGCTCCATAACCTACCAAGTTTACGCGTGCTGCAGCAATTATAAGACAAGTTTATATACAAGTTTATGTTTACAAGACAAGTTTATATACAAGTTTATGTTTACAAGACAAGTTTACATAAAAGTTTACATGCAAGTTCATACCATTAGACAAGCTTATGGCCATCCGGGTTGACTGCAGTGTCGGTGGTAGCAATATTCTTTAAAATATGTATTTATTAGTAACTAGGTTGTGATAACTCTAGTTAGTTAAATTACAACAAGCCGTAGAAATGCTTTGTCGTGCATGAATGTTTGTTATTTGTCAAGCTTTTCCTTTTATCTCATTCTTTCGATGCGTGGTTAGGGTGCTAAGTTCTGCTCGGGTGAAGGGCTGCAACCCCGGTCCTTATTTGGTTTAAGGGTTGTGGTCCCGATCCAGAGTAGTCCATATGCCCTCTTACCGCTCGTCGCGTTACTTTTATTTATAGTACTTGTTATCAATTCTTCTAGTTTTATTTTGAGACGAGTACATTGGTACCGTACAAGTCTCGACCCGCATTTATTTTTATAGGTCTCTTTTCTGCTTATGTTATGATATATTTTGTCTACCACCTTGAGCCCATTTGTGGTACTTGTTGCTTGAGGTTCTGACCACACTGGTTTTGCTTGGCCAGATTTACCCGAGGAGAACAAGGATCCCCCATACTTCCAGCAAGATGGCTCGCACTCGTAGGACTACAGCCGAAGCTCGCGAGTGGGTTTCCTTCTTTCACCCCTCATTTTGATTACTTCATTTTGTGGTGTCAGTAAGGGGGCAGAGTTAGATCCTTATATTTTTTAGACTACGGTCAACATGATGTATATATTAGCCATGGCTGGTATATTTGATCATGTATAATTATATTCTGCTAGTGCAGCATTTTGTATTCACTAGCTTCATGATCATATGTGATGTATAACTTGGGACGCCTTTTAATTTCATATATGATATACTCTTGTATTTGTTGTTGATGGATTAAGATACTAGGAATTGTTGGCCTTAGGACTGACGTCCTAGCATGCTAGAGTCCAACTCATTTGTCTTCTTGACAGTCGTGACCGCCGTACGACATTTTCATACCTTGTACGGAGTAGCTGGCCATGTTCGTCCTCGTATTTACCCAGTATTCTGGGAGCGGGACATGACAAACATATATATATATATATATATATATATATATATATATATATATATATATAATGGTGCTAGGGTTTGCTCCAGGGGTGGGCGACCCTGGAGCGGAAGCTCGGTAGCACCGTTGGGGGAAAACAAAGAAGATGGTAGACCAGATCAAGGAGGGGACCCGACGGTACAGAGTACAGGAGGAGGCTGGATGACGGTGGAAAGGAGGAGACGTTCAAATCCGTCCAACCGTCAAGTCATGGCGGGAGGGGGAGAGCATAGGGCCAAGTTAGACGAAATGCAACGTTGATGGACAAATCTAAATTCCAATCATAAAGGCCGCATCCAAAGGTGATGCAGGATGACCCTAAGATCGTAATGCAACGATCACATAAGGGAGCGGAGGGCCATCCTGGGGAGGGGTTCCGAGGCCAGGAAAATAATAGAAAGATGGCAGGATCTCCATATCAGAACCGACCATTGCAGCGTGATGAGACTACACGAGGACCTGTACCGAAACCGGTGTCATGGGTAAAAATATGTAAGCCAAACGAAGGTGGAAGAGGAGATCGATACAAAATATGTTGAACCTAGCATTATTAATGGGAGGAAGGTGGTAGAGATCACATGTGACGACATCCAAGAAACAGTCGAATATTGGAAGAATACACTTATTCTATATGTGATGGGAAACAAACCATTATATGGACAGTTAAGGGCATATGCGCTCAAAATATGGCGACCAAAAGGTACTATAGAGATCTTTTCTCGTGAACATAGGTTTTATTTTATCAAATTTCCCTTGCGGAAGATCTAGAGAGGATATTAGGAGGGGGTCCATGGAAGTTTGATGGTCGGCTAGTCATTATAAAATGTTGGAATCTAGAATCAAACTTTGAGAAGGACAGGTTAACTACAATGCCAGTCTGGATCAAGTTATTGTGGTTGTCGCCGTAGTTATGGAGTATCCCCTCAATCATGAAGATGGCAAGCATGGTGGGTAAACCAATAAAAATGGTACCCCTACGGTGCGCAGGAAGTAGTTAACATACGCCCGGGTATTCATGGAGATCGACGTGACAAGCGAGCTACCATAAAAATTAGACGTATTCCTACCTAATGTAGAGTTGACTACACAGAACCTAGAATACGATTGGGTTCCTCCTTCATGTAAGAAATGTAAATGCTTCGGTGTCACGCCCCGATCCCATAATACTGGATAAATACAAGTACTGACATGGCCAACCATACCTTGTAAAATACTGAAGTAAGCTGTAATGCGCTAAAGTTGTCAAGAAGATAAATGGGTGGACTCTAGCATGTTATGACGTTAGTCTTAAGGCCGATAGATCCTAGTATCTCAATTCATCAACAAAAATTTCAAGAGTATATCATACATGAATGTAAAGAGGCGTTCCAAAATACATACCACATATGATTATGAAGCTAGTGAATACAAAATGCTGCACTAGTGGAGTATAATTTATACATAATCAAATATACCAGCCATGGTCTTATATATATATCATTTTGACCGTAATCTCAAAAATATAAGGAGCTAACTCTACCCCTTGCTAACACCATAAATCGAGAAATTAAAACGAGTGGTGGAAGAAGGAAATCCACTCGTGAGCTTCGTTCGCAGTCCTACGAGTACGAGCCATCTTGCTGGAAGTACGGAGGATCTTGGTTCTCTTCGGGTAAATTTGGACAAGCAAAAATAGTGGGGTCAGAACACCAAGCAACAAGTACCACAAATGAGCTCAAGGTGGTAACCAAACCCACAATTAGCAAAAATAAGAGACAAACAAATAACTAAATAAATACGGGTCAAACTTTGTACGGTACCAATATACTTGTCTCGATAAAATAACTATAAGGACGGTGCACTGATAAAAAACTAATTATAAAGAAAGGTAAGGCAACGAGCTGCAAGAGGGCATAGGAACTACTCTGGACTTTGGGAAGATCTGTTCAAGTCTTCTAGACACAAGTTTTCACAAACTTGAGAAGATTGACGGGCTACACTTCTATCATTTGATAAGGAAGGAGTCCTCTGTCAAGTGACGGATGTGTGTTACCAGATCCTGGATCTACCATTCTTGCGGATGGAGAAGAACTGGAGGCTAGCGTCGCAAGACACGTACATTCCAAAAGGAAGGAAGACATCTGATGCAAGTTGCATTTTGCTCATGGAGATTGGAACTATGCGTAAGTTATTTCTTCGCATGGCTTTGATTAGCGTATGACAAAACTCGACGCATAGCAGTCTCGGCACATGGAAGCAGTTGGCGCATGTATTGGCATAGTACGTGGCTTGTTTCTGCGTATGGTGTTTATGGCAGTCTCTGTACATGGCAGGCTTGGTGCAAGATAGTCTCTGCGCCTGGCGCTCCTTTGACGCATGGTAGAACTTGGCGCATGGCACGACTTGGCGCATGGAAGCACCCTTGTGGCTGGCACTGAGCAAGGTCTATGCGCAACCAGGTTGTAGGCATAGGGTTATGCGCAACTTGGTGCATTTCTCTTCGAGCATGAAGGACAATGAATGAGAATTGTTGATTCATTTCCAAACCAAAATAGCAAGGTAAAAGCTTAACTTGGTTACTTTGATTACTTAACTTGGTTGCTATGATTGCACAGGTTAAGTCATCTAGCGTGGTTGCTAACTGGTGGATGGACAGTGGTGCATCTAGCCACATGTGCTCTAGGAAGAGCTATTCACCAAGGTCGAGCTTGTCACGAAAGAAGGTCTCGATGGCGAACAATAATCAAGTAGAGGATTTGGGGATTGGGATAATAGTTCTGGACATTGAGAAGTCATAGTCAAAGAAGAACGTCTAGCAACGTACCAGTGATTACCAAGGAACTGATCTCAGGAAGTCTATTGCAGACTTGAATGTGAACATCCATAGTTGCCAGATGGTGATATCTTGGCAGGAGACATACTTTGAAACAAGGCATTCTATATCATATGGATGTTTGAGCTTCTTCTTGCGAGTGAAATCTTATTGTAAAAGTTGTGGGACCCCAGACTAGGACATGTACTCCGTACCGCAAGATGTCTAGTCTAGGACATATCTCCAAATATGGGGGATAAGGAGGTGGAGAAATGTGAAGTCTGTGCACATATAAAGATCACAAGAAAGCCATTGCAACGGGTGAAATGAAGCACATATCTTCTAGAGTTTGCGCACTCAAGTATCTGTGACTTCAAGCAGTTCTCCTGTCACGACCCGCACCCGGTGTAAGGGTACAAGTCGAAAACAACGTCCAGCCTACGCCGCAAAATCGGCGGTAGACCGCTGTCTGGGTAATCTATCTAACAATATAATGAACCACCAATAATAACAATATACTCAATCACAGATCTAAGATAGAACGAGCACGAATCAGATAAAAGAATAGAAAAGTCACATACAACTCATGAGTCTAAAAATAATACATCAATGAGTCTGAAAGAATACTAACAAATAAGCTGGAGACAAATCCAGTATAAGAATACTAAGAAGCTACTAAACTCGGGTCATCTGTCTCAGTTGGGATAAGTCCCTCCTGAACCAGGGTCTCAGACTCTAGACCCACAACATCCTGAGGTCCATAATGTGTAGGGTACCAGTCCTCAGTGTCATCTGGGAAAAATATATCCAGTCAGGAAAGGAGCAGAGTACAACTCTAACAGCAGTTCTATTCAATGATAAAAACTAAGTAACAGTAAATATATGTGAATATACAAGATGCATAATATATACGAGAGATATATATACAATAAGAAAATACTGGAATAAATACAATAATGAGCAATATGTCTATGAACAAGAATACTAATGTCTAAGTGTGTGAGTACTAGCTTTAACATGTGATCGGCTTGGGAATATGATACAAGATATATGGCCTGGCTAATCATACGTGCGGTGTATGATTAACACTATTCAATGCAAGACTTGATACAAGGAGGGTATGATCACATATCTACACTAAAATACTTCCTACTCTCGACTGGTATAATAGATCCAACCATGGTACGCTATGGCACGAGATTTCCCAAGAAGATAGCTAGTCTTCCCGAGAATCAGTATCTGTACATGTACAAGATAATCAATGAAACAAGGCTTGCATAAGATATACCATATACCAAGGAATAACATCTCATGACGAGATCCGGATATACCAATCCGTGTAACCATCGTGTCAAGAGAACAAGGATATCTACACTAGATACAATGAACATAGAAGATATAATAAATGAGAAAATATTAGAGAATGTACTCGCCTGAAGTCTAAATAATAGTCTCACAGATGTCTGACACGGTGCCTCGAAGACCTAGATATGGAATACAACATCAATACAAGGTTCCGGAAAGAAAATAAGTCAAACTAATCAACTTCTAGGTCAACAAGTCAATTCTAAGTTAAAAGTCAAACTAGGTCAACTATAAGTCAACTATGGTCAACTATAGCCAAACTATGGTCAACTACCTATTACTAGATTGCACAAGTCTAACACAAGGATATTGGGTTCAAATACTAAAATTCTAGGTCACAAAACCCATACCTTAAATATTAGGATACCGTATCTCCGGATACGTAAATCCATAGGTAACACATCAATATATAAGTCAAACAATTATTTATAATATAGAATCCTAATTACAAACATTAAATAGGTACCGTGGTTTTGAGCCAACTTGTTATCAAAACATAAAACTAAAATCTTGATACCCAAACCCAATACCTTGGGTATCCCCAATTACCTTGGTACTTACCTTGGTTTCTCAAGGTAATACCCAAATACTAGTTATACTATCTACCCGTAGATATATATATATACTACAATAATTATTATACATATAGTATATATTAAATACTATTAGCACACACACACACACATATATATATATATATATATATATATATATATATATAATATCTAATATATAAAACTGCCAAACTGTCGCTGAAGATTCTGCCCACTATCGCTGAAGCTGTTGTTGATATTGATACACTGCTATTTTAGTGACAGTTTTCTGCAACTGTCGCTAAAACTGTCACTAAAACTCCTGATATGCTGTTGATACTGCTGCTATTTCAGCGACACTTTTCTGCAACTGTCGCTGGCTGCTGTCGCTGTTTTCCCTGCTGTGGCCGCTGTTGTTTCACTGCTGTTGCGACAGCTACTGTCGCGACGGTTCCTGCTGTCGCTAAAACTCCTGTTCTCCTCTCACTCTTATATTTATATATACAATGCATATATATATATATATATATATATATATATATATATATATATATATATATATATATATATATATATATATATATATATATATATATAACACCCATTAATAGATACAAAAATACATATAACTATAATATATAACACTATGACAAATAACATATATATAACATACATAAACCTCCACATATATATGTACGTATTAAATACATATGACAATATTATAGTAATATATACATATATAACAACACATATATGTATACGTATACATAATCTTACACAAAATGAATGCATATATCATATAAGTAGGTATATAACTATATATATATATATATATATATATATATATATAGTTATATATATATATATATATATATATATATATATATATATATATATATATATATATATATATATATATATATATATATATACACATACATATACATATACATATACATGCTATAATATATATGATTCTTAGTTATGTAGAATAATAGCTACATAAAAATATATACACACCTATATATAATAGATACATAGATCTAAGACATAATAATACATAAATATTGTCACCATAATATATATATATATATATATAATTACACTTCTCCAGGAAATAAGAACACAAAGAATTAGATCTTTAATTAAATTGCACACACATGGAACGTATCACCCCGTATCCCACTAGATCTAGGATACGCTTGCGACACGAGTCCACCACACATCCAAACGTACCCCGAAGGACACGAACAAGTCACATATATTATTTATGAACAATACGAAGAGTCAAAAACAAATCTACGTGTTCGTGTCAAAATATGACATGTACAAAGTTCCGTGTCGGAGAAAAAACTCCCAAATCAAGACGTATCACCAAATTATTGGGATATGACCTACACGTACCCAATTGTGGACACGACACTAGCCCCAAACACACAAGCACATACCAAATTGATCTATAGGACCAATTGACACACACAACAATTGTCAATCTCGGAATTCCCCTAAAATTGACATAAAAAATACCATAACTTTCTCAATAGGCCTCCTATGAACACAAAACTAAATCCTATGGGTAGCCTATACATATGGATTGATTTTCCATGGTTAAATCTCATATTTAGAACCTAAATTAAGGGGAAAAACTGAATTATACCTATTGGGAGATGGATTTCCAATGCAACCTCCAAATGTGATGAAATTGCCTCCAACTTATAGATCCTTGCTCCTCTTTGTAGATCCTTGCTTCCTCCTTCAAGTTCAAAAATGAAGCATTTGAGAATTTCAAGGATTTCAAGGCTGAGGCTGAATGTCAAAACAACTCAAGAGACTCAGCAGTGATCGAGGCGGAGAGTATAGGTCTATTGAATTCGCATCGTTCTGCAAAGAATATGGAATTATCAATAAGACAACTGCTACGTATTCTTCTCAATCAATAGAGTAGCAGAAAGGAAGAACAAGTCATTGACAGAGATGATGACATCACGACTGTTGACTGTGGGTCTTCCAAACTATTTCGTGGGAGAAGCTGCGTTGACGGCTACGTTCATTCTGAATAAAGTATCGTACACAACTTCCAATGTCACTCCTCATGAACTCTGGTTCATAGTCGGACCCAACTTGAATGTCATTCGAGTATGGGGGTGTCTGGCATATGTGAAACTTTCGAACTTGAAGATTCAGAAGCTGGGGACAAGGACTACAAAAGCTATATTCTTGGGATATGCTAAAAAAAGTGATGCTCGGAGGTTCCTTGATAGTGAGTCTAACTATATCATTGAATCTCGTAACGTAGAATTCTTTGAAGATAAATTTGTAAGGCACAAGAAAGTTGTTATCGCGGACATTCCAAAAAATGATGTGAGTGCACTGGAGGCTAACGCTTCGAATGAAGATGTAGTCCAAGAAGAAGTTGTCATACCAGAGACAATGTTCGAACCAGAACTCGTGGAACCAAGAACTAAGAGAGTGAGGAGACAGAAGGACTTCGGAGATAACTTCATCACCTATCATGTGAAATTAGATCTGCTTACCTATTATGAGACGATGAACACAAAAGACGCTGTCTTTTGGAGGGAGGCTATAAATGATGAATATGACTTAATAACCTCCAACAACACTTGGGTGTTAGTCGATCTTCCTGAAGGAGCTAAACCAATCGGATGTAAGTGGATCTTCAAGAAGAAGATGAAGGTCGATGGAACTGTTAATAAGTTCAAGGTAAGGCTGGTGGCCAAAGGATTTTCTCAGAAACATGGAACTGACTACTTCAACGCATATGCTCCACTAGTGCGGATGACAACCATCAGGATATTGATTACTCTAAGTATAATTCATAAGCTAGGTATACATCAGATGGATGTTAAAACAACATTTCTGAATGGAGAGTTGACCAAAGAGATTTACATTCAACATCCCGAAGATTGATCATCAAAGGCCTTGAAGACAAAGTCTACAAGTTGGTAAAATTATTATACAGTTTAAAGCAAGCTCCCAACATATGGCACGAGAATTTTGATAAAGGCATAAGATTAAACGGCTACAGGATCAGCAAGACGTACAAGTGTGTTTACACAAAGTTCGCTGACGGAAGAGGAGTCATCGTTTGTCTGTACGTGGACGACATGCTGATCCTAGGCACGGATCTAGCAAAAGTCACTAAGACAAACAAGTTTTTCTCATCCAAGTTCAGTATGAAGGACTTGGGGTAAGCTTATACTATCCTCGGGATAAAGATCATCTGGATGGACACTGGAGTGGTGCTGTCACAGTCTCATTATATTGAGAAGATGATCACACGCTATGGATATCAGGATATTTCAGGGATCGATACTCCGTAAAGGTGTGACAAGAAGCTGAAGCCAAATCCTAAAAAAAGTGTTAGGCAGTTGGAGTATTCAAACATCATCGAGAGTTTTATGTATGCAACAACTGCCACAAGGCCTGACATAGCTTTCGCTGTGGGGATGCTGAGTCGATTCATAAGCAACCCAGGTGTGGATCACTGGAAGGCTGTGAAGAGAGTGATGAGATATCTCAGGAGGACTCAGAAGTATGCACTGCACTACAACGGGTATCCGACAGTAGTGGAAGGCTTCAGTGATGTAAACTGGTGTTAAGAAGTAGAGAGCGAAAGATCCACATGAGGATACATCTTTTCCATGGGTGGATATGCTATATCGTGAAAGTCGAAGAAGAAGACTATGCTCTCTCATTCCTCGATGGAATCTGAGTTCTATGCACTGGCGGTTGCAACGGATGAAGTAGAATGGCTTTAGGAGCTCATGTATGATCTTCCATTGGTTTGTGCGCAGATATCGGTGGTATCGATATACTGCGACAACTAGGCAACTGCAGCGGTGGCATCAAATGGCCTCTTCAATGGTAAGAAGAGGACTGTGCGGTTGAGGCACAGGAAAATGAATGATCTCATAAATACTGGAGTCATTGCCGTGATTGATGTTCGGAGTCAAGAGAACCTGGCGGATCCATTCACCAAAGATCTCAAGCGCCAGCTGGTCGAGGATACAACAGTTACAATGGGCTTGAAGACACTCTAATATTGTGTCTTTGTAATTCTACCATAAAGTTTTATGCAATTAGTTCAAAGAAAAAACTACTAGGCATCTAGCTTTTGGTTCAAAGAATGACTATTGACTGGGAGAATATCAGAAACAGTGGATAGTCCTTTGAGACATTGAGGGGTTACAGACTCAGAACCACTGTTGTCTACTATTTGTTCTTTGTGTAGAACAAGTCCTATAGGAGGATGGCTTAGATGCCTTAATGAGTTCTCAGACATTTTGAATGTCTAGTGTGCTTTGCTAAAAGCCCGGTAGCGCAGCACTACAAAGGACCGTAAGGTCTCCATGCTATAATGGGTGACACCACCATAAGGTTCATCGATAGGGTAATACCTCGATTTCGCGAGCCATGTCACAACGACAGTAGCAGTACAAATAGACAGGTAGCCTAATGCTGTAGAATGAAGAGTGGTAGGCAACACTACAAAGAGGTCGGTGACCTCATGTTACAGTGGTATGACAACACAGAGGTAAAAGATGTAAATCCTCGGCTACGCGAGCCATGTCACAGCGGCGTAACACCGCAAGGAAGCGCAAGGCTTCATGCTAGGTAGTTTGGTACTACAAAGAGGCTGAGACCTCATGCTACAGTGGATGACACCACATGATGTAGTGAACCTCGGCTTTAGGCCATGTTCTAGTGGCGTAGCACCGCAAGGAAGCGCAAGGCTTTATGCCAAGGACTCTTTAAAAGAACTCACCTATAGTGTATAAAAAGTGATACATATTGTCTCTTGATGGAAAACTTGTAGATGTCCAAAATACATACAACAAAACCAGGAGTGCATAGGGCCTTTAATGTGCAACCAGAAGCACATCTGATGTCATTGTGTGAGTAAAAATAATTGCAACTATAGTGCAGATTTCAAGTCTTAGTCCATTCTTGTATCATACTACTATTTGACCCATGCGGGAAGATTCAAGTCGAAGTGACATCTATCCTAATGCATGATGGGCAGTCACTATGGGGAACGCTCAACCCATATATTGAGATATGTGGGGGATTGTTGGTATTTTTGCCTTTGGACTAGTGAAAGATAGTCCTACATCGGCTACACAACCAAGTGGGTATCTCAATATAATACTTTGCTTGTGTTGAGGTATGCACATGGGGTGTGGTGAGGCACATAGGTGCCATGTGCGAGTATTTTCCTAGGAAGAAAAAGGATTAACTCCTTATGAAAGCATTTATGCTTTTTGTCATGCTCTTGAAATTTATTCCATAGGCTCGGACTTGAACTCGGACTCGGGCTCAAGGGCGCAAAGTGGCGCTTTGTTGGCGCACTTTGCACGACAAATCTTGCTTTGAGAGCTGGTGATTTTGATCACCCCAGTAGGAGTTCTGTTTAGATCTTTCTTCTTCTCTTTGTTCTATTCTATCTCATTGTAGCGTCTGCGAACGTAAAGAGAAAAATAATCTATTATAGCTTCTTTTTCCTTGTAGTCAGTTTGTAACATGTTCTTCGAGGTGTGCTTCTTAGGAGTTGTGCATCACTTGAAGAGAGACACTTGCGAGTTTCTGGTGTGCCAACATCTCCCTTGGTTCTTTGTGATCCGTTGGAATTGAGTTCTTCAGGGGGCAAACTTGTTTGCCGGAAGCTCTGTGTCTCGACGACAACTTGGGTTCTAGTAGAGGGAAAAATTTTGGGTTTCGCTTGTAGCTCTGCTATTCACCTTCAAATTAGCCTATGAATATATGAGACCTAGCTTCCCCAAGTTGGAATGGTCGAACTGGTTATGGTTGAAGGGAGCGGCATCAAAAATGGAACTATGCATGTACAAGGCGTTTAGAGACTGTCTTCTCACCAAGGAACAAGTACATAAGTTAGGGATTCCGCTATCAAATGAGACTTGCGTCCTCTGCAATAGGGAGATTGAAACCCGAGATCACATGTTATTCCAGTGTTCATTTTCTCACGAAATTTGGCAAAGTTATCGACAACAATTATCTATAGCAAATAGTAATCAAGTGGGATTGCTGGGAGCTTGTGAGGAGATGAAAACTCTGGCAAGGAGAGGAGAGACACATTATCGACGTGCGAGGCTCTGATTACTGTCGACTGTTTGGCATGTATTGCGAGAGAGAAATCGAAGACTGTTTGAAGGCAAAGCCATGTCCCTGGTAGGAGTTATAAATAATATAAATAGTGATATAAAATGTATGGAAGGCACATGATAATGCGGATATAAGTAACTTTTTTTCAAATAAATAAATAAATATATATATATATATATATATAATTGAATCCACACAAAAAACAAAAAATTGACTTGACTATCTAACGAGCCGAATTTGAAAAAATATGGAGCTTGATTTTTTGTCAAAAAGTAGAATATTAGAAAATATGTTGAGCTTATTTTTCTTAACAAGTCGAATTTGAACATAAAATACGGTTCTAGAGATCATAAACAAATTAGACTCGATAAGTAAAAAAAAATATTATTTTCAACTCTACTCAGTTTTCAACTAAATTGTAGTTCTGCAAGATATGGTAAAGCTCAACTAAATTGTGGCTCGACAAGATCCCGTAGAACTCGAATAAATTATATTTTTAAATCATTTCTCATGGACAAAGTTCACAATTCATGTATTTTTTTAGCCTGTGATAGATTAACAAGCATTTAATCACAATACATACAATAAATTAATTATTTTTATCTTGTGTTTATTTAATAAAATTTTCTTAAAGAACTCGGCTCGAGCTCCGGTCAAGCTCAAATAGCTTAATTGCTGCTTGAGTTTGGATCGAAAACATTTTTTTGCAATCTCGGACTTGAGTTTAGGTCCGACCTTGGAATAAGTTCGACAAGTTTTGGACAACCTTTTAGGTCCCTAAGTTTTCATTTTTCTGTCAATAGAGTCTTCGCGGTCCATTCAACTTCTCTTTTTCAGTTGAACTAGTAATTCACCAAATCCATAGTTTGATTTTCCACTGAAAAATTCTTGAGTAGTTCAAGGAAAGGAATTCTGTTAGCCTACCTAATTATAGTTAGTTAGTTATCATAGATTGATTGTGAATATCTCTTAGCTGTTAGCCTACTTAATTATAGTTAGTTAGTTATCATAGATTGATTGTGAATATCACTTAGCATAATTATTGTTAGCAAAGTCAAACCAAACTCTTGTATATATATCTCTGTTGTTAATATGAAGAGAATGGGTTTTAATCTCCTTTATGGTATCAGAGCTTCTCGACTCCTAGCCTTCTCAAATGCTTCCGCCGTCCTCTTCTCATTCTGCTGCCATGATGGAATCCACCAACAACAAATTCCACCCAGCACTTGCCGTCTCCAACATCAAGAACTCCATCCCAATTCGTCTTGAATCAGAGAAAGGACCCTACGCCTCTTGGGCTGAATTATTCCAAATTCATTGCCGTGCCTATAACGTCTACGAGCACATCATCCCGTCACAACCATTATCGGAGAAAGAAAAAGATCCTGCCTTTGATCAGGATCTCTGGACCCGTCTCGATGCCATCGTCCTAACTTGGATGTACAGCACAATCTCCTCTGAATTACTCATCACCATCTTGAAGCCTAATTCCACCGCCAAGGCACAGTGGGATCGACTTGCGAGCATTTTTTTGGATAACAAACACGTGCGTGCATCGACTCTCGAAACCAGGTTTGCCAACACCTTTCTTGATGATTTTCCCGACGTCTCCTCTTACTGTCAGGAACTCAAAGACTTATCGGATCAACTTACAAACGTTGATGCTCCGGTTGACAACCATCGGTTAGTTCTTTGCCTTATAAATGGATTAAATGAGAATTATGACACAGTAGCTTCTACTATTTCTCAAATGGATCCTTTGCCAGAATTTTATGCCGCTCGGTCTCGTTTGCTCTTGGAAGAGACGCGCAAACCCCGCCAGGCGGAGGTTACCGCTCGCGTACCATCACAGCAGGCTCTTGTCGCCCAGCCCTCCAATGACGCAGCCCTCCCTCCAACCTCCGGGCCCGGAACGAACTCAAACCAACATCAACAAAACAAAGGTTCGGCCAATTCATCAACCCGAAATCAGACCTCATATCGTGGTAAAGGGAAAGGTCGAGGTCGTGGAGGATCGAATCATAATGGAGGATCGACTAACGGGGGCGGGTTGCGCAACCATCCGCCACCTCCTTTTTGGCCGCCAAATCAGCATCAATGCCAGCAGTACTACCCTCCTTGGGCTGCTCCGTGGAATCAGACTTGGACTCCACCTCCACCGTGTCCTTATCCCACTAGCGGATGGTCACGCCCTCCACAACCATCCAGGCAGTCCGGAATCTTGGGTCATCGTCCACCACAAGCTCACACCACACAGTTTCAACCAACGAATTTGGAACAGGCTTTTCAAACGATGGCTTAAAACCCCCCAGATAATAATTGGTACATGGACACGGGTGCCACTTCTCATATGACAAGCGATGGAGGTAATCTTACGACTTATTTTAATTTGAGCAAAAATAAAAATATTATTGTCGGTAGTGGTCAGGAAATCCCAATTCATGGTTATGGACATAAATCCCTTCATACGCCATTCCCACCCCTTCGTTTAACAAATGTGCTTCATGCCCCGAAACTTATTAAAAATCTTATTTCTGTTCGTCGTTTCACTACTGATAATAATGTGACCATTGAATTTGATCCTTGTGGATTTTCTGTGAAGGACATTCAGACTGGGAGGCAAATCATGAGGTGTAATAGCACTGACGACCTCTACCCCATCACCAACACCAACACACGCCAACAAACCGCCTCGCCATCCACATTTGCTGCTTTGTCGCCTACTCTTTGGCACAATTGATTAGGACACCCAGGAGTTTCTATTTTACATTCCCTTAAGAATAAGAGGGTTATTGATTGTAAGCCCATCTCCCATTCTAGTACTTGTCAATCTTGTGTTTTTGGAAAACATGTGAAACTACCTTTTTATTCTTCTAATGCTTGCACTTTGTCATCTTTTGATATAGTGTATAGTGATGTGTGGACATCCCCTGTGTTGAGCTCTGCAGGACATAAGTATTATGTGTTCTTTCTTGATAACTATAGTGATTTTTTGTGGACTTTTTCTATTGGCAAGAAATCGCAAATTTTTTCTCTTTTTTCGGCCTTTAGCACATCTATACAAACCCAATTTCACAAACCCATAAAAATATTCCAATGTGACAATGGGACAGAATTTTCTAATAAAGCCTTCAAATCTTTTTGTCAACAAAATGGTCTTGAATTCCGTTTCTCTTGTCCCTATACTTCTTCCCAAAATAGAAAAGCCGAACGCAAAATCCGCGCTATTAATAACATCATGCGAACCCTTCTTGTCCACTCTTCAGTCCCATCAGCTCTCTGGCATCACGCCTTGCAAATGGCCACATATCTTCTCAATATAATTCCTCACAAAAATCTTTAGAACCATTCTCCCACGGATATCCTCTACTCTAGAGCCCCTTCCTACGATCACCTTCGAGTTTTTAGCTATCTTTGTTTTCCGTTATTTCCCTCCCAAACAATTAACAAACTCCAAGCTCGTTCCACTCCGTGCATTTTCTTAGGATATCCACCAAATCATAGAGGATACAAGTGTTATGATATTTCTTCCCAACGAATTATCATCTCTCGACACGTCCATTTTGACGAAACTCGTTTCCCATTCGCTAAGGCCAATCCTTCCACAAATTCGTCATACTCGTTTTTGGATAATTTCTTGCATCCAAATATTCAACCCCATTTCGAATTTCCCATGCCCATTGCCCCTGTCTTTGGGCCGCAACCACCCACTGAGCCAACCCAGCCGCCTCCGGCATCTTCCATTGGCCCGCTCCCAACGGCCCAAACTTCTCCCCTCCAAAATACCTCTGGCCCGTCCATTCCCAAGCAGTCTGCTACGACCAGCCATCCATCCCTACCACTAAATCTCACTCGTACTATTATCACTCGGAGTATGCATGGGATTTATCGTCCCAAACACCAATTCAATCTTTCTTCCTCAATCACACCATCACCTCTTCCCCGCAACCCAAAAGCTGTCTTGTCCGACCTAAATTAGAAATCCGCCATGAACGACGAATTTAATGCTCTTCTTAAAAATAATACGTGGGATTTAGTTCCACGCCCATCTAATGTGAATGTCATTCGTTCTATGTGGATTTTTTGTCACAAAAAGAATTCTGACGGTTCTTTTGAGCGGCATAATGCCCGACTTGTAGGTGATGGCAGGTCTCAGCAGGTTGGCGTGGATTGTGACGAAACATTTAGCCCCGTGGTAAAGCCCGCTACTATTCGTACTGTTCTCAGCATCGCCTTGTGTCATTCTTGGCCGATTCACCAATTGGATGTCATAAATGCATTTCTGCATGGCCACCTTAACGAAACAGTATACATGCATCAACCACTGGGTTTTCGGGATTCTACACACCCTGACTACGTATGTCTATTGAAGAAGTCGCTTTACGGTCTCAAACAAGCACCCCGTGCCTGGTATCAGCGGTTTGCAGAGTTTGTCGCTACCATTGGTTTTGTTCATAGCAAATCGGATCACTCCCTGTTCATTTACAAACAAGGACCTGACCTAGCCTTTCTTCTACTTTATGTTGATGACATCATCTTGACGACATCATCCACAGCCTTACGTACGTCTATTATGTCTCTTCTGGCTTCAGAATTTGCTATGAAGGATTTGGGACCTCTTAGCTATTTTTTGGGAATTGCAGTTACACGAAATTCTTCCGGACTCTTTCTGAGTCAATCAAAATACGCGGAGGAGATTCTCGACAGGGCGGGAATGACGACATGCAATTCTTCTAATACACCTGTTGACACAAAAACCAAACTCACTCATGATTCGGATCCCCCCTTCGACGATCCGACTCATTATCGGAGTTTAGCAGGTGCATTACAATATCTCACATTCACCCGGCCGGATATATCTTATGCAGTTCAACAGGTATGCTTACACATGCACAATCTTAAAGTCGTGCATATGCACGCTTTAAAGCGAGTGCTTCGGTATATTAAAGGCACACTTGACCTTGGCTTGCAACTCTATAAATCATCAGTTTCAAGTCTCATTTCATACACCGATGCAGATTGGGGTGGCTGCCCTGACACTCGACGCTCGACATCCGGTTATTGTGTTTTTCTTGGCAAAAACTTACTATCTTGGTCCTCCAAACGTCAACCTACTCTCTCTCGTTCCAGCGCCGAAGCCGAGTACCGAGGAGTCGCCAATGTCGTTTCTGAATCATGTTGGTTACGTAATTTGCTTCTTGAGCTTCATTTTTCGATTCAGAAGGCTACCATCGTTTATTGCGACAATGTTAGTGCCATCTATCTCTCAGGCAATCCGGTTCAACATCAACGCACTAAACATATCGAAATGGTTATACATTTTGTCCGCGAGAAAGTTGCTCAAGGCCATGTTCGAGTACTCCATGTTCCATCTCGGTACCAAATTGCTGATATTTTTACCAAAGGGCTTCCACATATACTCTTTGATGATTTTTGAGACAGTCTCAACATACGGAAACCTTCCGCTACGACTGCGGGGGAATGTTAGCCTACCTAATTATAGTTAGTTAGTTATCATAGATTGATTGTGAATATCTCTTAGCATAATTATTGTTAGCAAAGTCAAACCACCAAACTCTTGTATATATATCTCTGTTGTTAATATGAAGAGAACGGGTTTTAATCTCCTTTAAATTCGAAATCCGAGTTTCATACTGTCGTCAAAATTGGAGACTTCGATGCTACTGCCAACTTCACTCGTCATCATTTTTTGATATCTTCTTTTATATTCAAAAACAAAAAATATTCAAATTTAGCTCCAATTAGTACAATTCAATTATTTAGATCGACCCTGCTTGAGTTCATACTATCATAAACAAGTGGAAGTCGAGCTCAGCTTAATTGTAGCACCAGTCCTATGATATATAAGCCACAATTATTTTTGTTTCTTTGTGAATTGTTCCGTCCAGGACTCGATCACTATAAAATCAAGTAGTCGTCGCATAATTCTAATTTGTGGTGTAGAGTAATGACCAACCACGTTCGGGTCATATTTAGTCAGGTGTCTTGTTACCTAAATTGTAACTTGTTACCTTCAATTATTATTGTTTTTCAACTTGATACCTCCAACTTTGAAAAGTACTAACTTAATACTCCGAAACAAAATTGAACCAAATTGTCTCTTCCCTTCCCAACCCCTCCCCCCCTCCCCTCTGTCTGGACCGACCGGTGGCACGAGAGCGGTGGACGGACGGGCGCGTAGGCTGCGGAGGAGGCGTGCAGCACGGGCTATCGCTAACTGGGTTGGCAAAAATCAAGTTCACCAAATTTTCACCAGTCCAACTGACGATATCTATCGTTATTTCAAAATTTATCAAACTTCTATTACTATATTTAATTAATATAAATTTATTATTGATCTAAGTAAATTTTTTTATAATATAATATATATGTGGCATGGAACGTCTCGTACTGCATGTATTTGTTATCACTACTGCTACCGACCATATTGTTGATGGAGAATAAGATGACTGCCAGGCTAAGATGTACTGACCATAATATGGATTACGTAATGGCTGCAGGTGTCCACATGTGGTTTACGAAAACAAGGAAAATAACGTTATTGTTAAAACAATTCTTACAGCAAATAATCTACATTCATTGCACCTGCTACTAAAATAAACAATAATGCTAAGTTTACTAGCAAATGCTTACAACCTTCTTACAACTCTCTCAACCACCACCCCCCTCCCTCTCCCACTCCGCACTATGCGGGCCACCTCCAGCCCTACCTCTTCCATAATGAACGATCGTCACGTGATGTTTCGGTCACATGGCGATCACCCGAACAGCCACCGGGTCCCACCTCTCTTCCTCCTCCAATGGACGGCCGTCACGTGACAGTTGTAAGAAGGTAAGCATAAGGTTGTAGGCATAGCACCACCGCTAAAAAATAATAGACCACCGACACATCACTACCAAAAAAATAAATATAAGTTATTTATATTTACCTCCCCAATTCATATTGGCTCTTGATAAAGGCACTACAAAAATGACTCGGGGTTGACTCAATTTTTTTTATAAATTTTTCACTCAAAATTTTACTCAGAGCTAGCCCAAAAATTATTTAGGACTATCAAAATTTTGAGTCTTTCCAATATGTTGGACTGTCAAAATTTTGACAGTCCATTGAGCTGCATACATTGTTTAGGACTGTCAAAATATTGACATTTCAACCTATTGGAAGGACTGTCAAAATTTTGACAGTCCTAAATTAACTTTTTGGCTAGCCCTGAGTAAAATTTTGAGCAAAAAATTATAAAAAAAATCGGACCAGTCCCGAGTCATTTTGGTAGTGCCCTTATCAAGAACCTTCATATTTGGGGGGTAACACTAATTACAATTAATATGTCATAAAGAATTGGGGTAGTGCTAATTAAAAAAAAATGGAGGTAGTGGAGATATGATTATCAATTGGGAGGGTAAATATAAATAACTCAATAAATATACTAGTCCCTCTTATATTTTACCAGTAACGTGTATGTGCAATTGCACGTGTATAAAAAAATGTTAAGTTTTTTTAATATAAATTTATTATAAATACTGTCATTTCTAGAAATTGAACTCAGACAACCAAAGAAAATGCCTTCACCTTAACCACTTAAGTTATAATTGTTTAGCTATAAGTAAATCATATTATGTAGTTAAATAATTAATTAATTTTTAAAAAATAATTAATGGAGTATTTACAAACGGCTTGGATGGCTCCATTTTGAGCCATTTCCAACCCACCTTATACTACAGAGATGGATATTACAAAGATTGCTCTTATTTTGAAACTAAATATACCGACCACATCTTTGTTTTATGTTTTCTTTTTGAAATAAGAATGTTTATTGTTATAATTCTTTATAGAAAATATAAAACATATGGGTGACACTTGTAATTAGTTTAGTGTAATAAGTATAAAACATATATAGGAATAGCCAACTTAAATTTTATACAAATAGTTACAGCATGCTATAGGCTGAAAGTCCGCAAAGGAGGTGGCACATTCCTTCTTCGGTATGAGCATCAAGAAGGTGTGATTTAGCTCCCAAATAATGCGACCATGATCAAAGAAGTCTTAAACTACCTCCAGTACCGATGCTTTGAGCTCTTGCCAGTAAACAAATATCATAGTGTAGTAACATAAAATAGGATTAGGATAAACTTTGGACGAACTTTTGAAGTTAATTTTAAACCCATTTTAGGGTTTCGAAGTAAGAAATTGCGTCACAGTTGCGGGTGGAAAGACTCTACAGTCATATATTTTATCAGGACTGTAAAAATTTTCTATAGTCCTAAATACTTCAAGTTATACAACAGTTATAACTGTCAAAATTTTGACAGTTCTATATAAAACATGTTGTTAAAAATGAACATCATATTTTTTAGGAGTGTCAAATTTTTTGACAGCCCTTCCAATTGATAAGACTGTCAAAATTTTTGACATTCCTAAAAAATTATGATATTCAAAAGTTCTTCAACCTCAGTCATTACTGTCCACTCGTCTAAAAAATCAGATAGGTAATGTGGTTATTGTATTCCTTAGAATTAGTTAAGAACTTTTGTTTCATCATCATGACCTGGATGAAAGATTCTATTAAAGGATTATTTGATCACCTTCTGTAATATGATCTTTGGTAGTGCCTTGGTGAACAAATCGGCTAAATTTTTATTTGATCTTACTCGCTTGACTTCGATCACTTTCGTCCTTTATAACTCATGTGCATAAAACAATTTTGGTGGAAGATGTTTAGTTCGATTTACTTTGATGAATCCCTCTCTAACTTAGGCAATGCAAGCTGTATTGTCTTCGAATATTGTTGTCGGCTCATCTGTAACTGTGGATAGTTGACAATTTACTCTTATATGATGAATGATCGATCTCAACCACACACTCTCTTGTGGCTTCATCTAATGCAATTAATTCTGCATGGTTAGAAAAAGTTGCTACTAAATCTTGCTTTGTTGATCGCCAAGATTTAACTGCATGATTATTAATAAACACATAACCTGTTTGGAAGCAACCCTTATGAGGGTCAGAAAGATAACCTGAATATGCATAACAAACTAGACGAGAATTGTTAGTTGAATTACAGAAATAAAATAATCGCATATAAGTTGTTCCACGAAGATATCTTAATATGTGTTTAACTCCATTCCAATTGTCACGACCCGCACCCGAAATTCGGACATGAGTATAGGCATGCGACGACTTAATCATCATACCAACTAACTGTTACAGATTTATTATATCGAGGGGGGGTATGACTTGTAAAGATTTTTTTTGAGTTTTGCGCGTTATACTCTTTTTCTTTAACTAAGATTTTTTTCCACTATATTTTTCTTAATAATATTTTAATGTGGCATTAAATGCTCATACACCACTGACTAATTAACGATAAACATCCAAGTGGAGTATTTAAATATAGATTTTTTTACCTTATTATTTGGTATCTATAACCTATGTCTTTTTGTTATCCGTAACCTATCTTTTTGGCATTTCTCCTTTTAAGTGTCATCATGATATTAACCTCCATAGCCTTTATAAGGGGCTCTTCTCAAGGTTATTGGAATGTGCGAATGAAGAAATAATTTTCTCCATATTTCTTTGTTTATAAAAGTAATATAATTGTCAAACAGTAATAAAACCAGAGTGCTGAAAAGTATCATGATCTTTAAGAAAATTTTAAACTAGGTAAAAGTCCAGAGGATAAAATTAGAGTCTAAGGAGGGAAAAAGAGGATTTACCTAGTTAATGTTGGAAAACAATTCTAAAACATGCAATTAGAAAAATCACAGAAACTAAAAACATAAATTAAGAGTAAGTATTTCAAGGCACGTTATAGAACGAACGTTGTCTTTAGAATAGATTTTGTCCTCCACGGACTGTGTTACTGGGATGATGGTGATATACTTCTGAGATACAACGAATCCAATGACCCATGTGTTGGATTATATCTCATTTCCGGTTGAGTGCTAAAAAGATGGTGACCATAGAGTTGATAGTTTAGTCCTACATCGGATAGAAGATGGGGTCATGAGATGTAGATAATTGGAATTGGTTCAGGTATGCCTTACATGGGAATTTGCTTTTAAGGCATATGGACCGAGTCCAATATATCACCTCATGGGTCAACTCCGGTTTGGGTCACATCACGTTCAGGGACTTGAGTCTTGACCGAGTTATTGATGTCGGCAGGATCCCAGTTGTACAGGGGGTGCTACGCTTGGCAGCTAGCGTCGACATGGTAGTCGAGGAGCTGGAGATGACGGAAGATGCACAACATTTCGGAGGATCGAAGATCAATGACAAGGGGGAGCATGAACTCTGTCGCGGGACAACATGCATGGAGTCCTGTTAAGCCATACGGTCAACACATCTTATCAGACTGGATGGGGAGAATGTTTGAGTTCCAGTCTGGATGAGTTTTGTGAGGACCTAACCGAGTTCGATTCAAATTCGGTCCAACCGAGTACGGTCCGAACTCGGCTAGTTTTAAACAGCACTTATGGGGATGCAACCAACCAAATTCAGTTCGATTGGGTTTAACGTGGTTCAAGTTTTAATCTACATCATTGGATTTTATTGGACGGTCAGATCTAATAGTGAGCTATTTTAAAAAAATTCTATATATGTGTGTGTGTGTGTGTGTGTGTGTTGGGGGGGGGGAGAAGTTTGCTAGGAGAAGAAAAATACGGGAGATTCCAGGAAGCAAGTCGAGAAAAATTATAAGAGAAAGTTCTTATTTTGCTTTTAGGGCTTGGCATCCAAGACACTTAGAAGAGAAGACCTGTTCGGGGAGTCGTCGTCTTCGTTTAGGAAGATTGCTACGGTTAGGATGAGTAATTTCAAGTTGTAATCTTCTACTTTCTTCTTTAGTTTGGTAACAGGGTTGAATGTTTGGACAAATGATTCAACATAGTTGTGTTCAATCTTGCATCTCCACCAAAAGTTATAAAAATTAAAATATGTCCAAGTGACTTAATCACGAAAATACTATATTTTATTTGTCTTGGCTTTCTGGTTGACCGTGGCTGGTTATCTCATGTGGGTTAGCGTAATTTTTTCTACAGTCAATTTCAGACGCCCGGTATCAGAGTGTTGTATCGACGCTGCTGGTCCCAACACTACAACACCGTGCAACCGTTGGCGAATCCAGCAAACGATCATCGTCTTTTACGAGGATGAAGATTGACGGAGGAAATGATATTTTGGTTATGGATGGTTTTCCAAGTTCTTTCTTTTATATGAATTTTTTTCCACGAGAAGATAGAAAAACATAAAAGATGATTTTGAAACCCTTAATCGCACAACTACTCTCGTAACGAAATTATGTGAGAATCTTCGATGTGGAATACCAACCCCAAAATACCAAAAAAAGGCTAAAATAAATTTATGCGCGACTAATAAACGTATAATAATTATACACCCGTTCGCGAGTTAATGTGCTTGAGCCCATCTACCACTAAACCGCCTTATACAATAAAGGAGAGTTTAATAAATAAAGAATAATACTTTCTTCTATCAAATGAGAGAGTAAAATAAATTTTTCATTGACAAGTAGATGACGCTCTTAAATAAGACGAGCATCTAAATTTTAGCACTTTTTCATGAAATTTATTTGTTCTCTACAAAGACCACTGATCGTGATACTCGTGTAGGCTAAACAAAAGAAGCATAACGATTTCACTCTTTTTTTAATAATGTTATTAGCTGACTAGGACATTATTCTATTTATAATGGGATCAGAATCTCATCCACGAGATAAGAATCTCATTCACAACAGTATACATATATATAAAATATCGTATGATACAATATGAGATCCAACAGCTACCCAGTGTTTATTGACATAATAAAACATAACAATATATATATATATATATATATATATATATATATATATATATATATATATATATATATATATATATATACTGTATAGCTGATTACATAGCTTACCCTGAGATCTATTTTTATATACTGTATTTATTTGGCTTGGGTTATTCTTGTACCTTGCTATGTCCCCTGAGGACCTGGATCCGGATTATGTCCCCAGGTACAGTAGAAGAGGAATACCCCGAGGTATACGGAACAGGAGCTGACGGTGGAACAGGAGACTCCCGTAGGTACACCATAAGGTGCTGTGGTCACCTACGATGATGGAGTGACACCAGTGGGTGGAGGTCCATCCGCTCAACAAAGCAATCAAGAAGGTTAACATGCCTCAAGATTCCGGCGAGACGACATTCCACCACCGTCGCAGTTTACTCCACCAATGCCCATTTTTTCACCAGGACAGACTATGGACGGACAACAGATGTTCCAAATGTTCTACATAATGATGCAAGCCCAACATCAGGTTCATCAAGAGGCTCAGCGTCACGAGGCGGAGAACTTGAGGAACAACCTAGTAACCGCACTGGAGCAAGCGAACCCACCAGCTAGGCGACCATCGATGGAATCTTTCACTGATTTTTGCCAGCTGAAGCCCCATATATTTTCTGGCAAGGAGGAGCCCACTGAAGTTCATGAGTGGCTCACAAACACTCAACACCAATTGGAAGCAGCTGAGCTTCCGAGAGAGCGGTAGATGACTGCCGTCAGGATGCAGTTGACGGATAATGCACATCATTGGTGGCTATCTGAGGAGAGATGGCTCAGACCGGACCGAGTCACTTGGGAGGAGTTCTCTAGACTCTTCCAGGAGATGTATATTACAGCCATTGCCAGAGCGAAACTTAGAGATAAGTTTAACCGCCTCATTCAAGGCAACATGATGGTAGAAGAGTATAATACAGAGTTCATCCGTTTGGGTCGCTTCGCTCCTACTCTGATTTCGACAGAAGAGGAGAAGGCAGAGAAGTTCTTCGACGGACTTAGCTTTGAGCTATAGAGATTGATTGGATTTGTTGCACCTACTTCATACACGGATGTACTTGCTGCAGCACGACGTATGGAGTGCGTCACCAGGAGAGGGTCCAGCCTGAAACGGCCGTTCAAATCAGCACCAGCCAGAGCACCACAAGGGGAGTCTGCAAAGTGACCCTAGAGGAATCCACCACAGAGAGCAGCACCAAGAGCCACATCCCTTCCTACTTGTACTATCGCAAGGTAGACCATATTGAGAGAGAGTGCAGACACAAGTTGGGACTATGCTTGATTTACGGATCCAACCAACATCCAGCCAAGGACTGCCCTGAGCATCGAGAGGGAGCACCAATGGTAGATCGACCAGCTTTACCAGCACCGAGACTAGCCCAGCAGTCACCTAGGCCAGCTTATCCAGCATTGGGAGTACCACAGACGGGAGTTGGAGGAGTCATACCACCAGCTCCAGGAGAGTATCAGCCGAGGCCACCTTTGGCACCATAGACAGCACTATTCAAGCAGGCTCGGCAGCAGAGAGGTTCAGCTCAGGGACGAGGACAGGCATTTGCATTGGCTATTGAAGAGGAAGCTACTGTAGGAGAGGTCATAGCTGGTACTATATTAGTAGCTTCATCACCTGTTGTAGCTTTATTCGATTCTGGAGCATTGCATTCATTTATAGCTGCTAGCTTCGTAACCACAAATAGAGGAGCTATCACACCCCTTCCGAAGACTAAGAGAATTCTTACGGAAGGTAGAATTATCTCAGTTAGTGACATTTGTAGATCTTGTTCGGTAATAGTCTGTGGGAGAGAGATGCGAGCTCAATTCTTCATCTTTTCCATGTCGAATTATGATGTTGTACTTGATATGGATTGGATGATTCAGTACCATGCGACTCTAGATTGCCGGCTTGGACGGGTTATATTTAGACCACCTGAACATCCAGAGTTTGAGTTTCTTCGGGGAACCATAGAACAAGGTGTTCAGCCTACACTTAGGGTACTCTCTGCACAAGGGGAGTCCGAGTACCCAAAGGTTGTATCTGAGTTTGTGGATGTATTTTTGGATGATCTTCCAGGCTTACCACCGGATCAGAAAATAGAATTCACAATAGACTTGACTCCAGGAGCGGAGCCTATCACTTCATCAGTGTACCGGCTAGCACGTAAGGAGTTGGTGGAATTGAAGGAACAAGTTGATGATCTTCTAGAGAAGAGTTTTATTCGGCCCAGTGTTTCACCATAGGGAGCACCCATACTATTTGTGCCAAAGAAGGATGGGACGGTACGCCTATGTATTGACTACAGGGAACTAAACGCTGTAACCATCAAGAACCGGTATCCCTTACCATGCATTGACGATCTATTCGATCAGTTGAGTGGTGCTAGTGTATTCTCAAAGATCGATCTTAGATCCGGTTACCACCAGATTAAAGTGCGGAAAGAGGATATACCGAAGATAGCCTCCAGGACCAAGTATGGACACTATGAGTTCTTAGTTATGCCGTTTGGTTTAAACCAATGCGCCAGCTGTGTTCATGAGTTTGATGAACAAAGTTTTTCATTAATACTTGGACAAGTTCGTGGTTGTGTTTATTGATGACATCTTGATATATTCCAAGAGCCACGAAGAGCACGAGGAGCATCTTAGAATCGTGCTAGAGATGCTGAGACAGGAGAAGCTGTACGCTAAACTCAGTAAATATGAGTTTTGTATAGATATGGTGCCTTTCCTGGGATATATCATCTCGGGAGAAGGACTTTCAGTAGATATGAAGAAGGTTGCTGCAATAGAATCTTGACCTACACCTACATTAGTTGCGGAAGTAAGAAGTTTTCTCGGACTTGCTGGATACTATCGGAGGTTCGTGGAGAATTTCTCAAGGATTGCGGAGCCTATGATACGGTTGACACGTAAGGACCAGGATTTTTCATGTACAGAAGATTGTTAGAAGCATTTTGAGGAGTTGAAGAGGCGATTGATGACAACACCAGTCTTGACTCTTCCTTCAGGATCGGGAGGCTTCGTTGTTTATAGTGATGCGTCAGGCAGTGGACTAGGATGTGTTTTAATGCACCATGGCAAAGTTGTCACTTATGCATCCAGACAGCTGAAGGTTTATGAGAAGAACTACCCGATGCACGATCTTGACCTAGTTGCAGTAATATTTGCATTAAAGATATGGAGGTACTATCTTTATGGAAAGAAGGTAAAAATCTTTACTATCACAGGAGTCTGAAGTATGTATATACTCAGAAAGAGCTCAATATGAGGTAGAGACGTTGGTTAGAGTTGATGGTCGATTTTGATATGGATTTGCAGTATCATCCGGGCAAGGGGAATGTCGTAGCAGACGCACTCAGTAGAAAGCCCACAGCTTATTTCTTAACGATACAGCCCCAGCTATTAGAGGATCTACAAAAGCTCAAGATAGAGGTTATTTTGCCAAGGTGGAGTAGATTGTTGGCGAATCTTAAAGTTAAGTCATCACTAGTGGAGAGGATTAAGATGGCATTACCCACAGATGCTAGGTTCCAGAGACTGAAAGAGAAGATGGAAGTCGGCATGCAGACTGGACTTCGAATCCATGAGGATGGGACATTAAGATGCGAAAATCGTCTATATATTCCGAATAGGGAGTTGAGACATGAGTTGATATCTTAAGCACATAGCTCCATGTACTCTATTCATCCGAGAGGTACGAAGATGTACCAAGATTTGAGGTAGTACTATTGGTGATATGGGATGAAGAAAGAGATTGCACGATTTATGGCAAAATATTTGGTCTGTCAGCAAGTTAAGGCCGAGCATCAGAGAACTGCTAGTATGTTACAACCGCTTTCCATATCCGAATGAAAGTGGGAACAAATCACTATGGATTTCGTTATAGAATTTTCAAGAAACCCTAGTGGGAAGGATGCAGTCTGGGTTATTATGGATCGACTCACCAAATCGGCACATTTCTTGCCGTTCAAAGTTGGACAGTCCACGGAGTTTCTAGCCGACATGTATATACGACAAATCGTAAGATTACATGGAGTACCGGTTAGTATTGTGTCTGATCGTGACTCAAGATTCACATCCCATTTTTGGCAAAGCATGCAGGAGAGTCTTGGCACCCGACTCAAGTTCAGCACTGCTTACCATCCACAGACAGACGGTCAGTCGGAGCGCACGATTCAGATCCTGGAGGATATGCTGAGGTCGTGTATGTTAGACTTTGGAGGGTCTTGGGAAGACCATTTGCACTTGGTGGAGTTCTCTTACAATAACAGCTACCAGGCGAGCATCCAGATGGCACCTTTTGAGGCATTGTACGGCAGGAAGTGCAGGTCACCGATATATTGGAGTAACGTTGGCGAGCGTCAGATACTCGATGCGGAGTTAGTGATGCAGACAGTTGAGAAGGTAAAGCAAATTCAAAGTCATCTTCGTGCAGCTCAGGACAGACAAAAGCATTGCGCTGACACACACCGTCGACCTTTGGAGTTCAAGGAAGGAGAACATGTATTCTTGAGGATCTCACCTACTCGAGGTACTATTCGATTTGGGAGTAGAGGCAAGTTGAGCCTGAGGTACATTGGGACATTTGATATTTTGGAGCGTATTGGTGAGGTGGCGTATCGTCTTGCATTACCTCCATCTCTAGAGGGAGTGCATGATGAATTCCATGTCTCACAGTTGAGGAGGTACGTGACTGACCCAAGTCACGTGGTCGATCATTCTTAGATTTCAGTGGGACCTCGCTTGAGGTATGAAGAGCAGTCAGTTGGAATACTTGACATTAGTGAGAAAATATTACGGGGTCAGATGGAAACATCACTCCCCCGACGAATCTACTTGGGAACGAGAGGATATCATACGCCAGCGTTATCCTCACTTATTCGAAGATGCAGGTATGACCTAAGAACTACCTATAGGTACCATGATTATTTTTTATTAGTAGTTAATTCTTAATTGCGAGGACGCAATCATTTTAAGGTGGGTAGATTGTAAACACCCAGATTATTAGAATTTTAATTATGAATTTTCAAGATTTTTCGATAATTTTTAATTAATCATAATAAATGTTCTTCAGGAATTTATATTTTTGTGTAATAAATTAATTATTAAAATATTTCAAAAAATTATATTTTTGAGTGTATAATTAATAATAGGATATTGTGTAATTTTTCTGGAATTTATTGGGCTCAAAAACTATTTTTAAATTGCTAAAATGCATTGTTTTTAAATAAACCAACTTAAACCATTCCGAACCAAACCAAACCAAACCAAACTGAACCAAACCAAACCAAACCAAACCAAACCAAAATGAGCTAAACCAACAACTGGATCCTACCCAACCCACAACCCGCTAACTCGCGACCCGTACTCGACCCGTTAACCCAAAACCCTTTGTCTACAGTAACTGAAACCTATTCTCTTCCCCGACCGCTACAGTACTACTCCGGCGACCCATCCGTTCACATCCCCTACACTCCGGCGACCCATCCGTTCATCTCCACTTAACCGCCACACCTCGCCCCTATAAAACCCTAGTAAGCCAAACCTACCACCATCGCAACCTCTCTCACTCCGACGACTCCGACCTCGACGATGACTCCGGCCTCGACGACGACTCTGGCTCCGACAGAAACTTCCCCGAGCGACCGCAACTGAATGCGCAAGAGCATAGCGCGGGTGAAATACAAAAGCCACAGCAATTAGTCGCCGACGAACGTGCACCGCAGCCGACGATAATGCACCGCCGCCCACATCTGTTCACGCGTAGCACAGCTCGGATTCGACCCCCTATGTTTCCAGTGAATTATCTTCCTCCACGATGTATCGATTCTCGAATGTCCTATTGCGTTATGTTCACAGTATGACCCTCTCGAACCCTGTATAATTAGTTTGGGATATCATGTCCTGTGTCGGTCACAAATTGCGACGCAAAACTGGAAAAAATAACCCAATTTATAGTTCAGAAAACTGTCCCAAACCCCCATGTTCATGGCCATTTTTCTTCCAACCTAGTTAATATTTTTAAATTTCACTTAAATAGTAAATTGGACAACATAACCAAGATTTTATTCCACTAATTAGTTTATTTTAATTTATTATATGCTGAGTTTTATTCGCGGTTGAAGTTGACCAAAAATTTGGTTTTCTAAACCAAAATTTTTCAAACCGAGTGTGTCCCGCTAAACGAGACGACTTCATCGTATAAAAATTGCATCGAAAGGCGCGTATCGTCAACGCGGACGTGTAGAATTTTGCGAAAGTTGATTTGGATGTGCGTGCACACCGGAATCAACGCGTATCCGTCGAAAAATCCCGTATCTGTCTGTTCTGACACTCGTCATAATTTCGTGTGTGCTTGTCGTTTCGCAACGAAATGTGCACCATCGGATTCGTAGCGTTACGCTGGTCCTGTGACAAAGTTTGGTTCGATTCTGAGAACGTTGACAAAACCCCGTACCGTGGGCCCCACGGTTCCATTTGACAGACGATTTCGTGACCGGCTCATCAGAATCCAGTTTTGGATATTCCATTGAGTTCGTATCATCGTTATGGACTCGTAGACACTAAGTTTGACAAATTTGGAGAACTTTGTATCTGGCACATTTTTTGGTGCGAAATGGGCCACATATGGACCCCGCTTTGACCAAAAACTGTCAATTCAGCTCCTATGTCCAAATGGACCCATGGGTAGTCAATCCTAGATATTTCATGTATTCTGAGAGTGATGGTAATATTTGTTTCAGCATTCGGAGGAGTACCTGGAGATTTCGCTGTTACAGGAGCAACTGAAGGAGTTTAAAACTCATGCAAGTGTACCTTGACAAACTTGCAGTAGTTTCTTAAATATTATTTGCTTGAGTTATTTTTGTGATGTACCTGCTCAACCTAGGACCGTGAGATGTTGCTTAGCGTCCGAACAATATTCGGGTGTCGACGCTGTACGCGGAGTCGTGTAACGTCACTTAGAGAGTTGATACCACGATCCTATATATTTTCGTGCTTGCTTTACCAAGTACGTCATACCATAGGACACTTGACACTGTTCATGAGACATAATCTTTTTTGAGTTATTCATTGTGGTTCTGTATAGGCTTACAGGATTCGTGACATAAGTCTTGCATATACATAGATATTATTATGACTTGCTGTACTAGCTAGAGGTCATGATCTTGCGTGTTATGGATATGAGACATCGTGGACATGAGACGTGTGATTACATTAGGTGGGGAGAGATACACAGGCTACGGCTGATTACATACATATATATTTATTATTGTGGTACTTTAGTCTCTGTTCCAAAGCTTGGCCCATTACGTAATATTACTGCTATCGGCTCCCCGACACAGAGCTTATAGTGGAATATGAACACTATGGCTCATATCCCATTTAACCATATATATATATATATATATATATATATATATATATATATCATTTTATGTAATTTTGCTTTTGAATCATCGAATTCAGAGTTAAAATAAAGATTTCATGAAGGAAATAAGTTTTTCGGATTTGTTTTTGAGTTTTTCCATGGAGTTGGTACATTTTTAGGATGATGGTGTTCCATGCGCCCAACTCCATATGCCCTGTCCAAGCATGTGTCCATCTTGTTAGGTACATGACTTATTTGCATGCGTCCTGCATGCGCCCTGTATCGCATGCATCCTGCATGCACCCTGCATCCCATGCGTCCTGCATTCCCGGAGTCATGCATTCCATGCGTCCTGCATTCCCTGCATGCGTCTAGATCGCATATGCGGCCAACATTTCCATGCGCCTGGTTTTATCATGCGCTCCTTCCATTTTTGCTTGGAATGTTTCTTTGTGTATTATATAGTTGGATGTTGTGCTCTTACATTTTAACACATGTTCTGATCCTCAAGACACCGTAGAAATTGTTGTGTATGTTAACCTAATGTATTTGGCATTGGGCAATCGAGTGTGAGTATTGCCCAATGTATCACGTGTCACGGATACGATAAGTTCGACAGTGATAACTCGTGAATAGCTCGTACCCATAACTCGTCATCCTAGGAAGTTTCTCGAGTGTCCACGACTCGTGAACTTGAAATAATTTGGTAATGATTAAACAATATTAGATTCACCTAGATCATTGGGAGGAAAGAATATTGCAAAACTGGCTACCCCAATCTCTAAGGTCCCCGTGAGGCATGTGACAACCCTGCTAGGCAAGGGCTCCATGACCTACCAAGTTTACGCGTGCTGCAGCACTTATAAGACAAGTTTATATACAAGTTTATGTTTACAAGACAAGTTTATATACAAGTTTATGTTTACAAGACAAGTTTATATACAAGTTTATGTTAACAAGACAAGTTTACATGCAAGTTCATACCATTAGACAAGCTTATGGCCATCTGGGTTGACTGTAGTGTCGGTGGTAGCAATATTCTTCAAAAGATGCATTTATTAGTAACTAGGTTGTGATAACCCTAGTTAGTTAAATTACAACAAGCTGTAGAAATGCTTTGTCGTGCATGAATGTTTGTTATTTGTCAAGCTTTCCCTTTTATCTCATTCTTTCTACGTGTGGTTAGGGTGCTAAGTTCTGCTCGGGTGAAGGGCTGCAACCCCGGTCCTTATTTGATTTAAGGGTTGTGGTCCCAATCCAGAGTCGTCCATATGCCCTCTTACCGCTTGTCGCCTTACTTTCATTTATAGTACTTGTTATCAATTCTCCCAGTTTTATTTTGAGACGAGTACATTGGTACTGTACAAGTCTTGACCCGTATTTATTTTTATAGGTCTCTTTTCTGCTTATGCTATGATATATTTTATCTACCACCTTGAGCCCATTTGTGGTACTTGTTGCTTGGGGCTCTGACTCCACTGGTTTTGCTTGGTCAGATTTACCTGAGGAGAACCATGATCCCTCATACTTCCAGCAAGATGGCTCGCACTCGTAGGACTGCGGCCGAAGCTCGCGAGTGGGTTTCCTTCTTTCACCCCTCATTTTGATTACTTCATTTTGTGGTGTCAGCAAGGGGGCAGAGTTAGATTCTTATATTTTTGAGACTGCAGTCAAAATGATGTATATATTAGGCCATGGCTGGTATATTTGATCATATATAATTATATTCTGCTAGTGCATCATTTTGTATTCACTAGCTTCATGATCATATGTGATGTATAACTTGGGATGCCTTTTAATTTCATATATGATATACTCTTGTATTTGTTGTTGATGGATTAAGGTACTAGGAATTGTCGGCCTTAGGACTGACGCCCTAGCATGCTAGAGTCCAACCCATTTGTCTTCTTGACAGCCGTGACTGCCGTACAACATTTTTATACCTTGTACGAAGTAGCTGGCCATGTCCGTCCTCGTATTTATCCAGTATTCTGGGTGCGGGGCATGACAAACATTGCACCCAACCACCACTCGATCATTAATTTCCCCAAATGGTAATTAAATGACGTTGAGGGGGGGTTTTGGAACCCACGACTCCCCGTCCGGATGCATCGATCTTAACTATTAGGTTAGACATTATTTTATATATATATATATATATATATATATATATATATATATATATATATATAATGGTGCTAGGGTTTGCTCCAGGGTGGGCGACCCTGGAGTTGGAAGCTCGGTAGCGCCGTTGTGGGAAAATGAAGAAGATAGTAGACCAGATCAAGGAGGGGACCTGACGGTACAAAGTACAGGAGGAGGCTGGACAAAGGTGGAAAGGAGGCGACGTTCAAATTCGGCCAACCGTCAAGTTATGGCGGGAGGGGGAGAGCATAGGTCCAAGTCAGACGCAGTGCAACGTGGATGGACAAATCTAAATTCCAATCATGGAGGTGATGCAGGATGACCCTAAGATCGTAATGCAACGATCACATAAGGGAGCGGAGGGCCAGCCTGGGGAGGGGGTCCTAGGCCAGGAAAATAATAGGAAGATGGTAGGATCTCCATATCAGAACGGACCATTGCAGCGTGATGAGACTACACGAGGACCTGTACCGAAACCGGTGTCATGAACACTATGGCTCATATCCCGTTTAACAAAATATATATATATATATATATTTGAAGAAGGTAAATTCTATTCAGCCCCCCTACAAGAGGCTACAACTCAGCCCAAAGTCTTTTAACCAATCTAGCCCGAAGGCGTTACAATCCCTAGCCCGAAGGTCTCACCCAGCCCAAAGGCTTACAACGCAGCCCGAAGGCACCACCAACCCAGCGCGAAAGCTCCACGCCTGAAGGAACCATACCTGAGGGCTCCATCCGAATGCCTCACGCAGTTGTAGACGCATCGCACCAGATCCCACCAGCACGTCACATATGTTTCCAAAATTGGTATTTCTTGAATTTCTGAATATAGAATTTTATTTCCTAATAATGTATTCTTGTTGTATTTTCATGATGGTCTTGTCATTTATTTATTGTGCATTTGATTTCTTGTTGCCTGGAGAGGCTACCCGGGACCAGTAGAATACTCATTGGCATTGCCATAAGAACCGGTTTAGGCCCACATGTAGACTGTACGCTTGGGTTGGTTCATTTTGGTTGAACCCATGACTAAACCATCTCCCTTTTCCCTTTAGTGTATACATGAGTATTTTTTCTCTCCTCTCTCATTCTTCTTCATTTCCACTTTCTTTCTTTCTTTTCTTTTTCCTACTTGCTCCTCCCCTTGGCCGACCAAAGCCTAAGCCATAGTCCTAGACTTGGTTCTAGGAAGAGGTTTGTTAGTCCACCAAGGCAAGTACATCTTGCTCAAAGTGGTGAAACCATAAATTTTTGGATTTTTCATATATGTAGTAATTTAAAATATGTTTGATGGAAAATGTTCTTCATGATGTCCTCTTTAATTTTAATTTTTGGAGTTTTTAATTTTGATGTACGATTTTAAGTAGATATGAGTTTCAAAGTTAGGGTTTTTCATGGGTTCTATGAGTTTTCTTTGGTTTTGATCTATTAAAACTTAGTATTTTCAAAAACTACTTTTTCTATATGATAGAGCATTTTATTTCGTGTAATTTTGCTTTTGAATCATCGGATTCAGAGTTAAAATAAAGATTTTATGAAGGAAATAAGTTTTTCGGATTTGTTTTTGAGTTTTTCCATGGAGTTGGTACAGTTTTAGGACGATGGTGTTCCATGCGCCCAACTCCATGTTGTAAACCCCCTCACCCAAAATAGGTATTTTGTGTGTATTTTATATTATTATATTTATTATAGATGTTGAATTTCTTTAAAATATTCTCTTAGTTAATTAGAAAATAAATTTTTTGATATATTTACTTATATAAATATTTATTTAGAATCATTTTTAGGCTATTTTAGATTTTTGGAGATTTTTCTAGAATTTTTGGGTAATAAAAATCTAGGAAACGTAAATTTCTAGGACTTTCATGATTTACTATGAGACTATACTTGCATGTTGTTACTACCAAATATTTATTTTAGGTTAAAATATTTAATTATATTTTTCTGTAATTTATTTAGAATTTTAAGAAATTTATTTAGATTTTTGAAATTATTTAGGATTTATTTGGATATATATAGTATTAATATTAGATAGATGCTAATTTAGTGTTAATAGATATTAATAAGATTATATATAAATTATTTGCATTATCTTTAATTCTATTTAAGATTATAAATTATTGAGATAACCTCAAACTCTATTTTTTAAATTAATTCAAATCCTGAGCCTACTAGGAAAATAACTTCATGCATATTCTATCCTTATTTAAACTGATCCTAATCATATCCAAATTAGCCAATCCTATTTGTATTCAATTAAGTATTGTCCACCATTATAAATACCTCATCATTCATATTTTTTTTCCCAAAATTCCCCTCTTTTTCGTCCAAAAACAGTCAAAATTCGTCATAAATTCAGCCTCATTTTCTAGTACTTATGAGGAATTAAAAAGACGATATCTCATAGCTACGGACTCCAAACGCGCTCCAGTTTTTTTGTTAGAACCATATCAAGGTTAGTTTTCTGAATATATAAATTATTTCCGTAATTTCAGATCCTATTTTTCCAGAATATTCCGAAAGTGTCAGTTGTCCGAAATCAGACGCATTTTTGTATTTTCGAGATTTCGGGAGATCCTGAACTCGAAATTATGAGCCGTTTGAAGTTTCAAAAATCTGACATGATGAGCTTACATAAAATTATTTTTTTAGAATTTAATATGCAAGTTTAATTTACTGTAAAGTTCGTGCAATATAGACGTAAATAGGAAACCACCGAAAACTGTTATTTGTGCGCCCTTGTGGCCATAACTCTTTACCGACTTGTGATTTTATGAAACTATCGATTCTAGCGTTCATTTAGCGTTGAAATCTATAGGATTCCACACACAAATCTAGGATTTGAGTTGGTTGACTTTTTGGTCAACAGATCGCCTCAATTTGCGTGCCACGGATCACAAATCCGTAAAGTTGACTTTCTTTGGACCAAAATTAGAGTTTAACCATAAAATCAGATTATAATAAGATTAAAATACTATTTTAGGTTATTTTATTCAGAATTAAAATTGATTAAAATGGAGGAACCTATTCACCCACTTTTGTAACCTAACTTGTTTAATTTATGTGACGGGTAGATCGGACGACGCCTTGAGTTGGGACTTCATTCTTTTTCAGATCAGACAAGTATACCTTGTCATTGTACTGTTATTTATATTCCATATATTGCATGCATCTTTATTTTCTGTCTTTAGTTCATATATTTTCACTGCTATATAAAATGAGCGCCTAAGGGGAACTTGGGTGCAACGACGGTGTCGTCGTGATTATTTTTATTTATGTATTTGCATTGACCTTGTTTATAAGACTACCCTATTATCATGTAGCATCATTAGGTTCATTGGCCGTGACACAGTTGTTACACGAGTGTGAGTCTCATATAGATCACGGACTGCGTGATAGGTATGGCCTGCTGTACGTATGGGCCGTGCGTTAGGGATGACTGCTGATAGAAATTTTGTATTCTAGAAGACTTAGCAGTTATTAGAGGTCTATGGACATAGCCTATTATAGTACGGTGGTCCCCTCCTTGTCCTTGTTTGGTTGCAGGATTGGGCTAGGGTACTAAGAATAGGCTATGAACCAAATTGTGTCATGGATGTGACATGCTTAGAGCATGGGGTGGGGAGAACAACAAGTACCGCATTTGAGCTCCTTTGTACTTTTTTTATTGTGCGCCCGAATTCTCCGCTGGAGATACGGGTGGTGATGACCACTATATATTATATATTATCAAGCGGGCCTCTGGCGTTCAAAAGACGACATGCCTTTTAGGCCCCTGGATCTCCGAGAGAACCATGCCAATCCCAGTTTTCAGCTAGATAGCTCACTTGTGGGGAAACTTGTTCTTAACTGCATTCACTTAGACGGTTAGGCGACCCATTTGATATTTAGTTCAATACTTTATTGGCATTCTTTTATGTATCTTGTTATGTCCCTCTGAGGACCTGGCCCTTCCAGGTGTATCTGTTCTTGAGTATTCGCATGAGCGCAGATTCGGATGGTTACACATATTTCGAGGATGTCTTCTCTTCGAGCCCCGTGGTCGTTAGTTGATATTCTTATATTGTGTTTGTGGTGTTGTACTTATATTGTATTTACTTTTATATTCTAGTTGGTAGTAGATTTATTTCCACCTAACTATCATCCTTAGATGCTTCCTGTTGAGATCTAGTTTCATAGATTTTGGTTATTTATTTATATTTGATTTTCATGGATGAGATTTAGATTATACCCTGTGACTTGTGACATATGTTGTACCACTTGTAGATTTGATATTCATATTACAGCGTACGTGTGGATTTTGGTTTCCATATATTGGAGTTGCCATATCGATACGGCTGGCATGCTTACGTGTCCTAGTCCTACATATTTTGGGACTGGGTGTGACACATGCGCTCTTTCCAAGCATGCGTCCATCTTGTTAGGCACATGACTTATTTGCATGCGTCCTGTATACGCCCTGTATTGCATGTGTCCTGCATGCACCCTGCATCCCATGCGTCCTGCATTCCCTGAGTCATGCATTCTATGCGTCCTGCATTCCCTGCATGCGTCCAGATCGCATATGCGGCCAACATTTCCATGCGCCTAGTTTTATCATGCGCTCCTTCCATTTTTGCTTGGAATGTTTCTTTGTGTATTATATAGTTGGATGTTGTTCTCTTACATTTTAACACATGTTCTGACCCTCAAGACTCCGTAGAAATTGTTGTGTATGTTAACCTAATGTATTTGGCATTGGGCAATCGTGTGTGGGTATTGCCTAATGTATCACGTGTCGCGGATATGATAAGTTCGACAGTGATAACTTGTGAATAGCTCGTACCCATAACTCGTCATCCTAGGAAGTTTCTCGAGTGTCCACGACTCATGAACTTAAAATAATTTGGTAATGATTGAATAAGATAAGATTCACCTAGATCATTGGGAGGAAAGAATATTGCAAAACTGGCTACCCCAATCTCTAAGGTCCCCGTGAGGCATGTGACAACCCTGCTAGGCAAGGGCTCCATGACCTACCAAGTTTACGCGTGCTGCATCACTTATAAGACAAGTTTATATACAAGTTTATGTTTACAAGACAAGTTTATATACAAGACAAGTTTACATGCAAGTTCATACCATTAGACAAGCTTATGGCCATCTGGGTTGACTGCAGTGTCGGTGGTAACAATATTCTTCAAAACATCAATTTATTAGTAACTAGGTTGTGATAACCCTAATTAGTTAAATTACAACAAGCTGTAGAAATGCTTTTTCGTGCATGAATGTTTGTTATTTGTCAAGCTTTCCCTTTTATCTCATTCTTTCGACGCGTGGTTAAGGTGCTAAGTTCTGCTCAGGTGAAGGGTTGTAACCCCGGTCCTTATTTGGTTTAAGGGTTGTGGTCCCGATCCAGAGTAGTCCATATGCCCTCTTACCGCTTGTCGCCTTACTTTCATTTATAGTACTTGTTATCAATTCTTCCAGTTTTATTTTGAGACGAGTACATTGGTACTGTACAAGTCTCGACCCATATTTATTTTTATAGGTCTCTTTTCTGCTTATGTTATGTTATGTCTTATCTACTACCTTGAGCCCATTTGTCATACTTGTTGCTTGGGGTTCTGACTCCACTAGTTTTGCTTGGTCAGATTTACCCGAGGAGAACCAGGATCCCCATACTTCCAGCAAGATGGCTCACACTCGTAGGACTGCGACCGAAGCTCGCGAGTGGGTTTCCTTCTTTCACCCCTCATTTTGATTACTTTATTTTATGGTGTCAGCAAGGGGGTAGAGTTAGATTCTTATATTTTTGAGACTGCGGTCAACATGATGTATATATTAGACCATGGCTGGTATATTTGATCATGTATAATTATATTCTGCTAGTGCATCATTTTATATTCACTAGCTTCATTATCATATATGATGTATAACTTGGGATGCCTTTTAATTAGATATATGATATACTCTTGTATTTATTGTTGATTGATTAAGATACTAGGAATTGTCGGCCTTAGGACTGACGCCCTAGCATGCTAAAGTCCAACCCATTTGTCTTCTTGACAGCCGTGACCGCCGTAAGACATTTTTATACCTTGTACGGAGTAGCTGGCCATGTCCATCCTCGTATTTATCCAGTATTCTGGGAGCGGGACATGACAAGCATTGCACCTGTCACTACCCAATTCTAAAAATAGGATTTTCTTTTTATTTTAAATTGGTAAATTGTGTATTGATCATAAATATTTGTATTTATATTTAATTAGTTGGATGTATTTATTTTTATTGGTTATTTTAGGGTTTTGGTTAGTTTGGACCAGTGTCAGACCCTATTGGACCTTGTCAGACCCTTGTTAGACTCAACCCATGGTGTAGAATAGTTATTTTATCTTTAATTATCTAGCTGGGTTATTTTGGATTAGTTAGATTGGTTTAAGAAATCCTAAACCTAAAACCCTAGTTTGGAAGACTTAAGTTGTGGGTATTGTGGTCTTTGTGTTAGGCTTCTGACCCTAACCCTATTTCTCCTATATGCCCCCCCCCCCCCTTCTTTTTCATTTTCTTCCACTTCATTTTTCTCCCTCCATTCTCTTTCTTTACTTCTTTCATTTACTTCTCTCCAATTCCAAGTAAGTATTTTTACCTTTCCTCTCTTCCTTCATTTACTTCTCTCATTAATGCAAACCCTAATCTTCCATTTTTTTCTAACCTAGGTGTGTAGAGCCTAGATTTGGTGTAGAAGCTTGGTTTGGAGGCTTGGAGACTTGGTGTGGTGAATTCTAGGGTTTTTGGAGACTTTGGTCTTGAGATTTCAACTTCCAAGAGGTAAACCCTAACTTTCCTCTTAGCGATTACTTTAATATAGTGTAATTAGTAGTTTAGAACCTTTATAAACCTTAGGGCTACCCTTGGGAGGAAGTTAGAACTTGTTTGGATAGGTTTGGAGACTTTGACCTAGGATTTTGTGTCAATTTCAGGTAAAATTCGAGATTGGCCCATTTTGGGGGTTGTCCTAGGTTAGACGAACCTAGGTCGACGTTCTTGGGTGTCTTGAGGGCTGTTTGGACACGCGAGATCATATCGCGGAGTTTTGGGCGTTTCGGGCGATTTAGGGGTTTTCCTTCTCCGTGGGTTCCACGTGCATGTGGAATTTTGCCACTGACCTAGAATCGAAGAGTTAGCATTTTTTTGAGGTTCTAGACGTTGTTTAGAACACGTGGGTAAATTTTAGGTCGATTCCGATTAGGTTTGGCGTACGTTTCGTGAGGTATCACAAGCCGCACTCAAAGTGTTCGTCAAAATAACCAAATAGCCATTTCGACTTGGTTTCTAGGTTTCGGGCTTGTGCGTGGGTTGGTTTAGCCTTGGAGAGTGTGTATTAGGGTTTTCGAGTTTATATATATATGTATTTATATGTATATGGGTGAGTATGTGTGTATTGGTGTGTTTGGGGGTGAGTGTGTTTGAGTGTGTATATGTGTGGTTGTGTGTGTGTTTGTGTATAGTGTGTGAGTATTGAGGATAGGTGTGTGTTTGAGTGAGTGAGATAAGGAGAGTGAGTGAGTGAGATTGGAGGAAAGGAAGAGGGACTAAGAGAGGGATCGAGATAGCGAGTGAGATTGAGACAGAGGGAGCAGAAGCAGGTAGTAGCAGCAGCAGCAGCATCAGCAGCAAGTAGCAGCAGCAACAGCAGCAGCAGCAGCAGCAGCAGGTAGCAGCAGCAGCATGCAACACCAATAGCAACAGCAACAATAACACCCCCCCTTTAGCTACTAGAGATGAGAGAGAGAGAGATTAGATATATAATATATATATATATATATATATATATATATATATATATATATATATATATAGGTATAGTTAGATGTATAGTTAGTGAGATGAGAAGGGTAAGGTAAGGTATCTCAATACCTTGAGATATCAAGGTATTGAGGTAATGGGTATCGGGACGAGGTATTGGGCTTTTGCCTAGGAATGGGGTTAGAGTTGGTTATATATATATATATATATATATATATATATATATATATATATATATATATATATATACGTGTTAGGGTATATATTGGAGGGTATAGGTGGGGTGTATAGCGTAGGTTGATATATCGGATACCAGGGGTATCCTAGTATCTCAAAGAGGCGAGTTTGAGGGTTTACTAGCTTAATGAGCTAGTTTTGACCTAGAATTTTAGGGGCACACTAGTTTGACCTAAAGTTGACCGTAATTACCCCGGTTGACCGCCAAAGTCAACCTTTGACCTAGTTTCGGCCAAGAGTTGACTTTTTGGACCACGGGTTGACTTTTGACCCAAATTTCACTGGTTTGGCCCGTTTGACCTAGAACAACCCTAGAAGCTTGTTTTTAGTTATTTTATATCTGTTTACTCTTTAGAACCTCGTTTAACCTTGCTTTTCGTAATAGGTCTTTGCGATGCCAGTCCGAATCTCGATCCTCACCAGTTGCTCAGGACGTCAGGCGAGTACCTACCTTTGATTGTTTCCATTTCATGATAGCGTATATATCACCTGTTCTAGAACTGTTAATACTTGATTCTGACATATTGTTTCACGAGCTGGTACTAGTTGGATCCCGTCATGAGATGTTATCCCCCTTACCGTGTTCAGCGGGTACTCTATCACGTGTATTTCATCATGTGCTTCGGGTATTGATTCTCATGTGCTTCATGTGCTTCGTGTGCTCTCGCTTTCATGTACGCAAGTTATTTATCATGTACGTAGCGTGTCGTGGTTGGATCCAAGAGTATTAGTGGGGGAGGGGAGTAGAAGTTGGTTATGTGATCAAATCCAAACAGTATTTATGTGTATGTCGGTTATGCAACTCACGCATAACGGAGTTATCGTAGAATAAATCATGTGCAACCCAAGCCGATCATATAACGAACTTATGCTCAAGGCAGTTAGCTAGTATTCCTATTTTCTCACATGCAGTTACTTCTCTACTACTTGTATTATTCTCCAGTTTTACATTACAGTTACTTTATCAGTTCCACTATGTATTTACTTTCCTGTGCATCTTGTATTCTTTTCTATTGCTAGTCATATACACCTTACCATGTATTTGGAGTTGCTTTCAGAGTTATGTACTTCACTCCAATCCTGACGGAATATATTTTTTAGAGGATCTTGAGGACTTTTGCCCGACTTACTACGGGCCAGGCATCGACGATTGTTGCGACCCTGAGATAGAGGAGGAGCCCGTCCTAGCTGAGGAGACGCCGCTAGCGCTCTAGTATAGCTAGGTGGGTTTTACTGGGTTTGTTCCCAGTTGATTTTGGATGACTGTATTATTTATTTTGCTGCTACTGTGAGATGTTGTAGACTCTTAGACTTGGACTGTATATTTTGGATATTGTACTTGCTCTCTTTGGTTCTTTATTTCTTTTGTTGATATCTTATCGTGCTTTTACTCTTTTCCTAGTTATTGTGATTGAGTTTATGTTTATATTGTAATATTATCCTCGTTTTGGAGAGGTTATCTTGACAGGTTATTATAAGATATAGATAGTTGTGACCTAGACAACGTTCTACTGCTGATTCTGCGACGTAGGCTGGATGTACCCACGACTCATGCCCGATTTTTCGGGTGCGGGTCGTGATACATTTTTTGTGGTGGCCCATGCAGGTCATGTTTCTAGGTCTACCTGCGATAGGATATAGGATATAGGCTGAGAGAGAGTGTGCTCAATCACAACTAGGACCCTTCCTGATCTTTTGCTATCTTTAATTTTTCTGAAATTGTTTTCTTTTGAAATATTACTATCATTCCTTGATGATATCGTATCTTGCACCGTATTAACTTCTTTTGATCTGTGTTCAGGATGCCTCCGAAGACACGGTCTTACCGCACCGTTCCAGCAGGTGCCACCGAGAGGTCTGCTACCTCTCGTCCTGCTCTACTTCAGGCAGTTGCTATCGCTCCACTCACCACTCCTGCGTTTGAGGGAGCATCTGCTTCTCTCGGAGATTCTCCTCCACCTGTCGATCCGAGAGCTACCCCTTTTGTTCCGGTGGTACCTCCTCTACCACCACCTGCACCGGTAGACGCTGCCCAATTATTCACGTTCTTCAGGGAGATGATGGACGCACAGCACCGACAGGTAGACATGATGAGGTTGGGCATTGTGAATGCCCACCAGGTGGCCATGACGGCAGTAGACATAGTGGCTCAGATCCAGCCACAGGCAGAGCAGGCACAGCATCCTAGGCCGGGCAACATCATTAACTTCCAGAGGATGCGGCCCAAGGAGTTCCGGGGTACAGAGGGGATCCTGTATACGGATGACTGGATCGAGCATATCGAGGGAATCTTCAGGCTGGCACTGATCCCAGACAGCTTGCAGATAGAGGCAGCGGGCAACCAGATGTTCGATCTTGCCCTTACTTGGTACCGTACTGACACGAGGATAGCGGGACTTACTTGGGAGGCTTTCAAAAAGCTTTTCAAGGAGAAGTTCTTTCCGGATGTGGCTCTCAGTGCCTTGGCGAGCCAGTTTGAGGCACTCGTCCAGGGGAGCTTGCTGGTGGACGAGTATGCAGCAGAGTTTTACCATCTGGGCAGATTTGTAGAGGGCTTGAGCGAGGCAGCGAAGGTGCAGAAGTTCTGCAAGTATTTGGTCATGGCGATCAAGTCCTTGACTAGGAGTGATCGCGAGGCAACCTTCGAGCAGATTATGAGTGATGCTCAGAGGGCTGAGGATGACTTGGAGCTGAAGTACAAGAGGAGTAGAGATGCTTTCGGAGCAAGCAGCAGTGCGGGCCCAGCCAAGAGGCCCCATTTCCAGCAGACGAGGCCATTCCAGCAGACTCAGCAGCACCAGGGTCAGGGTTGTGCGCCTCTCCAGCAGGCGCCCTAGCAGCAGAGGCAGGGATAGCAGCAGGGTCTGAGGCAGCCTATCACTTGCCCTTTTTGTAGGAAGCCGGGGCACAGATGGGACATTTGCAGGAAGAGGCTGGGCAGATGCTTGTTATGTGGTGCGGCAGATCACTAGTTGAGGGATTGCCCTTCAACACTTGCTCGTACAGCTCAGGACGGAGGATCCGCTCAGAGGAGACCAACCAGAGCACCTGCAGTACAGAAGAGAGGACAACCTTTACAGACTCAGCAGCAGAGGTTTGCCCAGCACCAGTAGCAGCACCGAGGAGGACAGCAGGGGCAAGCTTTTGCCCTGACCGTAAAGGAGGTCGAGCCCGTTGGTGATGTGATCTCAGGCTTTGTTCTTCTTGATTCCATTCCAGCACTTGCTTTATTGGATTTTGGTGCTTCCCATAGCTTTATGTCTGTATCTTTTGCTGTTAGACACCATCTTGTTGCTGAACCATTAGCTAGACTCTGCGAGATCACGACCGGGGGTGGCATCATCCTAGTCAGTGATGTCTGCAGAGACCGAAGAGTTACCTTGGGAGGCTGGGAGTTGAGTGTGTGCGGACTCGTAATGCCACTTCCAAGCTACGACATTATACTTGGGATGGATTGGTTGAGTATGCACCGTGCTAGTATAGATTATCGTGGAGGCAGAGTGTTGTTTAGTCCACCGAGAGAGCCAGAGTTTGAGTTTTCCAGAGGAGTGTAGAAGCATGAAAAATATGCTACAAGATTATACGCAATATGCATGAAGCCCGCGTAAAGCAGAATTTCAGTGCTGTGCAGCGTAAAGCATGACTTTAGAGCCATTGGTGTACAACAGAGCTTTAACATTATTTTAGCATAAAATATAGCTCCAGAACAAACCGCGTAATACAGTATTTCATACTGCTTCAGCGTAAAAATGTTGCTATATCGCCATTCCGGCGTAAAACCCATCTGCTTTTAATGCAGCGGGAAGTTGTACGAGGAACGCTTCGTATTCCTCGAAATGAACCTGTCAGACAGTACAATGAACCTGACTCCTGACAAAGAGTACTGCACGACTATCCAGACGACGGCTGTAATGATGATTCTACACAGAGTCCCTGATTGTCGTTTAGTGACAAAACTTTGATTTAAGTCGTCGTTTACGCAGTCAAGGAATACGCTGCCTAGTTTTACACAGGCAAGCATGAGCTTTTACGCTAGGGATGAGACAAAACTGACCACCACGTCAAAAGCTGCTCTTCGTACAGAACTCGAGGCACATCTCTGTAGTTAATGCGCAAGATGGGGGCAGATCTCTGCATTAAATGCACGATATTTGGTTCTACTTTTAATGACTGGGTGAGCTATAATTAGGGCTAATACGTCCACATCACCGTCCTTGCACATTACACTATCAGGCTATTTTCAACTATAGGAGTATGCCGTATGCTATCTCCTCGAAATACGCCGACTTGGCCATTTTCAACTATAGGAGTACGCCGTATGCTATCTCCTTGAAATACGCCAATTCAAGCTATATTTGCAAAGGTATGTGAACAGGCTATCTGGTCCAGAATACGCTCAAGACTCCAGTCAACATCAGGCTTCTACGCCTACTTGGCTTCTATGCCAACATGTCAGCTATCGGGCTTCTATGCCTATTTGGGCTTCTACACCTACTTGGCTTTTACGCCATCAGAACAGCTATTTGGCTTTTATGCCAACGGGACAGTTATTTGGCTTCTACGCCAATTATCTGTACGCGAGTGGCAGTTACCCACGTGGCTTGCATGCCGTAATCTTCGTAGCAGTTATACGCATTTTCTCTTAATGGGACACGCGTCACACGCTCATTATGAAGATCATTTATACGTGGGTGGCAGTTATGATAACCGCTGCGTGAAAGGTGCGGTTCTCTCTGCTGTTCAGTTCTACGCCTATAAATATAGACCTCTATTGACAGAGGTCAAAGGTCGAATTTTGGAGAGGTCGAGAATTTTGAGAGAGAAGATCCTAGAGCACAGACAGAGAGTAGTGATTGACGACTTTGGCATCTAACGTCCAAGCTCTCCTGCAATCTCTAAAGCTTCTTCTTCTACAGTACTTCTTTGTCATCGTGTGGTCCAAGGGACAAAGTGATCGACTGCAGATCAGACTCCTATAGCAATATTTACCCAGATTTAAATTTTGTACTTAACATCCTCGTACAGGATTAATAGTACTTCTTGTTTGTAAACCTAAGAAAGGGTTTCGTATAAACCTATTTTTATTTTTTTCGTTTATTATCAAACACAAGATGGCGACTCTGTTGGGGACTACTTTCTCTTCTGATGAGAAGGTCATTGCTCAACACGATGATGTATCCGTAGGAGCAACGAAGAAGACTTTGGTCGTCCAGTTCGACCAATCTGCTTACGAAGATATGCTTCGCGCAGGGGGTAGCTCTCATTCCCTCTCTGTTCAGGATTGCAGAAAGTTGCGTAAAGTATGGATGCCCCGGACATCCTCTACGCTTCCTGAAGGCTCTCTCTCTTCGATCGACAAGGTTGTGACATCCCAAACTAAACGCTCTATGCGTAAAAAATCGTCTCCTGTCGCTGACGTGGCTGACACAACTTCTGGCAATGCCTTAGCGCCAATCCAGAAGTCTACTTCGCGCCCCGCACATAAAAATTCGTCTCCCGTCGCTGACGTGGCTGACAAAGTTTCTGGCAAGGCCTTAATGCCAAGACAAAAAATTCAAATGTGCTCTGCGCATAAAAATTCGTCTCCCGTCGCTGGCGGAACAGACAAAACTTCTGGCAATGCCTCAGCGCCAATCCAGAAGTATATAACGCACTCTGCGCATAAAAATTCGTCTCCCGTCGCTGACGTGGCAGACGGAGTTTCTGACAAGGCCTCAGCGTCAAGTCAGAAATGTCAAATGCGCTTTGCGCGTAAAAATACCTCTCCCGCTCATAAAGAGGCAGAGGGACCCTGCAATCTCCGTAAGGGAAAACAAGTGGCAAATTTCTCGACCTCTCGGCTTTTACGCCATCAAGAGAAGAATCTGCCCGCTCGTCAGATTACGCGGAATGCTAATGGCCATTTGAAGACTTCTTCATTTTTACGCCAACCTGAGCAAAATTCCATATTACGCTAGGAGAAGCCCCTCAGCTTAAAGAAGACCCAGTTTGTGGATAGATACGCTTCTCATGGATCATGTGCTGCTCACATGGCTGAACTGCTGTATTCGTATGGCGGGAAAAGACTTGGGGTTCCCAATATCTGCATTCCGCCGAATGTAAAAAGGCAAAATATGCCTTCTTCTTCCTCTGTTAATCCCCTGATCTGTGCGATTTCCTGATCCAGAAGCGCAAAGACAAGGGATCTTCTGACATGTCTATTACACCCCCTAGGGGGCACTGTTGTAATAGTCATAAAATTATACTTAATTATTGTTGTTCTAAGGCAAAATGGTCAGTTTTCGACCGGTTGAACTACTCTTTGTCCTTACAGGAAGAAGAACCGACATTAGCATTGGTAAACATGGCATCGCACATTCCTAGAGGAAGGTCCAGTTCGAGACGTCATCCCTCTAGAACTTCGAGCCAAAGGAGGTTCAACAGACTCCTTGAGAACATTGAAGCAGGTATTTTTCGAAACACTCGCTCGAGGTCGAGATAATCGGCTTCATATTCTTTCGACTCTGACACTGGGGGTCGCCAATTTCCTGAATGTGATACTGACAGCATAGACTCGATCTTTACAGAGATCTATACTAATCCTTCAGTAACATCCAGAGAAATGGGAGTCTATGCCATTGGAGATGAACCTGAAGAGGCTTCCCCATCAGGAAGTACGGAACAACGCATTGCTGTATTGGAATCATCAGTCAAAGAGATGCATTCCATGATGCAGAGTATGCATCAAATATTGGTGACTCAACACACAGCTGCACCAGTTCCTCCAACTCAACTACGGGTGGGGGTAGATATACCATCAAGTCAGGAGCCTATTCAAGATCAAGAATCAGCTGCTGCTCAACCTCTCAACCCGAAAAACATATTACCTCCTGTTGGGGTCACCATACAGCCGGTCTCTCACCCCTCTGCGGTCCCTTTCCCAACTGAAGATCCGATGCAAGCTGTGCGGGAATTAAAAACCCAATTTGATGCCCTGAAGCACAAGGATTAGCTTAAGAAGTTGGGGATCAATCAGCCATATCCAGCTATCTGGGATGAGGTTCCTTTCCCTCCAAAATACAAACCACAGGCAATGGCTTTGTTTGAGGGAAAGATATCACCAAGTTAATACATGAACTACTTCAGTATGATGACGGTGTTGCTACAAGGGAATGACGCCCTTCTTACTCGAGTATTTAAGGGCTGTCTGTTTGGCGTAGCCTATCAATGGTATCGTAGTCTGGCGGACAATTGCATTACTTCCTTCGAAGATTTTAAGACTCTGTTCTTTGCTCGATTCTACGAGGGAGGGATGGACATGTCTATGTCCTCACTAATCGAAGTGAAGCAGAAGGAGAAAGAAAACGTTCGTACGTTTATTGAACGTTTTCGTCAGGCTACTTTGCAAATGCCTCCCGGAGTTCCAGATTCCGCCTTGGTAGACATTTGCCGGAAGAACCTTCTTCCACTAATCTCAGTGTTCACGGGACCATATCAGTTCCATGATTGGCCCTCGTTCATTATCTTAGCGGTGGCCGCTGAAGACAACAGTCGGAAGGCGCATGACAATGGAATTATGATCTACACCTCTGACAAAGGGAAACGGTCATCTTCCAATAGTGACCATCCTCGTGGTTCCAAAGAAAAGGAAGCTCTGTCGATTAACACATCCAGGCAACTTACCTCGGCAACTATGCAAACTAAACCTGGGACTTCTAGGCCCATTGAAGTATATTCTTTTGATGATGATGACATTCTGAGTATATTCGACTGTCTAGTCAAAAGTGGCAAGCTCACTCTCCCCGAGGTGAAAAGGCCAAATGAAGTCGGCAGTACCAATAACCCTAAGTACTGCATTTTCCATAGGTATATACATCACCCTACCAAGGTGTGTTATATACTAAAAAGGAAAATCCAGGAGCTGATCGATGCCAAGGATATCACTCTTCGCAATAGCGAGAAGACGGTCACCGCCAACATGATCTCTCTCCAATTCGGCGATCTGCCCCCTCAAGAAGTCCCATATGGTGTTGTGCCTATTGCCCGGACGATGATGAACATTGTTAATCTCCCTCCGGCTAAGGGTCAAAATTATGATCTTGTACCCCTAGCAACCCAGCGTGGTGAGATTATGTGGGTTCATTCTGATCTGGTATCAGAGATCGAAGAAGAGACTCAAGCTGCTAAGGCTAAGTCTAAAAAGAATTCCAAATACAAACCATGCCATATGGTTGCTACATCTTCGACATCAGAAGAAGAGACTTTGGCTACTGGAACCCGGTCAGGAAAAGCCTATCTCAAGGATTATGAAGGAAACCAGGAGGAAGCAACGGCAGACACTTCAGCTGCCAAACCTTCAGAACCTGAACCTGTCATACCAGAAACAGGTCCTTCTAAACCAGCTTCGGCGGACAAAGGCAAGCAGAAAGAAGTTCGTTTCGATAAACCTTTGAAGAATATTCAAAACAAAGGTTTAGAGAAGCCATATAACTTCGACATCCTGGCTCAGTTGGCTCATACTCCAGCCAGATTGTCCATCTTTGAGCTACTCAAGCTATCCAAAGACACTCGTCAGGCCTTGAGTGAAGCTTTAATGCAGGCGGACGTATGCTTAACTCAGCTCAAGTTCCCCGACAAAGAACCTGTGGCATGTCCTCAATATCATAGTATAATGGAAGTGGTTCCTAACATCACTTTCACTCAAGAAGACATGCTGTTGAAACATAGCAGGCATGACAGGCCCCTCTATTACACCGGATATGTCGGTTCCATGGAGGTAGACCGGATTTATATAGATCCGGGATCGTCGATCAGCATTATCCCTCATAGTCTGCTCAGACCATTGAGGATTCCTACCAGCGAACTGGCTTACACTACCACTACGATCGTAGGCTTCAACGCCAGGAGAAGTAAGCCGTTGGGGAAGATTCGCCTGAGGATCCAAATTGGCAACCTTAGATCAGTAGCTACTAGCTACGTCATTGATTCAGAGGTGTCCTATAATATTCTGTTGGGCAGACCTTGGATCCACGATCACAATATTGTTCCGTCGACTCTACATCAATGCTTTAAATATGTAGATGCTCAGGGAACAGTACAAACGGAGTTTGCTTATCTCAACCCGTTCAAAGGAGTTGAATCTTACTACTCTGATGCCATGTTGTACACCCAGGACTATATGAAGGAGGTATCGTGCAAGACAGAGGAGGAATCCCACCGGGAGCCAGGAGATCCGTCTGCTGAGCAACCTCTGTCAATACAGGTGAAAGGACGAACTACTCGTCCTAAAGTCATGGAACCCATGGTTATCCACTTGGGAAAATCCAAATCGGGAGGAGCAAGTGATCCCCTAGTGATTACTTTGAACCAGAAGCCTCCAACCTTGGTCATCAACCTTCGGCGCAACAAACAGCCGATTGATGTAAATACAACTGGGAACATGGTGTCTGATGATAATAAAGAACCTCTTTTCCAGTATACTGATGCTCAATTTCCTAATCAGGAATCATCCCTCCATAACGATATAGAGTCTATAGCACAAAAATTCTTGAAAGCTATAGACTCCTATCAATCGTATGTGTGGGAGATAGCGTCAACATCTAATGTCATCACGACATATGGGCCACATGAAAATTTTATCTTTATTGTCCCACCTACCCGAAAAGATCAGCATCCAATCGTATCGGCCGCATGCGGAATCGACCGATTTTACAAGAATATTCTCACGAGTCCGATGCTGGGAAAATGCAGGTTTTCAGATATAGCCCGCAGGCCTTGAAAATCATACAAAATATGGTTTATGACTTGAAGTTGGAGCCAGGCCTCAACTATGGAAAAGGCAGACGAATGCCGTTGCATGGTGATCCCTACTGTCAACAAACTCATTTTGGGTTAGGGTATAGCACATCTCTTGCAACTTCTAACAACTCTGAATCAAGCGGAGAAACCATTTCCTCTTCTCAGAATAGCTTGCCATCCTCTGATTCAGATAATGAACCCCCACGGGTATTGTCAACAAATACGGTATTGACAGATTCTCTCGAAACAGAGGTACAAGAATCTGAACCATTTGAAAATGACTCTTAGGTGCAATAATTGGATACACAATGGGAACTTTGGTTCGAGCAGAGAGAACCACCCACTGAAGATAAAGTTATCCAAGTCGACGTTGGGGATGAAATTTCACCAAAGCCGATATTTATCAGTAGCCATCTTTCCCCAGAAGACAGGGAAGAAATAATCCAACTGATAAAAGAATATATCGACGTCTTTGCGTGAAATTATGAAGACATGCCAGGACTTGATCCAAAAGTGGCTACTCATAAGCTCAACATACTGCCCAATTCGAAGCTTGTAAAGCAGCACCAATGTCGGTTCCGCCCGGATATGATGGACGCCATTGAAGCTGAAATCAAGAAGTTGATAGACTGCGGGTTCATTCGGAAAGAACAACATCTAGATTGGGTCGCCAATGCTGTCCCGGTCATGAAGAAAAGTGGGAAAGTTCGTGTTTGTATCGACTTTCGAGATCTTAATGCGGCTTGCCCCAAGGATGAATTCCCTCTTCCTATTACAAACGTCATGATCGACAATACATGCGGCTTTGAGCACATGTCTTTCATGGACGGATTCTCAGGATACAATCAGATCAAGATGGATCCTGAAGACGAAAAGTATACTGCCTTCCGTACACCACTGGGGGTATATTGCTACACAGTCATGCCCTTCGGATTGAAGAATGCCGGGGCTACATATCAGCGAGCCATGAGTAACATATTCTACGAGCATCTACGCAAAACAGTGGAATGTTACGTAGACGACATCGCTGTCAAAAGTCGCCTCAAGGCTAATCACATCCAAGACTTGAAGACAGTGTTCGAATTGATGTGCCAACATCAACTCAAAATGAACCCTACAAAGTCCTTCCTCGGTGTATCCAGTGGCAAATTCCTGGGATTTGTCATTACCGCCAAAGGCATTCAAGTCGATCCTGATAAAGTAAAAGCTATCCTCGAGATGCGATCACCCCGTAATCTGAAGGAACTCAGGGGATTTCAAGGTCGTATAGCTTATATCAGGAGATTCATTTCCAACCTTTCTGGGAGATGTCAACCATTTTCTCGCCTGATAAAGAAAGGAGTGTCCTTTGTATGGGACAAAGCCTGTCAGCAAGCGTTTGACGACATCAAACGCTACCTCACTAATCCTCCAGTTCTGGTGCCTCCCGTCATAGGAAGACCTTTTTTGCTGTATGTTCGAGCAATGGATCATTCTTTAGGAGCTCTTCTCGCACAGAAGAATGATGAGGGTCATGAACAGGCTATCTACTACCTCAGTAGGATGATGGTAGGAGCTGAACATCGGTACAATCCAGGGGAAAAAGAATGCTTGGCCCTAATGTTCGCCATTCAGAAGACGCGACATTATGTCACAGGCCAAACTATTCATATCATCTCCAGAATCAATCCTCTTCGGGTGTTGATGAGCAAGCCGAGTGTTCTTAATTCTCGACTCACGACATGGGCGATGTTATTAACACCGTATGATATGGTGTACATCTCTCAGAAGTCCATAAAAGGTCAAGCTTTGGCTGATTTCTTAGCTGCTCATCCTATTCCGGAGACCTCCAAGCTATACGAGGACATTCCCGACGAAGTTATAGAATACAATTCTGCAATGGAAGGTGACACATGGCAGCTATTCTTCGATGGTGCCTCTCGGACTGGTCCTAAGGGAAACGTAGTTTCAGGAGTAGGAATTGTTCTGGTGACTCCTGAAAAACTCGTCATCTATCGAGCTTATTCTCTTAGCGAACCATGCTCCAACAATATGGCAGAGTATAATGCTCTACTAATCGGTCTTCAAGTCGCTAAAGAATTGGAGGTCGAATACCTGGAAGCTTTTGGTGATTCTCAGCTGATCGTCAATCAGGTTAGAGGAATATATGAAGTCCGTAATCCAGACCTCATTCCTTATCACCAAGCAACGATCGAGATAACTATGTCTTTTAAAGGATTCTTCCTAGAACATGTGCCTCGATCTCAAAATCTGGAAGCTGATGCTCTGGCTAGCCTAGCTGCCGATCTGGCCATTCCTATAAGAAGGCAGAACTTGATGATCCTTCTCAACAGAGATCTCTTCTGTGTGAAAAATAACTTTCACCTGGAACGCAGCTACGCCATAAATACGGTTCCTCCTCAGAGAGATTGGAGAAGTCCCTTTATAGACTTCGCAGCTTATGGAATCTTGCCAGAAGATCCCAAAGAAGTAGTATCGGTTAAAAGACGATCACTATGCTTCTATTTTGATGCTTCTTCACATAGTCTATATCGTCGAACATACGATGGACTACTGCTACGATGTCTCTCCGATGATGATGCAAAGTGGATTATCCGTGAAGTTCAGGATAGTTTATGCAGAGCACATCAACCCGGTCCTAAGTTACAGGATCTTATAAGAAGGATGGGCTACTACTGGCCTACTATGATTGCAGACGCAGTGAAAAATGCAAGACAGTGCAAAGTCTGTCAGGTTCATACGGATTTTATACATCAACCTTCTGAGTATCTACATCCTACCATTGCATCATGGCCTTTCGAAGCATGGGGTATGGATATCATCGGTCCGATTCACCCGTCTTCTTCCAGAGGACATCGGTTCATATTGGCTATCACCGATTATTTCTCTAAATGGGCGAAAGCGGTCCCCCTTGCTGAGGTAAAGACATCCAACGTGATCAGCTTTATCAAGCACCATGTCATTTATCGCTTTGGGATACCCCGAAGGATAATTCATGACAACGGGCCTCAATTTATCAGCCAAGCATTTTATTGATTTTGCGATAAGAATCGGATACAAAATATGGCCTCTACGACATATTATTCAGCTGCTAATGGTTTGGCAGAAGCCTTCAACAAAACCATTATCCAACTCCTAAAGAAATTCGTCTCTTCGAACAAAAGAGATTGGAATGAGAAGCTAGGAGAATGCCTCTCGGCATACCACACCACGGTACGAGCACCGACGGGTTGTACCCTATTTTTATTGGTCTACGGGAGTGAAGCAGTTCTCCCTATTGAAATCCAAATTTCGTCACTCAGAATAGCAGTGGTTAATGAGTTGACTCAGGAAAAGAATGATCAATTACGGCTTCAAGAGCTAGAAGGATTAGACGAGAAACGCCTTCAAGCTCAACAGCGCATTGCATTCTACCAGGCACGCATTTCCAAAGCTTTTAATCGAAAAGTGAAGGAAAGGGTGTTCAAAGTTGGTGAGCTAGTCTTAGCTGTGAGAAGGCCAATGATCATTACTCACAAGAGTAAGGGTAAATTTCAGCCCAAATGGGAAGGCCCTTATGTGATCGAAACGACGTTCTCAAATGGCGCTTATAGATTAGCCAAGCCTAATGGAGACTTTTTAATGGCTCCTATCAACGGCAAATTCCTGAAGAAGTACTAAGCTTAATCTCCTTTGCTCAAATGGAGTAGGGTGAAGATCTCGTTCTGACAACACTACGTCCAAAGAACTAGTTGGATCATATTCTATCATGTCCATATAACCTCTGAATAGATATGCTAAACTAATTTGGAACTTCAAAACCTATCATGTCCATATTACCTCTGATAGTGTTTTGTATACAAATTTAGTTGGATCATATTCTATCATGTCCATATAACCTCTGAATAGATATGTCCAGTTGAAGCTTACCGAAAGTATATCACGTCCATATTACCTCTGATATCACTTTTACCTCAACCTATCATTTATATTCAAAAATGATAGGTCCACCAAAGTCAGATAAAGTCTCTTTATTTATCTCCAAAAAGAACAAGTTACATATAAAAGCAAAAGGTACATCATTGGGGAGGAGCAGTTAAGTCGCGAATATGTCGCGCCAGAGCAGTCATTCTCTCATTCCTGGAGTTCAAGACGTTAGCGCAAGCCCGCTCCAACCTTGCCTCCTCATTGCTCAAGGCAGACAATTCAGAACGAGCCTGTCAAAAATCAGCATAGGAGGTACTCACACGTACCAAGTTCTGCTGAGCTGCTTTCATTCGGTTCTTCAACACATCTCTAGCTGCCAATGAAGTGAGAACCCTCTCCTCTGCCTGAGCGAGTTCATCTTCCAATTTACGGACCCTCACGGCTTCTTCCTCATATTTGGCCTCGCACTTAGCCAGCTGGGGAATGACATACCCCAATATGGCATGCTCTTCATTCATCTCTTTCTGCTGTGTCTCGATGGACTTGCTCGAAGTTTCCATCTCCCCAATAAGTTTTGCAGTCATGGAGTCATACTCAGCCTGAATCAGGTCATCAATGCTGCCTTGGGATAGCTGCAAATAATTGTTAATGGGTTGTTCTAAACCATTAACTATTTGCTCCAGCGCATCAGCTCTCCCAGCGTCGTTGAAATTTTTGATCAGCGCTATCGCAATCTGGAAGGACATCCTCAGAGCCTCGAAGCCTAGATTCTTCTCTAGCACCATTGATATCAGTATTTTCAGAGTGGTGTAGAAAATATTAGTATACTGCTCAACTATCATGGCAAGATCCGAATGGACGCTGGGAGTGGCTGCGATATCAGCAAACCCCTTTTTTGGAATGTTGGCAGAAGATGTGGCCACCATTGTCGCTTCAGCAGACGGCGCGACAAAAGAAGAGACGCCAATAACAGTTGAAGTTATTGGCATGCTAGACGGAAGAAGTGAAGCCGCGATAACAGGCTTATCCTCCTCTGAAAATATCGTGATTGTATTGGGCGAGGCTACACCCAAAAATGCTGTAGACGAAGGAGCAACATCTTTAAAGTTTGCCCCTTCAAAATTGAGCGTCGCTGTTTCATCAGTCGTATCCGCAACAAAGTCAAAAGTTGCGTCGACTCCGCCTTCCCCTGAGATGTCTTCCCCTGAAAAGAAGACAAGAGAAAGTTAATATCAATTTGATGTTAATTTTCCTAAAAAGAGGCGTAAGGACAATATTTATCCATGGCTGATGGTATATATGTCGCGTCCGCAGCCAGTACAGCTAAATCAGTTCTTAATGAGGCTAAACGAGCTGTCATACCTGGGGAAGAGGGTGCATCAAATAACGTCCGAGGGTAGTCATCCAAATCTTCACCGAGATCCACTCGAGGTTCATCGGGTGGAATCTCGCCAGAGATACTTACAGATGAAGATAGGGCTGGATCCATTATTGGTCTGGATAAAGATATCCTTAATTTTCTCTGCCTTGAGGGTGACCTCACTGCACTACCAGTAGCGGTAGTAGCAACAGCAGTCTCGAGCAAAGATTCTCCGGTACTGTCAGCCGAAACTGTGGAGGTTCCCTCTCTAAAAGGCGAAGGACCTCTGGTCAAAGAATCACCCCCAATAGGGGGAACAATAGGCTCACTCCTAGGAGCCTCATGGCTGGAAGTCCTTACAGGACCACTGACGGTCTTCTTTTTCTTGCGAGGAGAAGGCTCTTTCAGAGTAGGAGCTCTTCGCTTAGTGGAGATAACGAGAGGTTCTGCAGTCGGAGCTAATACGCCTCTCGGTATTATCGTCAAGAATTCGTCTGGACCGACAGGGTCTTCACCCTCGTCAGAAGAGACTGATGGGACCTCCTCTCTTCTAGTGGACTTATGAGAGGGCATCCTAAAACTTCCACGCATATCAAAATCATGATGTAAGGTATTGATCGCCACATAAAATTGCACGTATTAATGGAGGATGTGTAATTCCATGGAAAGAGAAGTCACGGGCACAGTAAAAGTTGCTCCAGTACAACCCATCATGAAGTACCGCCACCCTCTAACTCCGTCAATAAGCCCACGTTTGGACTTGAAGCTGGTAATGGCATTTCCTACATGCAATTGGTCATACCCAAACTGCCTAGCGAACCGACTGGGCAGGTAGGGCTCCAAGAAGCAATGGAATTCACTTCTGTATAGTAAGTGAGAAGGTCTAATGCAGACCAACCAATAGAAAGCTTCGGGAGAAAGAATGGTTCTCCCATGACCTTCATCCTTGAGTTTCGTCCCCTGTTGATTGATATGTACAGTGGGGACGATACAGAAGAGCTTTCAGCTATGAGCAAAACTTAACGCCCGTCGACAATCTATGACGGTCGTCACATTCCAAGTGGAATTCTTGTACTTTAACAAAAAATTATTTTCCGAACTACTGGAAGAGCCGGGAGACATTACCCTGGGGTTATGAAGAATTAACCATCCTATCAGATATAGGAATGGTAACTCTACCCTGGGAAAGCTTTCACGCCGGGTGTCATCTGCAAGCAGCCCATCAGTAATGGCCCTCAGGCCAGCCTGTATTCGGCATACCATGGCAGGAAGCAAACCCAGTCTTGCTCCAAATACCAAATGCACTGCAGGCCACAAGGTGTTACGATGGATCCGATCAGCAGACGCGATGCCAGGAACCACCCATCGGCGTAACCAGACGGAGAGGAAGCCAGCCAGTTGAGCCTCCCTCGACAGAGGCTTACGATAATGCCTCATGTAACTGCAAGTTTTAGTGCCTGCTGGATAGCCCTCGATCTCCTCATCAAGAACCTGATCTGAAGCTTCAGAGTCTTCAATAAGATCATCGACTGTTTGAGCATTAAGCACGCTCAAAAGATTCAGAGGCTTATCTCTGTTATCCACAACTTTGTCTGGCTTAGCAGCTCTGACCTGATGAAAGAAGAGATAGGATACCCATTTGTTAGTATGAGCCAAATCAGAAGGCTAATTGTAAAAGGTGGTGCACGCTAGATAATGGCTCATTAGCTCCTGGTATACTGCCACCTCCCGAGGATTTGCATCCTTCAGCTCCCGGTTGGTGGGAACATACTCTTCGTAAGGAATATCCCCCATTGGCAGTCTTGAAATCTCTGCCATCTCATGAAGGGCCAGTCCCAACTCCCCTAGCAGAGTGGAAAAAGTCCCAGTGAGCGAGATATACCGCTCCATCAAAGCCAAAAACAGGTGGGAGTTGAGAGGCAGCCCAATACTGGTAGCACTCACAGCCGCGAACAGACCAATGCTCTCCAGCTCCGTCTGAAATTGCTTCAGGGCCCAGGCAGTTAAACGAGCCCATCGGAGATTTCCAGGGCTAAGCCACCCGCTGGTCCGAGGATTAACCTTGGGATATACTCCTCCCTGCCCCATAAAGTCATTACAAAAATTCGATACTTGAACCGGCTGGAGCAGTGCAGTGTCTTCACTCGGGACGCTACCCGGAAATAATCCCCTGAAAGGCATAACAGGACCTGAAGGACGGCTCACAAATAGTCCGCGGTCTGATCCTTTCTAATAAAATATCTTCCCTGGCTGGCCGTGAAGATCAGGAGTCAGGGTCCATGACATCCTCCTGGGATGCGTGGCATAGAATAATGCTGAGATAGGGTAATCTCTAAACATCCTTGGCAGGTACATGATCATGCCCTCAGCAGTGAAAATCCAGTTTTCTTTCTTTGGCTTTGTCTGGGATTGTTTATCAATCATATCCCCGAATAGGAAAGCTGGTTTTATATAGTTGTCCCCATCTATATACGTCAGGGGCTCACCGCTGATCATGCTCAACAGCATCCGTTCTTCTTGAGACGATATCAGAATTCTTCTCCCTTCTGGGTACTGGGTTCCAGAAATGGAGAATGTCACATGGGACAAATCCTCCAGATAATTGGAGTTCAGCATCCCAGCAGCAGAACCCATCACTTCAGCCAAATGAGGGGTCTGCAGCTTATGCCAAAGATGATCAGTCTGTGCTTTTACGTCAAGACTGTAAAAACTTGAGGTTTTTACGCTAGAACCTATTTTCGAGGCATAAAATTCAAGGTTGGCAGTATACACAAAAATCTAACAGTCTGTGTTTTTACGCCAGACTGCCAAAATTTGAATTATTACGCCGGAATTTTCATCCAGAGCGTAACACTCAAAGTGTGTAGTATACGCCAAATTTCGACAGTCAAAGCTTTTACACCAGACTGCGAAAATATGGAGTTTTTACGCTAACACATTAGGAATGTGGGCATAAATGATAAAACATCTCTGTGCATCATCTTCCTCGAAGAGGCTCTCAGCACAGAAGATGACCTAGCGCATTCAGGTACAACGTATGCGAAGGGTTTTTCTTCATTTTTCCGGTCCCAAAAGCTTTACCTATGACGCCTGGTGCACAGCTTGACGGTGGGGCACTTCGTTCAGATTGGGGTTCGTTCATGGGAGTTGCTCGTGCTTGAGCAGATAAGCGAGAAGAGGAGGCAGCTTTCTTTCCCTTAGATATGGAAGTTGGTTTCGATGCCATGGCTAAAACTCAGAGCTCTCGAGAAAAAGACGAAGAAGAAAGGTTCTTGGAAAGCTAGGATTTTGTGAAGGCAGATAAAAAGTTTTTCTCTGAAGGCATTGGGGTATTTATAGAGTTCAGATAACTCTTCGAATTCCTAACCAAATCTGATATTTAATATTCGACTATGATTGAGGATCACGTCAGCCTATCATTTAAAAGAAGAAGACAGACGGTCAATGGATCCAGAATTTACGCGCAGAGCAAAGTCTACGATTTTACGCTCTGGAGCTTTCACGCTCAGAGGCTACAAGTCTATGATTTTCGCCCGGATGCTTTTATGCTCGGTAGCTTTTACGCTCGAGAGGCTACAACCCTACGACTTTACGCTCAGGAGTTTTTACACTCAGAAGCCACAAATCTATGATTTTACGCTCAGAGACTATAGGTCTATAGTTTTACGCCCGGATGCTTTTATGCTCGGTAGCTTTTACGCTCGAGAGGCTACAAACCTACGAATTTACGTTCAAAAGCTACAAATCTATAATTTCACGCTCAGGAGCTATTTTACACTCACTAGCTACAAATCTATGATTCTACGCTCAACAGCTACAGATGGCCAACCGCAAGGATTTACGCAGAAATGCTCCTTCGAGGCTACAAAATATTCCAAGTACCCAGAATATACAGAGTTTAACATTGAATATGACTCTTCTTCTTGGATCGATTAGAAGTTCATCCTAAGACCAGTCTTTTACACAAGTTCAAGTATGGCCTGTTTGACGGCCATTTCTTGCCCTATTTCAAGGGATTTTTGGGGAAAACATTCTTGAAGGTGACGACCTGAACAGAAAACTCTTCGCATCAGAAAAGTAACAGTTCAGAATTTTGCGCGACTCCTCGCCCAAAACAGCACGACAGTTTTGCCAAGAAGCTTTTTACGCGTCTTCAGTTACGCATAAAAGATGGGACGAGATCAGACACTCTTTTTCAGAGTTGGCGTAAAGTTATTCAAACGTGCTGAAGCTGCACATATTCAGACTTTCTCATAGCAAATATGGCGAATAATCATCAGATACGTAAAAGAAGACAAATTTTATTAATCATGATTACATATGATGGAAATCCAGTTACAAAGGGTTTTTCATCTTCATGATTACATATGATGGAAATCCTTGTTCTACCAAGGATTTCTCATCTTCCCAAAAGATTACACCAAGAATCTGCTACGCCAGGTTATCATATTGGTGGAGATCTTTTTCCGTCTTCTTCAGCAGTTAATCAGCTTCCGTGGCTGATTAACAAGAAAATGATTAATGGTGGGAGGATACAAAACTGGACTTGTGTAAATTTTTTAAGTCTGTCCTCCATACGCCAATGACAGATTGAGTTAGGATTTCGACCCAACTCAATACTCGAAGATAGGGCCAGTTTGTCTGCCCTCGTCCACCGTCATGATGGAAGAAAATACAGCTTGCAAGCTGTGTGGTCGAATGAGACCCTTCCTCTCTCTTGGACGAATTGCCATATGAAATTGCTGATCATCCTGAGCAAAGGAAGCTATGATATCCTTCCATGATCCATCGTTGCAGAGGACATTTGCTCGAAGACGCCTCTTTTTACGGCTCCTTATGAACGGGAAGAACATGGTCTTCTTCTTCCTCAAGTCAGCATGACGAATCTCGGCAACCATTTCTGTATGGTGAAGGAAGTGTGGGAAAAACAGGTTAACTCAATCGCCTTTATATAGGCAGAGGAGATCACATCAAATCCTAACAAAATCCGAAATTATGCCGAGAAATCAGCCTCGTGGAACGAGTCAAATTTGACTGTTTCATGCTTCATTCAAAGTGTTTTAAATTACGAGGAATTTGAAAACTTTGAAGGGGGTCTTATAGAAGCATGAAAAATACGCTACAAGATTATACGCAATATGCATGAAGCCCGCGTAAAGCAGAATTTCAGTGCTGTGCAGCATAAAGCATGACTTCAGAGCCATTGGTGTACAGCAGAGCTTTAACACTATTTTAGCATAAAATATAACTCCAGAACAAACCGCGTAATGCAGTTTTTCAGACTGCTTCAGCGTAAAAAGGTTGCTATATCGCCATTCCGGCGTAAAACCCATCTGCTTTTAATGCAGTGAGAAGTTGTACGAGGAACGCTTCATATTCCTCAAAATGAACCTATCAGACTGTACAATGAACCTGACTCCTGACAAAGAGTACTGCACGACTATCCAGACGACGGCTGTAATGATGATTCTACACAGAGTCCCAGATTGTCGTTTAGTGACAAAACCTTGATTTAAGTCATCGTTTACGCAGTCAAGGAATACACTGCCTAGTTTTACACAGGTAAGCATAAGCTTTTACACTTAGGATGAGACAAAACTGATCGCCACGTCAAAAGCTGCTCTTCGTACAGAACTCGAGGCACATCTCTGCAGTTAATACGCGAGATGGGGGCAGATCTCTGCATTAAATGCACGAGATTTGGTTCTACTTTTAATGACTGGGTGAGCTATAATTAGGGCTAATACGTCAACATCACCGTCCTTGCACATTACGCTATCAGGCTATTTTCAACTATAGGAGTACGCCGTATGCTATCTCCTCGAAATACGCCGACCTGGCCATTTTTAGCTATAGGAGTACACCGTATGCTATCTCCTTGAAATATGCCAACTCAGGCTATATTTGCAAAGGTATGTGAACAGGCTATCTGGTCCAGAATACGCTCAAGACTCCAGTCAACATCAGGCTTCTACGCCTACTTGGCTTCTATGCCAACATGTCAGCTATCGGGCTTCTATGCCTATTTGGGCTTCTACACCTACTTGGCTTTTACGCCATCAAAACAGTTATTTGGCTTTTACGCTAACGAGACAGTTATTTGGCTTCTACGCCAATCATCTCTACGCGAGTGGCAGTTACCCACGTGGCTTGTATGCCGTGATCTTCGTAGCAGTTATATGCATTACCTCTTAATGGGACATGCGTCACACGCTCATTCTGAAGATTATTTATACGTGGGTGACAGTTATGATAACCGCCACGTAAAAGGTGCGGTTCTCTCTGCTGTTCAGTTCTACGCCTATAAATATAGACCGCTATTGACAGAGGTCAAAGGTCAAATTTTGGAGAGGTCAAGAATTTTGAGAGAGAAGATCCTAGAGCACAGACAGAGAGTAGTGATTGACGACTTTGGCATCTAACATCCAAGCTCTCCTGCAATCTCTGAAGGTTCTTCTTCTACAGCACTTCTTCGTCATCGTGTGGTCCATGGGACAAAGTGATCGACTGCAGATCAGACTCCTATAGCAATATTTACCCAGATTTAAATTTTGTACTTAACATCCTCGTACAGGATTAATAGTACTTCTTGTTTGTAAACCTAAGAAAGAGTTTCGTATAAACCTATTTTTATTTCTTTCGTTTATTATCAAACAAGGAGCAGCAGAGCAGAGCGAGGGAGTCTTCTGCGGAGCCCTAGTGGTAGAGCAGAGGTTGCCACATCCATTGATAGCGGAGTTCATGGATATCTTTCCGGAGGAGTTGCCAGGGTTACCTCCGGACAGAGATATGGAGTTCTCTATAGACTTGGTGCCAGGCGCGGAGCCGATATCCCAGCACATCTATAGAGTCAGCAACAGTGAGCTGGTAGAGTTGAAGAAGCAGGTGGATGAGCTTCAGGATAAGGGATTTATCAGATCTAGTTCTTCTCTGTGGGGTGCTCCGGTACTTTTTGTGCCGAAGAAGGATGGGTCGATACGGATGTGTATCGATTACAGGGCTCTGAACAACCTCACAATCAAGAACAAGTATCCGATGCCGTATATTGATGATCTCTTTGAACAGTTGAGAGGAGCGAGGGTGTTTTCCAAGATTGATCTGAGGACAGGCTACCACCAGGTGAATGTCAGGAGGGAGGATATTTCGAAGACGGCTTTTCGGACTAGGTATGGACAGTATGAGTTCATGGTGATGCCGCTTGGGTTGACTAATGCCCCGGCAGTGTTCATGAATCAGATGAACAAAGTGTTCCATCAGCATCTGGACAGGTTTATGGTGGTGTTTATAAATAACATATTGGTGTATTCGAAGACCCCAGAGGAGCATGAGGAGCATCTGAGGATAGTGCTGGAGACTCTCATAAAGGAGAAGCTTTATGGAAAGCTTTCGAAGTGCGAGTTCTTCCTTGACAAGGTTGAATTCCTTGGTCATGTGGTGACAGGAGAGGGGATCTTGGTGGATCCGAGGAAGATCATGGCAGTTGAGGCATGGAGTACTCTGAGTTCAGTAGCAGAGGTCAGGAGTTTCCTGGGGCTGGCAGGTTACTACAGAAGATTTGTTGAGGATTTTTCCCGGATTGCAGAGCCGTTGTCTAGGCTAACCCGGAAGGACGTGGAGCTTGTTTGGTCAGAGGAGTGCCAGGTCGCCTTTGATGAGCTAAAAAGGAGGTTGACGACCGCTCCAGTATTGATGTTGCCATCGGGGTCTGGAGGATTCACTATTTGTAGTGATGCATCGGGAAAGGGTCTGGGTTGTGTGTTACAGCAGAATGGGAGGGTGATTGCCTATGCTTTCAGGCAATTACGTCCTCATGAGAAGAACTATCCTACCTACGATTTGGAGTTGGCAGCGGTCATCTTTGCTCTGAAGTTGTGGAAACACTATTTATACGGAGAGCGTGTGGAGATCTTCACTGACCACAAGAGCTTGAAGTATGTGTTTAACCAAAAAGAGCTGAACATGAGACAGAGGAGATGGTTGGAGTTGATGAAAGACTTTGGCATATTGTTACAGTACCATCCAGGAAAGGCAAACATAGTTGCGGATGCGCTGAGCAGGTATCCGGTAGCTATGTGCCTGACTACAGATCGTAATCTTCTGGCAGATCTAGAGAGCTTGGACATTGAGGAGATAGTGCCTGGAGTTGAGATGCAGATGTGGAGACTGTAGATTCCATCAGAGTTGATAGACTGGATCAGGGCTACACAGTTTGAGGATGAGTACCTGAGGAGCATCAGGGTGCAGGTTCGAATTGGAGTATCAGATGACTTCACCATTGCTGATGATGGTTCATTGCGATATGGTACCAGGTTGTGTGTGCCAAGTAGGTCATTGAACGAGGAGATTCTTTAGGAGGCGCATCGATCCCAGTACTCTATGCATCCAGGTGCCAACAAGATGTATAGAGATCTGAGAGAGCATTTATGGTGGTACGGGATAAAGCGGGGGGTAGCACGCTTCGTATCCCGATGCTTAGTGTGCCAGCAGTTGAAGGCAGAGAGGTAGAGGCCAGGAGGGTTGCTCCAGCCATTACCCATTCCGGAGTGGAAATGGGAGCATGTGACCATGGATTTTGTTTCTAGGCTTCCCCGTTCTCCAGGAGTGAAGGATGCGATTTGGGTCATCGTAGACAGGTTGACCAAAATGGCCCACTTTCTACCATTCAAAGTGGGTACGTCTACGGAGAGACTAGAAAAGATGTATGTGAGCCAGATAGTCAGACTGCATGGAGTTCCTGTGAGCATAGTATCAGACCGGTACAGTCGCTTTATTTCGTATTTCTGGAGCAGTCTGTAGGCTAGCTTGGGCACCCATCTCAAGTTTAGTACTGTATATCACCTGCAGATAGACGGTCAGTCAGAGAGGACAATTCAGACCCTCGAGGACATGCTTCACACTTGTGTTCTGGATTTCAGAGGCTCATGGGAGGATCATCTGCACTTGGTAGAATTTTCTTACAACAACAGCTACCAAGCCAGTATCGAGATGTCACCATTCGAGGCATTGTATGAACGGAGGTCTCGCACTCCGTTATCATGGGATGATATAGGCGAGAGAGTTTTGCTTGGCTCGGAGATGGTGGTGGATGCGGCGGAGAAGGTCAAGCTCATTAGAGATAGACTTCGGGTGGCGCAGGACAGGCAGCGGCATTGGGCCGATAGCCACCGGAGACCTTTGGAGTTTGAGGTATAGCTTAGAATTTAGATTTTATTCTTGTGTTAGCTTGTGATTTGTCACTACCCGATTCTAGAAAATAGTGTTTTTTTATTTTTTATTTGGTAATTGTGTATTGTTTATAAATAATTATATTTATATTTAATTAGTGATTGTATTATTTTTATATTGGTTGTTTTAGGGTTTTGGCTAGTCTGGACCCATGTCAGACCCAAATGGACCCATGTCCGACCCAACCAACACCCTTGGGAGACCTATTTTTGGGTTTAGAATAATTATTATATTTTATTTTAGTTAGTTGGAGGGATTAGGAGTTAATTTGAGTGCTTTTGGAACTCCAAACCCAAAACCCAAGTTGCATGACAAAGGAGAGGGCATTTTAGTCATTTGTCTTAATGTAAACCTATTTTTACTTGTGTGGCCGGCCCTTCCCTACTCACCCAGACCGAAACCAGCAGCCCCCCCCCATTCTCTTCTTCATTCCATTTTTTTCTTCCTCTTCTCCACTATTTCTTCTTCTTTTCTTCTTCCCACTTCCTATTTCAAGCAAGTATGTAAGTCATTTCTTCTCTTTCCTCTTCTATTCTTCATGGATGTGAACCCTAACCATTTAATTTTCTCTAACCTAGGTGTTTAGATCCAAGACTTAGTGTGGAGGCTTGATTTGGAGGCTTGGAGGCTTTAGGGTGGTGATTTCAAGGGTTTTGGAGACTTTGGCCTTGGGATTCCAACTCCCAAGAGGTAAACCCTAACTTTTTTCTTAGTGGTTGCTATTATATAGTGTAATTAGTGGTTTAGAACCTTTCTAGATCTTAAGGCTACCCGTGGGAGGAAGTTAGAACTTGTTTGGTTGTGTTTGGAGACTTTGACATTAGGGTTTGTGGCAATTTTGGGTAAAATCCGAGATTGACCCAATTTTGGGTGATGTCCTAGGTTAGACGGACCTAGGTAAACTTGCTTGGGTGTCTTGGGGGTTAGTTCGTATCTCCGTTCGGACACGTGAAGTCGTGTCGTAGAGAAATGGGCGTTTCGGGCGTTTTGGGGGTTTTCATCGTCGTAGGTTCTATGTGCGGGCGCATTTTTGCCACGGACCTAGAATCGACAAGTTAGCATTTTTTCTAGGATCTAGACATCGATTAAAACCCGTAGGTAAATTTTTGGCCGATTTCGAGTAGGTTTGGTGTGCATTTCAGGATGTTTTGTGAACCGCACACCACGTGTTCGTCGAAATGATCGAACGGCCATTTCGACTTAGTTTTTTGGTTTCGGGCTCGTGCGCGCGTTGGGTTAGCTTCGGGGAGTGTGTGCTAGAGTTTTCGAGTTATATTTTATATATTTATAATTATTTATTGGTGTTCGGGTCGTTGGGCGTGCGTTGGTGAGTGTTGTGTGTGTTGGGTGTGTTGTGTTATGTGTTGTGTTTATATATATGTATATATGATTATATATATATGTATGTGTATCTATATATATATATATATATATATAAGTATATGTGTATAAGTGTATAAGTGTCTATATATATATATATAAGTGTGTATATATATATATGGTTGTGTGTGTATATATATATGTATATATGTGTTTGTGTATATATATATATATATATGTGTGTGTGTGTGTGTGTGTGTGTGTGTATGTGTGTGTGTGTGGTGTGTCGAGAGCGAGCAGCGAAGGGGGAGTGTTGCAGCAGCGGGGGGAGCGTTGCAGCAGCGGGGGGGAGCACTGCAGCAGCGAGGGGGAGAAGAGGCGCAGCGCAGCAGCCAGCGAAGAGCGCAGCAGCAGCAGAATTAGAGAGGCAACCGCAACTGCAGTGCGGGGAGCAGCGAGGAGGAGGCAGCGCAGCGAAGCAGCCGGAGCAGCGAGGCCAGCGCGCTATAGCGCAGCGCTGTAATTGCAGCAGCAGTAGCAGCATGTTGCAATTGCAGCAGCAGCAAATGCAGCGGCAGTAGCAGAGTGTAGCAGCGGCAGTGCAGGCGTAGCATCGACAGTAGTGAGAGGGAGAGAGAGACCTATATCTATATGATAGATAGATAGATAGATAGATAGATAGATAGTTTAGTATAAGTAGATATGTATATAGTTAGATACATATATATTTGAGTTTGGGTATGGGTATGTATATATGTGTATGTGTGGATATATATACATATAGATATGTAGGTGTATATATATATGTGTATTAGATATATATATATTCTAGCCTAGATAATTACCTAGGTGTATATCTATATACATAAATAGTTAGCTAGAGGGGTAGTTAGTGAGGGATTAGAGGGATATCTCAATATCTTGAGATATCAAGGTATCTCAATACCTTGAGATACCCAAGGTATTAAGTATCGGAGCGGGGTTTTTGAGCAATTGCCTAGGAATAGTATTAGAGTTGCTTTTATATGTATATGTGTATATTATTACGTGTGCTAGCATAGGTTTTAGCAGGTATAGGCGGGGTGCGTAGCTTAGGTCGAGGTATTGGATACCGAGGGTATCCCGGTATCTCGAGGAGGCGAGTTTGAGGGTTTACTAGCTTAATGAGCTAGTTTTAACCTAGAATTTTTGGGGCACCCTAGTTTGACCTAGCGTTGACCATAATTGCCCTCGTTGACCATAAAAGTCAACGTTTGACCTAGAGTTGACTTTTTGGACCCGGGTTGACTTTTTGACCCGAATTTCACCGGTTCGACCCGTTCGACCTAGAATACCCTTAGAAGCCTGTTTTTAGTTATTTTATATCAGTTTAACTCTTTAGAACCCCATTTAACCTTGCTTTTGTAATAGGTTCTTGCGACGCCAGTTCGGATCTCGATCCTCATCGGTTGCTCAGGACGTCAGGCGAGTACCTACCTATGATTGTTTCCATTTCATGATAGCGTTTATATTACCTGTTCTAGAACTATAATACTTGATTCTGACACATTGTTTCACGAGATAGTACTAGTAGATCCCGTCATGAGATGCTATCTCCCTTACCGTGTTCAGCGGGTACTCTATCACGTGTATTTCATCATGTGCTTCGGATATTGATTCTCATGTGCTATCATGTGCTTCGTGTGCTCTCGCCTTCATGTGCGTGAGTTATTTATCATGTACGTAGCGTGTCGTAGTTGGATCCAAGAGTATTAGTGGGGGAGGGGAGTAGGAGTTGGTTATGTGATCAAAGCCAAACAGTATTCATGTGTATGTCGGTTATGCAACTCACGCATAAAGGAGTTATCGTAGATTATTAATGTGCAACCTAAGCCGATCACATAATGAACTTGTGCTCAAGGCACTTAGCTAGTATTCCTGTTTTCTCACATGAAGTTACTTCTCTAATACTTGTATTGTTCTCCAGTTTTACATTGCAGCTACTTTATCTGCTCCACCATGTATTTATTTTCCTGTGCATCTTGTATACTTTTCTATTGCTAGTCATATACACCTTACCATGTATTTGGAGTTGCTTTCAGAGTTATGTACTTCGCTCCAGTCCTGATTGGGCATATTTTTTCCAGAGGATCCTGAGGATTTTTGCCCGACATTCTACGGGCCGGGCGTCGAGGAGTGTTGTGACCCGGAGTCTGAGGAGGAGCCCGTCGAGGAGACGCTGTTAGCACCCTAGTTAGCTAGGTGGGTTTTCCTGGGTTGTTCCCAGTTGATATTCTAGATGACTGTATTTATTATTTTGTTGCTTCTGTGATGTTGTAGACTTTAGACTTGGACTGTATATTGGTTATTGTACTTGCTCCTTGTTTCTTTGTTTCTTTGTGATATCTTAGCGTGCTTTTACTCTTCCCCTAGTTATAGTGATTGAGGCATATATATACTGCGTGGTTGCCCTCCTTTTGGAGAGGTTATATTGACAGGTTTTGTGAGATATATAGATTTTGACCTAGAACGGACCTTTATAGCGTTCTACCGCCGATTCTGCAGCGTAGGCTGGACGTACCCACGACTCATGCCCGATTTTTTGGGTGCGGGTCGTGACACGTTTTTGGTGGTGGCCCATGCAGGTCTAGTTTCTAGGTTTACCTGCAATAGGATATAGGATATAGGCTGAGAGAGAGTGTGCTCAATCACAACTAGGACCCTTCCTGATTTCTTTTGCTATCTTTAATTTTTCTGAAATTTTTTTTTTTGCAATATTACTGTCCTTCCTTGATGATATCGTATCTTGTACCGTTGGTGATGTGATCTCAGGTTCTGTTTTTCTTGATTCCATTCCAGCACTTGCTTTATTTGATTCCGGTGCTTCCCATAGCTTTGTGTCTGTATCTTTTGCTGTTAGACACCATCTTGTTGCTGAACCTTTATCTAGACTCTGCAAGATCACGACCGGGGGTGGCATCATCCTAGTCAGTGATGTCTGCAGAGACCGAAGAGTTACCTTGGGAGGCCGGGAGTTGAGTGTGTGCCTACTCGTAATGCCACTTTCGAGCTATGACATTGTACTCGGGATGGATTGGTTGAGTATGCATTATTCTAGTATAGATTGTCGTGGAGGCAGAGTGTTGTTTAGTCCGCCGGGTGAGCCAGAGTTTGAGTTTGCCAGAGGAGCAGAGGGGCAGCGGAGCAGAGCGAGGGAGTCTTCTGCGGAGCCCTAGTGGTAGAGCCGAGGTTGCCACATCCACTGATAGCGGAGTTCATGGATGTCTTTCCGGAGGAGTTGCCAGGGTTACCTCCGGACAGAGATGTGGAGTTCTCTATAGACTTGGTGCCAGGCGCGGAGCCGATATCCCAGCACGTCTATAGAGTCAGCAACAGTGAGCTGATAGAGTTGAAGAAGCAGGTGAATGAGCTTCAGGACAAGGGATTTATCAGATCTAGTTCTTCTCCGTGGGGTGCTCCGGTACTTTTTGTGCCGAAGAAGGATGGGTCGATACGGATGTGTATCGACTATAGGGCTCTGAACAACCTCACAATCAAGAACAAGTATCCGCTGTCGCGTATTGATGATCTCTTTGACTAGTTGAGCGGAGTGAGGGTGTTTTCCAGGATTGATCTTAGGACAGGCTACCACCAGGTGAAGGTCAGGAGGGGGGATATTCCGAAGACAGCTTTTCGGACCAGGTATGGACAGTATGAGTTCATGGTAATGCCGTTTGTGTTGACTAATGCCCCGGCAGTGTTCATGAATCTGATGAACAAGGTGTTCCATCAGCATCTGGACAGTTTTGTGGTGGTGTTTATAGATGACATCTTGGTGTATTCGAAGACCCCAGAGGAGCATGAGGAGCATCTGAGGATAGTGCTGGAGACCCTCAGAAAGGAAAAGCTTTATGGAAAGCTTTTAAAGTGTGAGTTCTTCCTTGACAAGGTTGAATTCCTTGGTCATGTGGTGACTGGAGAGGGGATCTCGGTGGATCCGAAAAAGATCATGGCAGTTGAGGCATGGAGTGCTCCGAGTTCAGTAGCAGATGTCAGAAGTTTCCTATGACTGGCAGGTTACTACAGAAGATTTGTTCAGGATTTTTTTCCCGGATTGCAGAGCCGTTGTCCAGGCTGACTCGAAAGGACATGGAGTTTGTTTGGTCAGAGGAGTGCCAGATCGCCTTTAATGAGCTTAAGAGGAGGTTGAAGACAGCTCCAGTGTTGACGTTGCCATCAGGGTCTGGAGGATTCACTATCTATAGTGATGCATCGGGGAGGGACTAGGTTGTGTGTTGCAGCAGATTGGGAGGGTGATTGCCTATGCTTCTAGGCAATTACGTCCTCATGAGAAGAATTACCCTACCCATGATTTGGAGTTGGCAGCGGTCATCTTTGCTCTGAAGTTGTGGAAACACTATTTATACGGAGAGCGTGTGGAGATCTTCACAGACCACAAGAGCTTGAAGTATGTGTTTACCCAGAAAGAGCTGAATATAAGGCAGAGGAGATGGTTGGAGTTGATGAAAGACTTTGACATATTATTGTAGTACCATCCAGGGAAGGCGAACGTAGTTGCGGATGCGCTGAGCAGGTATCCGGTAGCTATGTGCCTGACTACAGATCGTTATCTTCTGGCAGATCTAGAGAGCTTAGGCATTGAGGTGATAGTGCCTGGAGTTGAGATACAGATGTGGGGACTGCAGATTCGGTCAGAGTTGGTAGACCGGATCAGGGCTACACAGTTTGAGGATGAGTTCCTGAGGAGCATCAGGGCACAGGTTCAGATTGGATTGTCAGATGACTTCACTATTGCTGATGATGGTTCATTACGACACGGAACCAGGTTGTGTGTGCCGAGTGGGTCATTGCGCGGGGAGGTTCTTCAGGAGGCACATCGATCCCAGTACTCTATGCATCCATGTGCCAATAAGATGTATAGAGATCTGAGAGAGCATGTATGGTGGTACAGGATGAAGCGGGAGGTAGCACGCTTCGTATCCCGATGCTTAGTGTGCCAACAGGTGAAGGCGGAAAGACAGAGGCCAGGAGGTTTGCTCCAGTCGTTACCCATTCCAGTGTGGAAATGGGAGCATGTGACCATCGATTTTGTTTCTGGACTTCCCCGTTATCCAGAAGGGAAGGATGCGATTTGGGTCATCGTAGACAGATTGACCAAATCGGCCCCCTTTCTACCATTCAAAGTGGATACGTCTACGGAGAGACTAGCAAAGATGTATGTGCGCCAGATAGTCAGACTGCATGGAGTTCCTGTGAGCATAGTATCAGACCGGGACAGTCGCTTTACTTCGCATTTCTGGAGGAGTCTGTAGGCTAGCTTGGGCACCCAGCTCAAGTTTAGTACTGCATATCACCCACAGACAGACGATCAGTCAGAGAGGACCATCCAGACACTTGAGGACATGCTTTGCACTTGTGTTTTAGATTTCAGAGGCTCTTGGGAGGATCACTTGCATTTGGTAGAGTTTACAACAGCTACCAAGCCAGTATCGAGATGTCACCATTCGAGGCATTGTATGGACGGAGGTATCGCACTCCGTTATCATGGGATAATGTAGGAGAGAGAGCTTTGCTTGGACCGAAGATGGTGGTTGATGCAGCGGAGAAGGTCAAGCTCATTAGAGATAGACTTCGGGTGGCGCAGGACAGGCAGCGGCATTGGGCCGATAGCCACCGAAGACCTTTGGAGTTTGAGGTATAGCTTAGAATCAAGATTTTTTTTCTTGTATTTGCTTGTGATTGCTTGTTTTAGATTAAGTGCTGAGACCTTGTTTGTGCTAGGTTGGAGATCTGGTGTTCCTGAGGATTTCTCCGACGCGGGGCACTATTCGCTTCGATGGAGGCAGAAAGCTTAGCCCACGTTTCGTTGGACCCTTCAGCATCCTTGAGAGGGTCGGCGCTGTGGCGTATAGGCTAGATTTGCCGCCTACGCTAGAGGGAGTTCATGATGTGTTCCACGTGTCGCAGTTGAGATGGTACGTGGTGGATCCCAGTTACGTATTGGATCACTCAGAGATCGTGGTGGGCCCGACTCTTAGCTATCCAGAGCAGCCGGTGGAGATTCTGGATCAGCGGGAGAAGGTGTTGAGGAACCAGACTATTCCCTTGGTTCGCGTCGCGTGGAGGCATCACTCTCCAGGTGAGTCAACCTGGGAGAGGGAGGATGAAATGCGCGAGCGATACCCTTATATTTTCGAGCCCTGAGGTATGGTTCTTTTCTTTTTCTTGCATTCTTGTCCTAGTTTCGTCTTTTAATTTCGAGGACGAAATTATTTTAAGGAGGGTAGGCTTGTCACTACTCGATTCTGGAAAATAGGAATTTTATTTTATTTTTTATTTGGTAATTGTGTATTGTTTATAAATAATTATATTTATATTTAATTAGTGATTGTATTATTTTTCTATTGGTTGTTTTAGAGTTTTGGCTAGTCTGGACCCATGTCAGACCCTAGTGGACCCATGTTCGACCCAACCAACACCCTTGTGAGACCTATTTTTGGGTTTAGAATAATTATTATATTTTATTTTAGTTAGTTGGAGGGATTAGGAGTTAATTTGAGTGCTTTTGGAACTCCAAACCCAAAACCCAAGTTGCATGACTAAATGAGAGGGTGTTTTAGTCATTTGTCTTAATGTAAACCTATTTTTACTTATGTGGCAAGCCCTTCCCTACTCACCCAGACCGAAACCAGCAGCCCCCCCCCCCCATTCTCTTCTTTATTCCATTTTCTTCTTCATCTTCTCCACTCTTTCTTCTTCTTTTCTTCTTCCCACTTCCTATTTCAAGCAAGTAAGTAAGTCATTTCTTCTTTTTCTTCTTCTATTCTTCATGGATGTGAACCCTAACCATTTGATTTTCCCTAACCTAGGTGTTTAGAGCCTAGACTTAGTGTGGAGGCTTGATTTGGAGACTTGGAGGCTTGAGGGTGGTGATTTCAAGGGTTTTGGAGATTTTAGCCTTGGGATTCCAACTCCCAAGAGGTAAATCCTAACTTTCTTCTAAGTGGTTGCTATTATATAGTATAATTAGTGGTTTAGAATCTTTGTAGACCTTAAGGCTACCCGTGGGAGGAAGTTAGAACTTGTTTGGTTGTGTTTGGAGACTTTGACATAAGGTTTTGTGTCAATTTTGGATGAAATCCGAGATTGACCCAATTTTGGGTGATGCCCTAGGTTAGACGGACCTAGGTAGACATGCTTGGTGTCTTGGGGGTTAGTACGTGTCTCCGTTCGGACACGTGAAGTAGTATCGCAGAAAAATGGGCGTTTCGGGCATTTTGGGGGTTTTTGTCGTCGTAGGTTCTATGTGCATGCGCGTTTTTGCCACGGACCTAGAATCGACGAGTTAGAATTTTTTTCTAGGATCTAGACATCGATTAGAACCCATGGATAAATTTTGGGCCGATTCCGAGTAGGTTTGGTGTGCGTTTCAGGAGGTTTTGCGAACCGCACACCACGTGTTCGTCGAAATGACCGAACGGCCATTTCGACTTAGTTTCTTGGTTTCGGGCTCGTGCGCGCGTTGGGCAAGCTTCGGGGAGTGTATGCTAGAGTTTTCGAGTTATATTTTATATATTTATAGTTATTTATTGGTGTTCGGGTCGTTGGACGTGCGTTGGTGAGTGTTGTGTATGTTGGGTGTGTTGTGTTGTGTGTTGTGTGTGTTGTGTTTATATATATATATATATGATTATATATATATGTATGTGTATCTATATATATATATATAAGTATATGTGTATAAGTGGATATGTGTCTATATATATATAAGTGTGTGTATATATATATATGGTTGTGTGTGTATATATATATGTATATGTGTGTGTATATATATATATATATATGTGTGTGTGTGTGTGTGTGTGTGTGTGTGTGTGTGTGTGTGTGATTGTGTGTACGTGTGGTGTATCGAGAGCGAGCAGCGAGGGGGGAGCGCTGCAGCAGCGGGGGGAGCACTGCAGCAGCGAGGGGGAGAAGAGGTGCAACGCAGCAGCCAGCGAAGAGCGCAGCAGCAGCAGAATTAGAGGGGCAGCAGCAGCTGCTGTGCGGGGAGCAGCGAGGAGGAGGCAGCATAGCAAAGCAGTCGCAGCAGCGAGGCCAGCGCGCTGCAGCGCAGCGCAGCAAGCGCAGCAGCAGCAGCAGCAACAGCATGGTGCAATTGCAGCAGCAGCAAACGCAGCGGCAGTAGCAGAGTGTAGCAGCGGCAGTGCAGGCATAGCATCGACAGTAGTGAGGGGGAGAGAGAGACCTATATCTATATGATAGATAGATAGATAGATAGATAGATAGATAGATAGATAGATAGATAGTTTAGTATAAGTAGATATGTATATAGTTAGATACATATATATTTGAGTTTGGGTATGGGTATGTATATATGTGTATGCGTGGATATATATACATATAGATATGTAGGTGTATATATATATATGTGTGTTAGATATATATATTCTAGCCTAGATAATTACCTAGGTGTATATCTATATACATAAATAGTTTGCTAGAGGGGTAGTTATTGAGGGATTAGAGGGATATCTCAATACCTTGAGATATCAAGGTATCTCAATACCTTGAGATACCCAAGGTATTGAGTATCGGAGCGGGGTTTTTGAGCAATTGCCTAGGAATAGTATTAGAGTTGCTTTTATATGTATATGTGTATATTATTATGCGTGCTAGCATAGGTTTTAGCGGGTATAGGCGGGGTGCGTAGCTTAGGTCGAGGTATTGGATACCGAGGGTATCGCGGTATCTCGAGGAGGCGAGTTTGAGGGTTTACTAGCTTAATGAGCTAGTTTTGACCTAAAATTTTAGGGGCACCCTAGTTTGACTTAGCGTTGACCATAATTGCCCTCGTTGACCGTAAAAGTCAATGTTTGACCTAGTTTTGACCTAGAGGTGACTTTTTGGACCCCGGGTTGACTTTTTGACCCGAATTTCACCGGTTCGACCCGTTCGACCTAGAATACCCCTAGAAGCCTGTTTTTAGTTATTTTATATCAGTTTAACTCTTTAGAACCCCATTTAACCTTGCTTTTCGTAATAGGTTCTTGCGACGCCAGTCCGAATCTCGATCCTCATCGGTTGCTCAGGACATCAGGCGAGTACCTACCTCTGATTATTTCAATTTCATGATAGTGTTTATATCACCTGTTCTAGAACTGTAATACTTGATTCTGACATATTGTTTCATGAGCTGGTACAAGTGGATCCCGTCATGTGATACTATCCCCCTTACCGTGTTCAGCGGGTACTCTATCACGTGTATTTCATCATGTGCTTCGGGTATTGATTCTCATGTGCTATCATGTGCTTCGTGTGCTCTCGCCTTCATGTGCGCGAGTTATTTATCATGTATGTAACGTGTCGTGGTTGGATCCAAGAGTATTAGTGGGGGAGGGGATTAGGAGTTGGTTATGTGATCAAAGCCAAACAGTATTCATGTGTATGTCGGTTATGCAACTCACGCATAACGGAGTTATCGTAGATTATTCATGTGCAACCTAAGCCGATCACATAACGAACTTGTTCTCAAGGCACTTAGCTAGTATTCCTGTTTTATCACATGAAGTTACTTCTCTACTACTTGTATTGTTCTCCAGTTTTACATTGCAGCTACTTTATCTTCTCCACCATGTATTTATTTTCCTGTGCATCTTGTATACTTTTCTATTGCTAGTCATATACACCTTACCATGTATTTGGAGTTGCTTTCAGAGTTATGTACTTCGCTCCAGTCCTGACTGGGCATATTTTGTCCAGAGGATCCTGAGGATTTTTGCTCGACATTCTACGGGCCGGGCGTCGAGGAGTGTTGTGACCCGGAGTCTGAGGAGGAGCCCGTCGTGGAGACGCCGTTAGCACCCTAGTTAGCTAAGTGGGTTTTCCTGGGTTGTTCCCAGTTGATACTCTTGATGACTGTATTTATTATTTTGTTGCTTCTGTGATGTTGTAGACTTTAGACTTGGACTGTATATTGGTTATTGTACTTGCTCCTTATTTTTTTGTTTCTTTGTGATATCTTATCGTGCTTTTACTCTTCCCCTAGTTATTGTGATTGAGGCATATATATACAGCGTGGTTGCCATCCTTTTGGAGAGGTTATATTGACAGGTTTTGTGAGATGAATAGATTGTGACCTAGAACGGACCTTTACATCGTTCTACCGCCGATTCTGCGGCATAGGCTGGACGTAGACATGATGCATGCCCGATTTTTTGGGTGCGGGTCATGACATGATTGCTTATTTTAGATTAAGTGTTGAGACCTTGTTTGTGCTAGGTTGGTGATCTGGTGTTCCTGAGGATTTCTCCGACGTGGGGCACTATTCGCTTCGGTGAAGGTGGGAAGCTTAGCCCACGTTTCGTCGAACCCTTCAGCATCCTTGAGAGGGTCGGCGTTGTGGCGTATAGGCTAGAATTGCCGCCTACGCTAGAGGGAGTTTATGATGTGTTCCACGTGTTGCAGTTGAGACGGTACATGGCGGATCCCAGTCACGTATTGGATCACTCATAGATTGTGGTGGGCCCTACTCTTAGCTATCCAGAGCAGCCGGTAGAGATTCTGGATTAGCGGGAGAAGGTGTTGAGGAACCAGACTATTTTCTTGGTTCGCGTCACATGGAGGCATCACTCTCCAGGTGAGTCGACCTGGGAGAGGGAGGATGAAATGCGCGAGCGATACCCTTATCTTTTCGAGCCTTGAGGTATGGTTCTTTATTTTCCTTTCATTCCTGTCCTAGTTTCGTCTTTTAATTTCGAGGACAAAATTATTTTAAGGAGGGTAGGCTTGTCACTACCCAATTCTAAAAATAGGATTTTCTTTTTATTTTAAATTGGAAAAGTGTGTATTGATCATAAATATTTGTATTTATATTTAATTAGTTTGATGCATTTATTTTTATTGGTTGTTTTAGGGTTTTGGCTAGTTTGGACCCGTGTCAGACCCTATTGGACCTTGTCAGACCCTTGTCAGACTCAACCCTTGGTGTAGAATAGTTATTTTATCTTTAATTATCTAGTTGAGTTATTTTGGATTAGTTAGATTAGTTTAAGAAATCCTAAACCTAAAACCCTAGTTTGGAAGACTTAAGTTGAGGGTATTGTGGTCTTTGTGTTAGGCTTCTAACCATAACCCTATTTCTCCTATATGCCCCCCCTTCCTTTTGATTTCCTTCCACTTTATTTTCCTCCATCCATTCTCTTTCTTTAATTCTTTCATTTACTTCTCTACAATTCCAAGTAAGTATTTTCACCTTCCCTCTCTTCCTTCATTTACTTCTCTCATTAATGTAAACCCTAATCTTCCATTCTTTCTAACCTAGGTGTGTAGAGCCTAGATTTGGTGTAGAAGCTTGGTTTGGAGGCTTGGAGGCTTGGTGTGGTAAATTCTAGGATTTTTGGAGACTTTGGCCTTGGGATTTCAACTCCCAAGAGCTAAACCCTAACTTTCCTCTTAGTGATTACTTTAATATAGTGTAATTAGTAGTTTAGAATCTTTCTAGATCTTAGGGCTACCCATGGAAGGAAGTTCGAACTTGTTTGGATAGGTTTGGAGACTTTGACCTAGGATTTTGTGTCAATTTCGGGTAAAATCTGAGATTGGCCTATTTTGGGGGGTGCCCTAGGTTAGACGGAGCTAGATAGATGTATTTGGGAGTCTTGAGGGTAGGTTCATGTCCCCGTTCGGACACGCGAGGTCTTATCGCGGAGTTTTGGGCGTTTCGGGCAATTTGGGGGTTTTTCTTCTCCGTGGGTTCCACGTGCATGTAAAATTTTGCCACGGACCTAGAATCGGAGAGTTAGCATTTTTGAGAGGTTTTAGACGTTGTTTAGAATACGTGGGTAAATTTTGGGTCGATTTCGATTAGGTTTGGCATGCGCTTTGCGAGGTTTCGTAAGCCGCACTCCAAGTGTTCGTCGAAATGACCAAATGGCCATTTTGACTTGGTTTCTAGGTTTTGGACTTGTGCGCGGGTTGGTTTAGCCTTGGAGAGTGTGTATTAGAGTTTTTGAGTTTATATTTGTATATATATATGTATTTATATGTATATGGGTGAGTATGTGTGTATTGGTGTGTTTGGGGGTGAGTGTGTTTGAGTGTGTATGGGTGTGGTTGTATGTGTGTTTGTGTGTAGTGTGTGAGTGTTGAGGATAGGTGTGTGTTTGAGTGAGTGAGATAAGGACAGTGAGTGAGTGAGATTGGAGGAATGGAAGAGGGATTGAGAGAGGGATCGAGATCGGGAGTGAGATTGAGACAGAGGGAGCAGCAGCAGGTAGTAGCAGCAGCATGCATCACCAACATCAACAGCAATAATAACACCCCCTTTAGCTACTAGAGATGAGAGAGAGAGAGAGAGATTATATATATAAAATATATGTATATATATATATATATATATATATATATATATATATATATATATATATATATATATATATATATATATATATATATATATATATATATATATATATATATATATATATATATATATATATATATATATATATATATATATATATAGGTATAGTGAGATGTATAGTTAGTGAGATGAGAAGAGTAAGGTAAGGTATCTCAATACCTTGAGATATCAAGGTATTGAGGTAATGGGTATCGGGGCGAGGTTTTGGGCTTTTGCCTAGGAATTGGGTTAGAGTTGGTTATATATATATATATATATATATATATATATATATATATATATATATATATATATATATATATATATATATATATATACGTGTTAAGGTATATATTAGTGGGTATAGGCGGGGTGTATAGCGTAGGTTGATATGTCGGATACCGAGGGTATCCTGGTATCTCAAAGAGGCAAGTTTGAGGGTTTACTAGCTTAATGAGCTAGTTTTGACCTAGAATTTTAGGGGCACCCTAGTTTGACCTAGAGTTGACCTTAATTGCCCCGGTTGACCACTAAAGTCAACTTTTGACCTAGTTTCGGCCTAGAGTTGACTTTTTGGACCCTGGGTTAACTTTTGACCCAGATTTCACCGGTTTGACCCGTTTGACCTAGAACAACACTAGAAGCTTATTTTTAGTTATTTTATATATGTTTAACTCTTTAGAACCCTGTTTAACCTTGATTTTTGCAATAGGTCTTTGTGACGCCAGTCCGGATCTCGATCCTCACCTCTGATTGTTTTTATTTCATGATAGCGTATATATCACCTGTTCTAGAACTATTAATACTTGATTCTCACACATTGTTTCATGAGCTGGTACTAGTTGGATCCCGTCATGAGATGTTATCCCCCTTACCGTGTTTAGCGGGTACTCTATCACATGTATTTTATCATATGCTTCGGGTATCGATTCTAATGTGCTACATGTGCTTCGTGTGCTCTCGCTTTCATGTGCGCGAGTTATTTATCATGTATGTAGCGTGTCGTAGTTGGATCCAAAAGTATTAGTGGGGGAAGGGAGTAATTATTTGTTATGTGATCAAATCCAAACAGTATTCATGTGTATGTCGGTTATGCAACTCACGCATAACGGAGTTATCGTAGAATAAATTATGTGCAACCCAAGCCGATCACATAACGAACTTGTGCTCAAGGAACTTAGCTAGTATTCCTATTTTCTCACATGCAGTTACTTCTCGACTACTTATATTGTTCCCTAGTTTTACATTACAGTTACTTTATCAGTTCTACCATGTATTTACTTTCCTGTGCATCTTGTATTCTTTTCTATTGCTAGTCATATACACCTTACCATGTATTTGGAGTTTACTCCAATCCTGATTGGATATATTTTTCAGAGGATCATGAGGACTTTTGTCCGACTTACTACGGGCCAGGCGTCGATGATTGTTGCGACCCTGAGATAGAGGAGGATCCCATCCCAACTAAGAAGATGCTGCTAGCGCCCTAGTATAGCTAGGTGGGTTTTACTGGGTTTGTTCCCAGTTGGTTTTGGATGACTGTATTATTTATTTTGCTGCTACTGTGAGATGTTGTAGACTCTTAGACTTGGACTATATATTTTGGATATTGTACTTGCTCTCTTTGATTCTTTGTTTCTTTTGTTGATATCTTATCGTGCTTTTACTCTTCCCCTAATTATTGTGATTGAGTTTATGTATATATTGTAATGTTGTCCTCCTTTTGGAGAGGTTATCTTGACAGGTTATTATGAAATATAGATAGTTGTGACCTAGACAGCGTTCTACCGCCGATTTTGTGGCGTAGGCTGGACGTACCCACGACTCATGCCCGATTTTTCGGGTACGGGTCATGACAGAACCCAACCACCACTCCATCATTAATTTCCCTAAAGGGTAATTAAATGACATTGAGGGAGGGGGGTCTCGAACCCACGACCTCCCCGTCCGGATGCATCGGTCTTAACTATTAGATTAGACGTCATATATATATATATATATATATATATATATATATATATATATATATATATATATATATAATGGTGCTAGGGTTTGCTCCAAGGGTGGGCGACCCTGGAGCTGGAAGCTCGGTAGCACCGTTAGGGTAAAACGAAGAAGATAATAGACCAGATCAAGGAGGGGACCCGATGGTACAAAGTAGAGGAGGAGGCTAGAAGACGGTGGAAAGGAGGCGACGTTCAAATCCGGCCAATCGTCACGTCATGGCGGGAGGGGGAGAGCATAGGGCCAAGTCAGACGCAGTGCAATATGGATGGATAAATCTAAATTCCAATCATGGAGGACGTAGCCAAAGGTGATGCAAGATGTCCCTAAGATCGTAATACAATTATAACATAAGGGAGCGGAGGGCCAGCCTGGGGAGGGGGTCCGAGGCTAGGAAAATAATAGAAAGATGGCAGGATCTCCATATCAGAACCGACCATTGCAGCGTGATGAGACTATACGAGGACCTGTACCGAAACTGGTGTCATGGGCAAAACTATGTAAGCCAAACGAAGGTGGAAGAGGAGGTCGATACAAAATATGTTGAACCTAGCATTATTAAAAGGAGGAAGGTGGTAGAGATCACAAGTGACGACATCTAAAAAATAGTCGAATACTGGAAGAATACTCTTATTCTATATGTGATGGGAAACAAACCATTATATGGACAGTTAAGGGCATATGCGCTCATAATATGGCGACCAAAAGGTACTATAGAGATCTTTTCTCGTGAACATAGGTTTTATTTTATCAAATTTCCCTTGCGGAAGATCTAGAGAGGATATTGGGAGGGGGTCCATGGAAGTTTGATGGCCGGCTGGTCATTATAAAATGTTGGAATCCAGAATCAAACTTTGAGAAGGACAGGTTAACTACTGTGCCAGTCTGGATCAAGTTACCGTGGTTGTCGTCGTAGTTATGGAGTATCCCCTCAATCAGGAAGATAGCAAGCATGGAGGGTAAACCAATAAAAATGGTACCCCTACGGCGTGCAGTAAGTGGTTGACATACGCCCGGGTATTCATGGAGATCGACGTAACAAGCGACCTAGCATGAAAAGTAGACGTATTCCTGCCTAATGGAGAGTTGACTACACAGAACATAGAATACGATTAGGTTATTCCTTTATATAGGAAATGTAAATGCTTCGGTGTTACTCCCCGATCCCAGAATACTAGGTAAATACAAGTACTGACATGGCCAACCATACCTTGTAGAATACTGAAGTAAGCCTCAATGCGCTAAGGTTGTCAAGAAGACAAATGGGTGGACTCTAGCATTTTATGACGTCAGTCTTAAGGCCGACAGATCCTAGTATCTTAATCCATCACCAATAATTTCAAGGGTATATCATACATGAATGTAAAGAGGCATTCCAAAATACATACCACATATGATCATGAAGCTAGTGAATACAAAATGCTGCACTAGCAGAGTATAATTTATACATGATTAAATATACCCGCCATGGTCTTATATATATATATATATATATATATATATATATATATATATATCATTTTCATTGTAATCTCAAAAATATAAGGAGCTAACTCTACCCCTTGCTAACACCACAAATCGAGAAATCAAAACGAGGGGTGGAAGAAGGAAATCCACTCGTGAGCTTCGTTCGCAGTCCTACGAGTGCGAGCCATCTTGCTGGAAGTACGGAGGATCCTGGTTCTCTTCGGGTAAATCTGGACAAGCAAAACTAGTGGGGTCAGAACACCAAGCAACAAGTACCACAAATAAGCTCAAGGTGTTAACCAAATCAACAATTAGCAGAAATAAGTGACAAACAAATAACTAAATAAATATGGGTTAAACTTTGTACGGTACCAATGTACCTATCTTGATAAAATAACTATAAGGACGGTGCACTGATAACAAACTAATTATAAAGAAATGTAAGGCAACAAGCTGCAAGAGGGCATAGGAACTACTCTGGACATTGAGAAGATCTGTTCAAGTCTTCTAGACATAAGTTTTCACAAACTTGAGAAGATTGATGGGCTACACTTCTATCATTTGATGAGGAAGGAGTCCTCTGTCAAGTGATGGATGCGTGTAACCAGATCCTGGATCTACCATTCCTGCGGATGGAGAAGAACTGGAGGCTAGCATCGCAGGACACGCACATTCCAAAAGGAAGGAAGACGAAATCTGATGCAAGTTGTATTTGGCTCGTGGAGACTGGAACTATGCGTGAGTTATTTCTGCGCATGGCTTTGCTTGGCGCATGACAGAACTCGACGCATTGCAGTCTCAGCACATGGAAGCAGTTGGCGCATGGATTGGCACAGTGTGTGACTTGTTTCTGCATATGGTGTTCATGGCAGTCTCTGTACATCGAAGGCTCGGTGCAAGATAGTCTTTGTGCATGGCGCTCCTTCGACGCATGGTAGAACTTGGTGCATGTCACGACTTGAGCATGGAAGCACCCTTGTGGCTGGCTCTGAGCAAGGTCTATGCGCAACCAGGTTGTAGGCATAGGGTTATGCGCAACTTGGCGCATGTCTCTTCGAGCATGAAGGACAATGAGAATGAGAATTGCTGATTCATTTCTAAACCAAAATAGCAAGGTAAAAGCTTAACTTGGTTAATTTGATTACTTAACTTGGTTTCTATGATTGTGCAAATTAAGTCATCTAGCGTGGTTGCTGACTAGTGGATGGACAGTGGTACATCTAGCCACGTGTGCTCTAGGAAGAGCTGTTCACCAAGGTCGAGCTTGTCACAAAAGAAGGTCTCGATACTGAACAATAATCAAGCAGAGGATTTGGGGATTGGGACAATGGTTCTGGACTTTGAGAAGTCATAGTCAAAGAAAAACGTCTAGCAACGTACCAGTGATTACCAAGGACCTGATCTCAGAAAGTCTATTACAGACTTGAATGTGAACATCCACAGTTGCCAGATGGTGATATCTTGGCAGGAGACATAATTTGAAACAAGGCATTCTATATCATATGGATGTTTGAGCTTCTTCTTGCGAGTGAAATCTTATTGTAAAAGTTGTGGGACCCCAGACTAGGACATGTACTCTGTACCGCAAGATGTCTAGTCTAGGACGTATCTCCAAATATGGGGGATAAGGAGGTGGAGAAGTGTGAAGTCTGTGCATAGATAAAGATCATAAGAAAGTCGTTCCAATGGGTGAAACGAAGCACATATCTTCTAGAGTTGGCGCACTCAGATATCTGTGACTTCAAGCAGTTCTCCACAAGGTCAAGATGAAGTATTTCATTACATTCATTGTTGATTTCTCTGGGTGTACGTTCTTCTATCTGCTCAAGTTAAAAAATAAAGCATTTGATAATTTCAAGGATTTCAGGGCTGAGGCTGAACGTTAAAACAACTCAAGAGACTCAGCAGTGATTGAGGTGGAGAGTATAGGCCTATTGAATTTGCATCATTCTATAAAGAATATGGAATTATCAATGAGACAACTGCTACGTATTCTTCTCAATCAAATAGAGTAGCAAAAAGGAAGAACATGACGTTGATAGAGATGATGACATCAAGACTGTTGATTGTGGGTCTTCCAAACTATTTCGTGGGAGAAGCTACGTTGACAGCTACGTTCATTCTGAATAAAGTATCGCACGCAACTTCCAATATCACTCCTCATGAACTCTGGTTCATAGTCGGACCCAACTTGAATGTCATTCGAGTATGGGGGTGTCTGGCATATATGAAGCTTCCGGACTTGAAGATTCAGAAGCGGGGGACAAGGACTACAAAAGCTATATTCTTGGGATATGCTGAAAAGAGTGATGCTCGGAGTTTCCTTGATAGCAATTCTAACTATACCATTGAATCTCGCAACCTAGAATTCTTCGAAAATAAATTTGCATGGCACAAAAAAGTTATTATCGCGGACATTCCGAAAAATAATATAAGTGCACTGGAGGCTAACGCTTCGAATGAAGACGTAGTCCAAGAAGAAGTTTTCATACCAGAGACAATGTTCGAACCAGAACTCGTGGAACCGAGAACTAAGCGAGTGAGAAGACGGAATGACTTCGGAGATAACTTCATCACCTATAATGTAAAATTAGATCCGCTTACCTATTATGAGGCGATGAACACCAGAGACGCTATCTTTTGGAGGGAGGCTATAAATGATGAGTATGACTCAATAACCTCCAACAAAACTTGGGTATTGGTCGATCTTCCTGAAGGATCTAAACCAATCAGATGCAAGTGGATCTTCAAGAAGAAGATGAAGGTCGATGGAACTATTAATAAGTTCAAGGTAAGGCTAGTGTCCAAAGGATTTTTTCAGAAATAGGGAACCGACTACTTCGACACATATACTCCAGTAGCGCGGATGACGACCATCAGGATATTGATTACTCTAAGTGCAATTCACAAGATAGGTATACATCAAATGGATGTTAAAATAGCATTTTTGAATAGATAGTTGTCCGAAGAGATTTACATGCAACATCCCGAAGATTGATCGTCAAAGTCCTTGAAGACAAAGTCTGTAAGTTGGTAAAATTATTATACCGTTTAAAGCAAGCTCCCAAGATGTGGCACAAGAAGTTTGATAAAGGCATATGATCAAACGGTTACAGGATCAGCGAGACATACAAGTGTGTTTATACAAAGTTTGCTGACGGAAGAGGAGTCATCGTTTGTCTGTACGTGGACGACATGTTGATCCTAGGCACGGATCTAGCAAAAGTCACTAAGACAAACAAGTTTCTCTCATCCAAGTTCAGTATGAAGGACTTGGGGGAAGCTTATACTATCCTCGGAATAAAGATCATCTAGATGGACACTGGAGTGGAGCTGTCATAGTCTCATTATATTGAGAAGATGCTCACACGCTATGGATATCAGGAAATTTCAGGGATCGATACTCCGTACATGTGTGACAAGTAGCTGAAGCCAAATCCTAAGAAAAGCGTCAGGCAGCTGGAGTATTCAAACGTCATCGAGAGTTTTATGTATGCAACAACTGCCATAAGGCCTGACATAGCTTTTCTTGTGGGGATGCTGAGTCGATTCATGAGCAACCCAGGGGTGGATCACTGGAAGGCTGTGAAAAGAGTGATGAGATATCTCAGGAGGACTCAAAAGTATGCACTTCACTACAACGGGTATCCGATAGTAGTGGAAGGCTTCAGTGATGTAAACTGGTGTTAAAAAGTAGAGAGCGAAAGGTCCACAGGAGGATACATCTTTTCTATGGTTAGATCTACTATATCGTGGAAGTCGAAGAAGAAGACTATGCTCTCTCATTCCTCGATGGAATCTGAGTTCTATGCACTGGCGGCTGCAACGGATAAAGCAGAATGGCTTCAGGAGCTCATGTATGATCTTCTATTGGTTTGTGCGTAGATTTCGGCGGTACCGATATACTGTGACAACCAGGCGACTGCATTGGTGGCATCAAATGGCCTCTTCAATTGTAAGAAAAGGACTATGTGGTTGAGGCACAGGGAAATGAATAATCTGATAAAGACTGGAGTCATTACCGTGATTGATGTTCGGAGTCAGGAGAACCTGGCGGATCCATTCACCAAAGATCTCAAGCACCAGCTGGTCGAGGATACAACAGTTAAAATGGGCTTGAAGACACTCTGATATTGTGTCTTTGTAATTCTACCATAAAGTTTTATTCTATTAGTTTATAGAAAAATTTACTAGGCATCTAGCTTTTGGTTCAAAGAATGACTATTGACTAGAAGAATATCAGGAATAGTGGGTAGTCCTTTGAGATATTGAAGGGTTACGGACTCAGAACGACTGTTGTCTACTATTTATTCTTTGTGTAGAACAAGTCCTGTAGGAGGATGGCTTAGACGCCTTAATGAGTTCTCAGACATTTTGAATGTCTGGTGTGCTTTGCAAAAAGTCTGGTAGCGCAGCACTACAAAGGACCGTAAGGTCTCCATGCCACTGTGGGTGACACCACCATGAGGTTCCTCGATAGGGTAATGCCTCAGCTTCGCGAGCCATGTCACAGCGGCAGTAGCACCGCACATAGACAGGTAGCCTAATGTTGTAGAATGAAGAGTGGTAGACAGCACTACAAAGAGGTCGGTGACCTCATATTACAGTGGTGTGACAACACAAAGGTAAAAGATGTAAATCCTCGGCTACGTGAGCCATGTCACAGCAGCGTAACACCGCAAGGAAGTGCAAGGCTTCATGCTAGGTAGTTTGGCACTACAAAGAGGCAGAGACCTCATGCTATAGTGGATGACACCACATGATGTAGTGAACCTCTGCTTTAGTCTATGTCATAGTGGCGTAGCACCGTAATGATGCACAAGGCTTTATGCCAAGGACTCTTTAAAAGAACTCACCTATAGCGTATGAAAATAGATACATATCCTCTCTTGATGGAAAACTTGTAGACGTCCTAAATACATACAACAAAACCAGGCGTGCACAGGGCCTTTAATGTGTAACCAGAAACACAGCTGATATTTTTGTGTGAGTGAAAAGAATTGCAACTATGGTGCAAAATTCAAGGCTTAGTCTATTCTTGTATCATACTTCTATTTGACCCATGCAGGAAGATTCAAGTCGAAGTGACATCTATCCTAATGCATGATGGGCAGTCACTGTGGGGAATGCTCAACCCATATATTGAGATATGTAGGGGATTATTGGTGTTTTTGCCTTTGGACTAGTGAAAGATAGTCCTACATCGGCTACACCACCAAGTGGATATCTAAATATAATGCTTTGCTTATGTTGAGGTATGCACATAGGGTGTGGTAAGGCGCATACTTGCCATGTGTGGGTATTTTCCTAGGAGAAAAAAGGATTAACTCCTCATGAAAGCATTTATATTTTTTGTCATGCTCTTGGAATTTATTCCATAGGCTCGGACTCGAACTCGGACTCAGGCTTAAGGGCGCAGAGTGGCGCTTTATTGGCGCACTTTGCACGACAAATCTTGCTTTGAGAGCCGGTGGTTTTGATCACCCCAGCATGAGTTCTGTTTAGATCTTTCTTCTTCTCTTTGTTCTGTTCTATCTCATTGTAGCATCTGCGAACGTAAAGAGAAAAAATAATCTATTATAGCTTCTTTTTCCTTGTAGTCAGTTTGTAACATGTGGTGTGCTTCTTAGGTTGTGCATCACTTGAAGAGAGACACTTGCGAGTTTTTGGTGTGCCATCATCTCCCTTGGTTCTTTGTGATCCGTTGGAATTGAGTTCTTCAGGGGGCAAACTTGTTTGCCGGAAGCTCTGTGTCTCGACGACAACTTGGGTTCTAGGAGAAAATATGTTACGCCCCAGTCCCAAAATACGTAGGACCAGGAATACGCGACACGCCAGCTACGCATTCGACCAGACTCTGGTGTGACTCGAATACGTATAAGCTGTAATATAAAGGGCACTATCTAAATATCCCATAAATGTAAACATCTATGTCTCAATCCACAATAAACAAAAATATACAAGAAAGAGTTATATGTGCTAAAGTCGGCCGCCCAATAACACACAAACTCGAATAGACTCGGAAAGAGATGAGTCTACGAAAACTAGGCTACAACAGCAGATGAATAATCAATACGAATAAAGTAACCATAATGCCGGTAGAAATGATATGAGTACCTGGTACAGTGCCCGCAAGATATGCCACTCCATCAGCAACTCCAAGTGCCCCATAATCGTCTATGCTGCAAAACTGGTAGGGAACCAGGTCCTCAGAGGGACGTAAAAAGGTACAAAAATATAGCATGCCAATGTACAACAGAAAGTACAAGTGCAACGATGGTGTAGTCTAGCATGACCAACTAAGTGAGACACAGTTTGAAGACAATGTTCGACGCGTGGGCTGTCCAAAATAAAATCGTAGCTCCGGACACGGAAACACACGGGACGTACCGCAGCTTCGGGCAAAGAGTCACACGGGTGATACAACTACACTAGATACAGGATCACTACATATACAATACATATACATATATAAGCACGTAAAGAGGAGCCTAAACGTCTAGTAACTGTCTTCCCCATCCCAAGCGGTCAACGATTGTGCGTTGAACCTGAACCTCTATCTAACAGTCTCGTCACACAGAAATAATTCAACAGACGCGACCCTAAGATCGTCCCAGTCTCCGGTCATGATGTCAGTATCAGGATACAGGAAATCTGGCACGATAACAGTGTATGAATGTGTCCTGGGGTAATAATATACTCAGGTACGTACATCGAGGTGTTACGAACATCTAACATTCGTTACAAGATGTTACGACGAACGTCTGCACCCGGTTGTGATCCGGACGCGAAGTAACGATCTAAATCAAACACGCGCACAATGTAAATAGTGAAACAATAAATATCTGGTAACTGAAATACAGGGTGGCAATGTACACTTGCCTGCGTCCGGCTGCTGATGACGAGGATTCGGTACAACGTCCAAGTCCGCGGGTCCCGTAGTACCTAGAGACGAGATACAAGCTTAAATCAATAACTATCAATAGACTAAATAAGATGCGTCACACGTCTAATTATATGTTCAAACTTGGTTACAACTTACATGGTCACGAAGCTAGAGGGTTGACCAAGGTAGACTAAGGGTATGTTACTTCTGATCCAATTAAACATCTGTACAATATCATCTAACAAATCCTCCATCCTACTACATTCATCACGGTGTTCATCAATATTTTATGTATGATTGTTCCCCAGATTTCACCTCGATGTGCACAGACGTTAACCTGTACATTTAATTATCATCCTTGCATTATTAATTATCTAAAATCTTAATTATTTATCCAGACAGTAATTTATTTGAACACCGCTTTCCAATAGCCACTCCTTAATTAAATTCACCATAAAAATAGCTCTCAATATTACCCAATACTTTGATATCGCGACAACATTCTATGATACTTAACTTTGCTCATCCTTATTATTCAATGTTTTAATATCCTCAGCACCATTCTATAACAATTAAATCCACTCATCAACGATACCAATTGCATAAAATAAATAATTAACTCCCAAAGTCTCGTATGACATTTTACCCTAAACTCGTTATATTTATCATTTTAACCATCAAGCAGATATTCCGTCCCATCAAACTATAAAATTTATTGCATTCACTTACCCTCAATTTCATGTAATAACCCTACAATCTCTACTTAACATTTAACCATAAATTTCCCATTAAACTTACGAAATAAATCCTATGATCTCACGTATGTATAGTTCACAAATATATATTTGTATTCCTCAACTGACTTTGTCACTAGTAATCAAATCCTCAAAATAATTAACAACTTAATGATATCACCACCCCTTCACCATAAATCACCTGCTCATCAATAATAATTAACATGCATATAATACGATGTAATAAAACCCTAAATCTCGATGCATTCAAACTTTAAACTCAACATAGCATATTCAAAAGCATATTTTGCAATCCATTGTGAACAAAACTTTGTTATCACCTTAAGGCTCTCGACGACGCCGAGGACGATCTCGTGCTCGAGCCCTGAATACTTCCCCTCGGTGTTCTACCGGATCACGACGATGTCTACGCTCTCGTGCCTCATCCGGAGCCCCTCCAGGTTGAAGCAGTGGACGAGGGACGCGTAGAGGTCGAGCTCCTTTCTGAGCTGCATGTTGAGGGAGCTGACCCCTCCGCCGACGGGGGTGGCGAGGCCGATTGTAGTGGTGGCGTTGGTGTGATGGTGGTGGAGGAAGTGCTGGCCGAGGTTGGTGTCGAAGCCGCGGGAAGGAGTTGGCCGGGGTTGGTGTCGAAGACGCGGGGAGGAGTTGGCCGCCGGAGCTCGTGGCTATGGTGGCGGTGACAATGGTGTGCGGTGACTGGGCAGCTGGAGGAATATGGCGGGTGTGGCCGGAGCTGCCGGGCCGCTGGCAGGAGTAGTGGCAGCCGATGGTAGCAGTGGTGGCGTTGATGGAGGATCGGCCGGAGTCGTCGATGTGTGATGGTGGCGTTGATGGAGGAACGGAGTGGAGCAGTTCGGCAATGGCTCGGGGGAGGGCCAGTCGGGTTGGCCGGAGTGTCGAGGCTCGGGGATCTCGGCCGAGCCTGGCCTGCTCGTGCTTTCGCGCGGCCAGGGTTGTGGTCGTCACACTAAGGGGGAGCTAGGGTTAGGAGCATCCCTTAGAGGAAGTAGAAGGAGAAGAAGATGAAGAAGAAAGGAAGAAGATGAATGGAAGAAAAATTGCATTCGGCTGTGAGTGTATGGAGGGAGGAGAGAGAGAGGGGGTGAGGTTTCCCAAATGTGGGGATTAGGGCCTGCTGGGATGTGTGTAGGAAGAGACATCTTATAAGGAATGGTGAGTGGGAATGTGTGGTGATGATGCTCCATATTTGATTGAATGGCCAGGATTGTTCATGGAGATTTTTTATTCATGGGAGGGGGTTTTGACTAGTCAACGAATGCAGGGCTTCTCCATTTGGCTTTGACCAATGAGGTTATGCCATATGTTACAACATTTACAATTTAGCCCCTTAAGTTTGGGTATTTGCACAAACACATGAAATGATGGAAAAATGGTGGGGGAATTGGTGTTTGGTGTTTTGTAGGGTGAGGGGGTGTTGTGTATTTTTCATGGGCTTAATTAAATGTGCATTGGAATTAAATTGGGATTAGTCAAAGTTGGTATCCCCAATTTAATTAGAATAAATTATCATGTGCTCTTAAATTAAATGGGGGCACATGGGACCTCAATTGGGAGTGACACAAGGGTCATGAATGGTGTAGGCTTGGTGTCAATATTGGACCCTTTAATTGGTCCAGATCAACGGGTTGAGTTGGTGTCTAAAAACAGATAGTAACGACACAGGTGCGCGACACGGAATTAAATAAGGATTTCGGTTACGGAAAATTGTGCAATTAATTTAGGGCACAAGGAAATACGATTTTGAGAGACGGGAAAGTCCAGTGCCTAAATTGGTGTGTCAAGTCAAGAGTGCAACAATCTGTTGGAATTTATGGGCTGATGTTGGGCACCGAATATTTCAACAACGGTAGTGCGCGCCAAGGGTTTAATTTAAAATCAGACATCTGCAACCTTACTCTAAACCTCAATCAACTGCTGCTAAACCAAAATTTTCTAACCCATACCAGACTATCTATAGAAATAAATGATGGGTTTACAGGGAAAATTTTGGGTTTCGCTTGTAGCTCTGCTATTCACCTTCAAATTAGCCTATGAATATGTGAGACCTAGCTTCCCCAAGTTGGAATGGTCGAACTGGATATGGTTGAAGGGAGCGGCATCAAAAATGGAACTATGCATGTACAAGGCGTTTAGAGACTGTCTTCTCACCAAGGAACAAGTACATAAGTTAGGGATTCCGCTATCAAATGAGACTTGCGTCCTCTGCAATAGGGAGATTGAAACCCGAGATCACATATTATTCCAGTGTTCATTTTCTCACGAAATTAGGCAAAGGTATCGACAACAATTATCTATAGCAAATAGTAATCAAGTGGGATTGATGGGAGCTTATGAGAAGATGAAAACTCTGGCAAGGAGAGGAGAGACACATTATCGACGTGCGAGGCTCTGATTACTGTCGACTGTTTGGCATGTATTGCGAGAGAGAAATCGAAGACTATTTGAAGGCAAAGCCACGTCCCTGGTAGGAGTTATAAATAATATAGATAGTGATATAAAATGTATGGAAGGCAGATGATAATGCGGAGATAAGTAACTTTTTTTTTCAAATAAATAAATATATATATATATATATATATATATATATATATATATATATATATATAATTGAATCCACCCAAAAAACAAAAAAATTGACTTGACTATCTACCTAGCCGAATTTGAAAAAATATGGAGATTGGTTTTTTGTCAAAAAGTAGAATATTAGAAAATATGTTGAGCTTATTTTTCTTAACAAGTCGAATTTGAACATAAAATACGGTTCTAGAGATCATGAACAAATTAGACTCGATAAGTACAAAAAAATATTATTTTCAACTATACTCAGTTTTCAACTAAATTGTAGTTCTGCAAGATATGGTAAAGCTCAACTAAATTGTGGCTCGACAAGATCCCGTAGAACTCAAATAAATTATATTTTTGAATAATTTCTCAGGGACAAAGTTCACAATTCATGTATGTTTTTAGCCTGTGATAGATTAACAAGCATTTAATCACAATACATACAATAAATTAATTATTTTTATCTTGGGTTTATTTAATAAAATTTGCTTAAAAAACTCGACTCGAGCTCGGATCAAGCTCAAATAGCCTAATTGCAGCTTGAGTTCAAAGAACTCGGCTCGAGCTCGGGTCAAGCTTAAATAGCTTAATTGCGGCTTGAGTTTGGATCGAAAACAAAAACGAGCCAAACGAAACATTTTCTTGCAATCTCGGACTTGAGTTTAGGTCCGATCTTGGAATAAGTTCGACAAGTTTTGGACAACATTTTAGGTCCCTAAGTTTTTATTTCTCCGTCAAAAAAGTCTTCGCGGTCCATTCAACTTCTCTTTTTGAGTTGAACTAGTAATTCACCAAGTCCATAGTTTGATTTTTCACTGAAAAGTTCTCGAGTAGTTCAAGAAAAGAAATTCGAAATCCGAGTTCCATACTGTCGTCAAAATTGAAGACGTTGATGCCGCTGCCAACTCCACTCGTCATTATTTTTTGATAATTCTTTTATAGTCAAAAACAAAAAACATCCAAATTTAGCACCAATTAGTACAATTCAATTATTTGGATCGACCCTGCTTTGAGTTCATACTATCATAAACAAGTGGAAGTCGAGCTCAGCTTAATTGTAGCACCAGTCCTATGATATATAAGCCACAATTATTTTAATTTCTTTGTGAATTGTTCCGTCCAGGACTCGATCGCATAATTTTAATTTGTGGTGTAGAGTAATGACCGACCACGTTCGGGTCATATTCAGTCAGGTGTCTCTATTGTACTTTGGTAATATCAAAGCTAAATTGTAACTTGATACTTTCAATTATTATTGTTTTTCAACTTGATACCTCCAACTTTGGAAAGTACTAACTTAATATTCCGAAAAAAAATTGAACCAAATTGTCTTTTCCCTTTCCAAAAACACAACACCCCCTCCCCCCCCCCCCCTCTCGAGCGCACGGGCGGCGGGATGGCGCACGGTCCATGTGCTAGCGGGGGCGGACGACGGGGTGGCGTGCGGCCGGGCACGCGGCGCAGGCAGGCAAACACGTCCTCCGCCCCCCCCCCCCCCATTGAGTGAGAAATGATAACATATTTTATTTTGGATGTTAAATTTAGTAAGAAATGAATAGCAGAAAGAATTTATAGAAATAAAAAAAAAACAACAAAATAAAACAAAAAAAATAAAAATAAAACCAAATAAAGCCATAAAACAAACAAAATAAAAAAAATCCAAAAAAACCAAAAATTCTATTTTCGCCAACAAGGAAAATAACGTTATTGTTAAAACAATTCTTACAGGAAATAATCTACATTCATTGCACCACAACTAAAAAAAACAATAATGCTAAGTTTACTAGCAAATGCTTACAACCTTCTTACAACTCTCTCAACCACCACCCCCCTCCCTCTCCCACTCCGCACTATGCGGGCCACCTCCAGCCCTACCTCTTCCCTAATGAACGATCGTCACGTGATGTTTCGGTCACATGGCGATCACCCGAACAGCCACCGGGTCCCACCTCTCTTCCTCCTCCAATAGACGGCCGTCACGTGACAGTTGTAAGAAGGTAAGCATAAAGTTGTAGGCATAGCACCACCGCTAAAAAATAATAGACCACCGACACATCACTACCAAAAAAATAAATATAAGTTATTTATATTTACCTCCCCAATTCATATTGGCTCTTGATAAAGGCACTACAAAAATGACTCGGGGTTGACTCAATTTTTTTTATAAATTTTTCACTCAAAATTTTACTCAGAGCTAGCCCAAAAATTATTTAGGACTATCAAAATTTTGAGTCTTTCCAATATGTTGGACTGTCAAAATTTTGACAGTCCATTGAGCTGCATACATTGTTTAGGACTGTCAAAATATTGACATTTCAACCTATTGGAAGGACTGTCAAAATTTTGACAGTCCTAAATTAACTTTTTGGCTAGCCCTGAGTAAAATTTTGAGCAAAAAATTATAAAAAAAATCGGACCAGTCCCGAGTCATTTTGGTAGTGCCCTTATCAAGAACCTTCATATTTGGGGGGTAACACTAATTACAATTAATATGTCATAAAGAATTGGGGTAGTGCTAATTAAAAAAAAATGGAGGTAGTGGAGATATGATTATCAATTGGGAGGGTAAATATAAATAACTCAATAAATATACTAGTCCCTCTTATATTTTACCAGTAACGTGTATGTGCAATTGCACGTGTATAAAAAAATGTTAAGTTTTTTTAAAATAAATTTATTATAAATACTGTCATTTCTAGAAATTGAACTCAGACAACCAAAGAAAATGCCTTCACCTTAACCACTTAAGTTATAATTGTTTAGCTATAAGTAAATCATATTATGTAGTTAAATAATTAATTAATTTTTAAAAAATAATTAATGGAGTATTTACAAACGGCTTGGATGGCTCCATTTTGAGCCATTTCCAATCCACCTTATACTACAGAGATGGATATTACAAAGATTGCTCTTATTTTGAAACTAAATATACCGACCACATCTTTGTTTTATGTTTTCTTTTTGAAATAAGAATGTTTATTGTTATAACTCTTTATAGAAAATATAAAACATATGGGTGACACTTGTAATTAGTTTAGTGTAATAAGTATAAAACATATATAGGAATAGCCAACTTAAATTTTATACAAATAGTTACAGCATGCTATAGGCTGAAAGTCCGCAAAGGAGGTGGCACATTCCTTCTTCGGTATGAGCATCAAGAAGGTGTGATTTAGCTCCCAAATCATGCGACCATGATCAAAGTCTTAAACTACCTCCAGTACCGATGCTTTGAGCTCCTGCCAGTAAACAAATATCATAGTGTAGTAACATAAAATAGAATTAGGATAAACTTTGGACGAACTTTTGAAGTTAATTTTAAACCCATTTTAGGGTTTCGAAGTAAGAAATTGCGTCACAGTCGCGGGTGGAAAGACTCTACAGTCATATATTTTATCAGGACTGTAAAAATTTTCTATAGTCCTAAATACTTCAAGTTATACAACAATTATAACTGTCAAATTTTTGACAGTTCTATATAAAACATGTTGTTAAAAATGAACATCATATTTTTCAGGAGTGTCAAATTTTTTGACAGCCCTTCCAATTGATAAGACTGTCAAAATTTTTGACATTCCTAAAAAATTATGATATTCAAAAGTTCTTCAACCTCAGTCATTACTGTCCACTCGTCTAAAAAATCAGATAGGTAATGTGGTTATTGTATTCCTTAGAATTAGTTAAGAACTTTTGTTTCATCATCATGACCTGGATGAAAGATTCTATTAAAGGATTATTTGATCACCTTCTGTAATATGATCTTTGGTAGTGCCTTGGTGAACAAATCGGCTAAATTTTTATTTGATCTTACTCGCTTGACTTCGATCACTTTCGTCCTTTATAACTCATGTGCATAAAACAATTTTGGTGGAAGATGTTTAGTTCGATTTACTTTGATGAATCCCTCTCTAACTTAGGCAATGCAAGCTGTATTGTCTTCGAATATTATTGTCGGCTCATCTGTAACTGTGGATAGTTGACAATTTACTCTTATATGATGAATGATCGATCTCAACCACACTCTCTCTTGTGGCTTCATCTAATGCAATTAATTCTGCATGGTTAGAAAAAGTTGCTACTAAATCTTGCTTTGTTGATCGCCAAGATATAACTGCATGATTATTAATAAACACATAACCTGTTTGGAAGCAACCCTTATGAGGGTCAGAAAGATAACCTGAATATGCATAACAAACTAGACGAGAATTGTTAGTTGAATTACAGAAATAAAATAATCGCATATAAGTTGTTCCACGAAGATATCTTAATATGTGTTTAACTCCATTCCAATTGTCACGACTCGCACCCGAAATTCGGACATTAGTATAGGCATGCGACGACTTAATCATCATACCAACTAACTGTTACAGATTTATTATATCGAGGGGGGGTATGACTTGTAAAGATTTTTTTTGAGTTTTGCGCGTTATACTCTTTTTCTTTAACTAAGATTTTTTTCCACTAGATTTTTCTTAATAATATTTTAATGTGGCATTAAATGCTCATACACCACTTACTAATTAACGGTAAACATCCAAGTGGAGTATTTAAATATAGATTTTTTTACCTTATTATTTGGTATCTATAACCTATGTCTTTTTGTTATCCGTAACCTGTCTTTTTGGCATTTCTCCTTTTAAGTGTCATCATGATATTAACCTCCATAGCCTTTATAAGGGGCTCTTCTCAAGGTTATTGGAATGTGCGAATGAAGAAATAATTTTCTCCATATTTCTTTGTTTATAAAAGTAATATAATTGTCAAACAGTACTAAAACCAGAGTGCTGACAAGTATCATGATCTTTAAGAAAATTTTAAATTAGGTAAAAGTCCAGAGGATAAAATTAGAGTCTAAGGAGGGAAAAAGAGGATTTACCTAGTTAATGTTGGAAAACAATTCTAAAACATGCAACTAGAAAAATCACAGAAACTAAAAACATAAATTAAGAGTAAGTATTTCAAGGCACGTTATAGAACGAACGTTGTCTTTAGAATAGATTTTGTCCTCCACGGACTGTGTTACTGGGATGATGGTGATATACTTCTGAGATACAACGAATCCAATGACCCATGTGTTGGATTATATCTCATTTCCGGTTGAGTTCTAAAAAGATGGTGACCATAGAGTTGATAGTTTAGTCCTACATCAGATAGAAGATGGGGTCATGAGATGTAGATAATTGGAATTGGTTCAGGTATGCCTTACATGGGAATTTCCTTTTAAGGCATATGGACCGAGTCCAATATATCACCTCATGGGTCAACTCCAGTTTGGGTCACATCACGTTCAGGGACTTGAGTCTTGACCGAGTTATTGATGTCGACAGGATCCCAGTTGTACAGGGGGTGCTACGCTTGGCAGCTAGCGTCGACATGGTAGTCGAGGAGCTGGAGATGACGGAAGATGCACAACATTTCGGAGGATCGAAGATCAATGACAAGGGGGAGCATGAACTCTGTCGCGGGACAACATGCATGGAGTCCTGTTAAGCCATACGGTCAACACATCTTATCAGACTGGATGGGGAGAATGTTTGAGTTCCAGTCTGGATGAGTTTTGTGAGGACCTAACCGAGTTCGATTCAAATTCGGTCCAACCGAGTACGGTCCGAACTCGACTAGTTTTAAACAGCACTTATGGGGATGCAACCAACCAAATTCAGTTCGATTGGGTTTAACGTGGTTCAAGTTTTAATCTACATCATTGGATTTTATTGGACGGTCAGATCTAATAGTGAGCTATTTTAAAAAAATTCTAAACCCTAAAATAGGTTTCTCAATATATATATATATATATATATATATATGTGTGTGTGTGTGTGTCTGTGTGTGTGTGTGTGTTGGGGGGGGGGAGAAGTTTGCTAGGAGAAGAAAAATACGGGAGATTCCAGGAAGAAAGTCGAGAAAAATTATAAGAGAAAGTTCTTATTTTGCTTTTAGGGCTTGGCATCCAAGACACTTAGAAGAGAAGACCTGTTCGGGGAGTCGTCGTCTTCGTTTAGGAAGATTGCTACGGGTAGGATGAGTGATTTCAAGTTGTAATCTTCTACTTTCTTCTTTAGTTTGGTAACAGGGTTGAATGTTTGGACAAATGATTCAACATAGTTGTGTTCAATCTTGCATCTCCACCAAAAGTTATAAAAATTAAAATATGTCCAAGTGACTTAATCACGAAAATACTATATTTTATCTGTCTTGGCTTTCTGGTTGACCGTGGCTGGTTATTTCATGTGGGTTAGCGTAATTTTTTCTACAGTCAATTTCAGACGCCCGGTATCAGAGTGTTGTATCGACGCTGCTGGTCCCAACACTACAACACCGTGCAACCGTTGGCGAATCCAGCAAACGATCATCGTCTTTTACGAGGATGAAGATTGACGGAGGAAATGATATTTTGGTTATGGATGGTTTTCCAAGTTCTTTCTTTTATATGAATTTTTTTCCACGAGAAGATAGAAAAACATAAAAGATGATTTTGAAACCCTTAATCGCACAACTACTCTCGTAACGAAATTATGTGAGAATCTTCGATGTGGAATACCAACCCCAAAATACCAAAAAAAGGCTAAAATAAATTTATGCGCGACTAATAAACGTATAATAATTATACACCCGTTCGCGAGTTAATGTGCTTGAGCCCATCTACCACTAAACCGCCTTATACAATAAAGAGAGTTTAATAAATAAAGAATAATACTTTCTTCTATCAAATGAGAGAGTAAAATAAATTTTTCATTGACAAGTAGATGACGCTCTTAAATAAGACGAGCATCTAAAATTTAGCACTTTTTTATGAAATTTATTTGTTCTCTACAAAGACCACTGATCGTGATACTCGTGTAGGCTAAACAAAAGAAGCATAACGATTTCACTCTTTTTTTAATAATGTTATTAGCTGACTAGGACATTATTCTATTTATAATGGGATCAGAATCTGATCCACGAGATAAGAATCTCATTCACAACAGTATACATATATATAAAATATCGTATGATACAATATGAGATCCAACAGCTACCCAGTGTTTATTGACATAATAAAACATAACAATATATATATATATATATATATATATATATATATATATATATATATATATATATATATATATATATATATATATATATATATATATATATATATATATATATATATATATATATATATACTGTATAGCTGATTACATAGCTTACCCTGAGATCTATTTTTATATACTGTATTTATTTGGCTTGGGTTATTCTTGTACCTTGCTATGTCCCCTGAGGACCTGGATCCGGATTATGTCACCAGGTACAGCAGAAGAGGAATACCCCGAGGTATACGGAACAGGAGCTGACGCTGGAACATGAGACTCCCGTAGGTACACCATAAGGTGCTGTGGTCACCTACGATGATGGAGTGACACCAGTGGGTGGAGGTTCATCCGCTCAACAAAGCAATCAAGCAGGTCAACATGCCTCAAGATTCCGGCGAGACGACATTCCACCACCGCCGCAGTGTACTCCACCAATGCCCATTTTTTCACCAGGACAGACTATGGACGGATAACAGATGTTCCAAATGTTCTATACAATGATGCAAGTCCAACAGCAGGTTCATCAAGAGGCTCAGCGTCACGAGGCGGAGAACTTGAGGAACAACCTAGTAACCGCACTGGAGCAAGCGAACCCACCAGCTAGGCGACCATCGATGGGATCTATCACTAATTTTTGCCAACTGAAGCCCCATATATTTTCTGGCAAGGAGGAGCCCACTGAAGTTCATGAGTGGCTCACAAACACTCAACACCAATTGGAAGCAGCTGAGCTTCCGAGAGAGTGGTAGATGACTGTCGTCAGGATGCAGTTGACGGACAATGCACATCATTGGTGGCTATCTGAGGAGATATGGCTCAGACCGGACCGAGTCACTTGGGAGGAGTTCTCTAGACTCTTCCAGAAGATGTATATTACAGCCATTGTCAGAGCGAAACTTAGAGATAAGTTTAACCGCCTCATTCAAGGCAACATGATGGTAGAAGAGTATAATACAGAGTTCATCCGTTTGGGTCGCTTCGCTCCTACTCTGATTTCGACAGAAGAGGAGAAGGCAGAGAAGTTCTTCGACGGACTTAGCTTTGAGCTATAGAGATTGATTGGATTTGTTGCACCTACTTCATACACGGATGTACTTGCTGCAGCACGACGTATGGAGCGCGTCACCAGGAGAGGGTCCAGCCTGAAACGGCTGTTCACATCAGCACCAGCCAGAGCACCACAAGGGGAGTCTGCAAAGTGACCCTAGAGGAATCCACCATAGAGAGCAGCACCAAGAGCCACATCCCTTCCTACTTGTACTATCGCAAGGTAGACCATATTAAGAGAGAGTGCAGACACAAGTTGGGACTATGCTTGATTTACGGATCCAACCAACATCCAGCCAAGGACTGCCCTGAGCATCGAGAGGGAGCACCAATGGTAGATCGACCAGCTTTACCAGCACCGAGACTAGCCTAGCAGTCACCTAGGCCAGCTTATCCAGCATTGGGAGTACCACAGACGGGAGTTGGAGGAGTCAGACCACCAGCTCCAGGAGAGTATTAGCCGAGGCCACCTTTGGCACCACAGGCAGCACTATTCAACCAGGCTCGGCAGCAGAGAGGTTCAGCTCAGGGACGAGGACAGGCATTTGCATTGGCTATTGAAGAGGAAGCTACTGCAGGAGAGGTCATAGCAGGTACTATATTAGTAGCTTCATCACCTGCTGTAGCTTTATTCGATTCTGGAGCATTGCATTCATTTATAGCTGCTAGCTTCGTAACCACACATAGAGGAGCTATCAAACCCCTTCCGAAGACTAAGAGAATTCTTACGGAAGGTAGAATTATCTCAGTTAGTGACATTTGTAGATCTTGTTCGGTAGTAGTCTGTGGGAGAGAGATGCGAGCTCAATTCTTCATCTTTTCCATGTCGAATTATGATGTTGTACTTGATATGGACTGGATGAGTCAGTACCATGCGACTCTAGATTGCCGGCTTGGATGGGTTATATTTAGACCACCTGGACATCCAGAGTTTGAGTTTCTTCGAGGAACCATAGAGCAAGGTGTTCAGCCTACACTTAGGGCACTCTCTGCACAAGGGGAGTCCGAGTACCCAAAGGTTGTATCTGAGTTTGTGGATGTATTTTCGGATGATCTTCCAGGCTTACCACCGGATCAGAAAATAGAATTCACAATAGACTTGACTCCAGGAGCGGAGCCTATCACTTCATCAGTGTACCGGCTAGCACGTAAGGAGTTGGTGGAATTGAAGGAACAAGTTGATGATCTTCTAGAGAAGAGTTTTATTCGTCCACCATAGGGAGCACCCATACTATTTGTGCCAAAGAAGGATGGGACGATACGCCTATGTATTGACTACAGGGAACTAAACGCTGTAACCATTAAGAACCGGTATCCCTTACCATGCATTGACGATCTATTCGATCAGTTGAGTGGTGCTAGTGTATTCTCAAAGATCGATCTTAGATCCGGTTACCACCAGATTAAAGTGCGGAAAGAGGATATACCGAAGATAGCCTCCAGGACCAAGTATGGACACTATGAGTTCTTAGTTATGCCGTTTGGTTTAAACCAATGCGCCAGCTGTGTTCATGAGTTTGATGAACAGAGTTTTTCATTAATACTTGGACAAGTTCGTGGTTGTGTTTATTGATGACATCTTGATATATTCCAAGAGTCACGAAGAGCACGAGGAGCATCTTAGAATCGTGCTAGAGACGCTGAGACAGGAGAAGCTGTACGCTAAACTCAGTATATATGAGTTTTATATGGATAGGGTGCCTTTCCTGGGATATATCATCTCGGGAGAAGGACTTTCAGTGGATACGAAGAAGGTTGCTGCAATAGAATCTTGACCTACACCTACATTAGTTGCGGAAGTAAGAAGTTTTCTCGGACTTGCTGGATACTATCGGAGGTTCGTGGAGAATTTCTCAAGGATTGCGGAGCCTATGATACGGTTGACAAGTAAGGACCAGGAGTTTTCATGTACAGAAGATTGTCAGAAGCATTTTGAGGAGTTGAAGAGGCGATTGATGACAACACCAGTCTTGACTCTTCCTTCAGGATTGGGAGGCTTCGTTGTTTATAGTGATGCGTCAGGCAGTGGACTAGGATGTGTTTTTATGCACCATGGCAAAGTTGTCACTTATGCATCCAGACAGCTGAAGGTTCATGAGAAGAACTACCCGACGCACGATCTTGACCTAGTTGCAGTAATATTTGCATTAAAGATATGGAGGTACTATCTTTATGGAGAGAAGGTAAAAATCTTTACTATCACAGGAGTCTGAAGTATGTATATACTCAGAAAGAGCTCAATATGAGGCAGAGACGTTGGTTAGAGTTGATGGTCGATTTTGATATAGATTTGCAGCATCATCCGGGCAAGGGGAATGTCGTAGCAGACGCACTCTGTAGAAAGCCCACAGCTTATTTCTTAACGATGCAGCCCCAGCTATTAGAGGATCTACAAAAGCTCAAGATAGAGGTTATTTTGCCAAGGTGGAGTAGATTGTTGGCGAATCTTAAAGTTAAGTCATCACTAGTGGAGAGGATTAAGATAGCATTACCCACAGATGCTAGGTTCCAGAGATTGAAAGAGAAGATGGAAGCCGACATGCAGACTGGACATCGAATCCATGAGGATGGGACATTAAGATGCAAAAATTGTCTATATGTTCCGAATAGGGAGTTGAGACATGAGTTGATATCTGAAGCACATAGCTCCAAGTACTCTATTCATCCGGGAGGTACGAAGATGTACCGAGATTTGAGGCAGTATTATTGGTGATATGGGATAAAGAAAGAGATTGCACGATTTATGGTAAAATATTTATTCTGTCAGCAAGTTAAGGCCGAGCATCAGAGAACTGCTAGTATGTTACAACCGCTTTCCATATCCGAATGGAAGTGGGAACAAATCACTATGGATTTCGTTATAGAATTTTCAAGAAACCCTAGTGGGAAGGATGCAGTCTGGGTTATTATGGATCGACTCACCAAATCGGCATATTTCTTGCCGTTCAGAGTTGGACAGTCCACGGAGTTTCTAGCCGACATGTATATACGACAAATCGTAAGATTACATGGAGTACAGGTTAGTATTGTATCTGATCGTGACTCAAGATTCACATCCCATTTTTGGCAAAGCATGTAGGAGAGTCTTGGCACCCGACTCAAGTTCAGCACTGCTTACCATCCACAGACAAACGGTCAGTCGGAGCGCACGATTCAGATCCTGGAGGATATGCTGAGGTCGTGTATGTTAGACTTTGGAGGGTCTTGGGAAGACCATTTGCACTTGGTGGAGTTCTCTTACAATAACAGCTACCAGGCGAGCATCCAGATGGCACCTTTTGAGGCGTTGTACGGCAGGAAGTGTAGGTCACCGATATGTTGGAGTAACGTTGGTGAGCGTCAGATACTCTATGCGGAGTTAGTGATGCAGACAGTTGAGAAGGTAAAGCAAATTCAAAGTCATCTTCGTGCAGCTCAGGATAGACAAAAGCATTGCGCTGACACACACTGCCGACCTTTGGAGTTCAAGGAAGGAGAACATATATTCTTGAGGATCTCACCTACTCGAGGTACTATTCGATTTGGGAGTAGAGGCAAGTTGAGCCCGAGGTACATTGGGACATTTGATATTTTGGAGCGTATTGGTGAGGTGGCGTATCGTCTTGCATTACCTCCATCTCTAGAGGGAGTGCATGATGAATTCCATGTCTCACAGCTGAGGAGGTACGTGACTGACCCAAGTCACGTGGTCGATCATTCTTAGATTTCAGTGGGACCTCGCTTGAGGTATGAAGAGCAGTCAGTTGGAATACTTGACATTAGTGAGAAGATATTACGGGGTCAGACGATTAGATTGGTCTGGGTTGCTTGGAAACATCACTCCCCCGGCGAATCTACTTGGGAACGAGAGGATATCATACGCCAGCGTTATCCTCACTTATTCGAAGATGCAGGTATGACCTAAGAACTACCTATAGGTACCATGATTATTTTTTATTAGTAGTTAATTCTTAATTGCGAGGACGCAATCATTTTAAGGTGGGTAGATTGTAAACACCCAGATTATTAGAATTTTAATTATGAATTTTCAAGATTTTTCTATAATTTTTAATTAATCATAATAAATGTTCTTCAGGAATTTATATTTTTGTGTAATAAATTAATTATTAAAATATTTCAAAAAATTATATTTTTGAGTGTATAATTAATAATAGGATAATGTGTAATTTTTCTGGAATTTATTGGGCTCAAAAACTATTTTTAAATTGCTAAAATGCATTATTTTTAAATAAACCAACTTAAACCATTCCGAACCAAACCAAACCAAACCAAACTGAACCAAACCAAACCAAAATGAGCTAAACCAACTACTGGATCCTACCCGACCCACAACCCGCTAACTCGCGACCCGTACCCGACCCGTTAACCCAAAACCCTTTGTCTACAGTAACTGAAACCTATTCTCTTCCCCGACCGCTACAGTAGCACTTCGGCGACCCATCCGTTCACATCCCCTACACTCCGGTGACCCATCCGTTCATCTCCACTTAACCGCCACACCTCGCCCCTATAAAACCCCGGTAAGCCAAACCTACCACCATCACAACCTCTCTCACTCCGACGACTCCGACCTCGACGATGACTCCGGCCTCGACGACGACTCTGGCTCCGACAAAAACTTCCCCGGGCGACCGTAACTGAATGCGCAAGAGCATAGCGCGGGTGAAATACAAAAGCCACAGCAATTAGTCGCCGACGAACGTGCACCGCAGCCGACGATAATGCACCGCCGCCCACATCTGTTCACGCGTAGCACAGCTCTGATTCGACCCCCTATGTTTCCAGTGAATTATCTTCCTCCACGATGTATCGATTCTCGAATGTCCTATTGCGTTATGTTCACAGTATGACCCTCTCGAACCCTGTATAATTAGTTTGGGGTATCATGTCCTGTATCGGTCACAAATTGCGACGCAAAACTGGAAAAAATAACCTAATTTATAGTTCAGAAAACTGTCCCAAACCCCCATGTTCATGGCCGTTTTTCTTTCAACCTAGTTAATATTTTTAAATTTCACTTAAATAGTAAATTGGACAACATAACCAAGATTTTATTCCACTAATTAGTTTATTTTAATTTATTATATGCTGAGTTTTATTCGCGGTTGAAGTTAACCAAAAATTTGGTTTTCTAAACCAAATTTTTTCAAACCGAGTGTGTCCCGCTAAACGAGGCGACTTCATCGTATAAAAATTGCATCGAAAGGCGCGTATCGTCAACGCGGATGTGTGGAATTTTGCGAAAGTTGATTTGGATGTGCGTGCACACCGGAATCAACGCGTATCCGTCGAAAAATCCCGCATCTGTCTGTTCTGACACTCGTCATAATTTCGTGTGTGCTTGTCGTTTTGCAACGAAATGTTCACCATCGGATTCGTAGCGTTACGCTGATCCTGTGACTAAGTTTGGTTCGATTCTGAGAACGTTGACGAAACCCCGTACCGTGGGCCCCACGGTTCTATTTGACGGACGATTTCGTGACCGGCTCATCAGAATCCAGTTTTGGATGTTCCATTGAGTTCGTATCATCGTTATAGACTCGTAGACACTAAGTTTGACAAATTTGGAGAACTTTGTCTCTGGCACATTTTTCGGTGAGAAGTGGGCCACATATGGACCCCGCTTTGACCAAAAACTGTCAATTCAGCTCCTATGTCCAAATTGGACCCATGGGTAGTCAATCCTAGCTATTTCATGTATTCTGAGAGTGATGGTAATATTTTTTTCAGCATCCGGAGGCGTACCTGGAGATTTCGCTGTTACAGGAGCAACTGAAGGAGTTTAAAACTCATGCAAGTGCACCTTGCCAAACTTGCAGTAGTTTCTTAAATATTATTTGCTTGAGTTATTTTCTTGATGTACCTGCTCAACCTAGGACCGTGAGATGTTGCTTAGCGTCCGAACAATATTCGGGTGTCGACGCTGTACGCGGAGTCGTGTAACGTCACTTAGAGAGTTGATACCACGATCCTATATATTTTCGTGCTTGCTTTACCAAGTACGTCATACCATAGGACACTTGACACTATTCATGAGACATAATCTTTTTTGAGTTATTCATTGTGGTTCTGTATAGGCTTACAGGATTCGTGACATAAGTCTTGCATATACATAGATATTATTATGACTCGCTGTACTAGCTAGAGGTCATGATCTTGCGTGTTATGGATATGAGACATCGTGGACATGAGACATGTGATTACATTAGGTGGGGAGAGATACACAGGCTACGGCTGATTACATACATATATATTTATTATTGTGGTACTTTAGTCTCTGTTCCAAAGCTTGGCCCATTACGTAATATTACTGCTACCGGCTCCCCGACACAGAGCTTGTAGTGGAATATGAACACTATGGCTCATATCCCGTTTAACCATATATATATATATATATATATATATATATATATATATATATATATATATATATCATTTTATACAATTTTGCTTTTGAATCATCGGATTCAGAGTTAAAATAAAGATTTCATGAAGGAAATAAGTTTTTCGGATTTGTTTTTGAGTTTTTCCATGGAGTTGGTACATTTTTAGGATGATGGTGTTCCATGCGCCCAACTCCATGCGCCCTGTCCAAGCATGTGTCCATCTTGTTAGGTACATGACTTATTTGCATGCGTCCTGCATGCGCCCTGTATCGCATGCATCCTGCATGCACCCTGTATCCCATGCGTCCTGCATTCCCAGAGTCATGCATTCCATGCGTCCTGCATTCCCTGCATGCGTCCAGATCGCATATGCGGCCAACATTTCCATGCGCCTGGTTTTATCATGCGCTCCTTCCATTTTTGCTTGGAATGTTTCTTTGTGTATTATATAGTTGGATGTTGTGCTCTTATATTTTAAAACATGTTCTGACCCTCAAGACACCATAGAAATTGTTGTGTATGTTAACCTAATATATTTGGCATTGGGCAATCGAGTGTGAGTATTGCCCAATGTATCACGTGTCACGGATACGATAAGTTCGACAGTGATAACTCGTGAATAGCTCGTACCCATAACTCGTCATCCTAGGAAGTTTCTCGAGTGTCCACGACTCGTGAACTTGAAATAATTTGGTAATGATTAAACAAGATAAGATTCACCTAGATCATTGGGAGGAAAGAATATTGCAAAACTGGCTACCCCAATCTCTAAGGTCCCCGTGAGGCATGTGACAACCCTGCTAGGCAAGGGCTCCATGACCTACCAAGTTTACGCGTGCTGCAGCACTTATAAGACAAGTTTATATACAAGTTTATGTTTACAAGACAAGTTTATATACAAGTTTATGTTTACAAGACAAGTTTATATACAAGTTTATGTTAACAAGACAAGTTTACATGCAAGTTCATACCATTAGACAAGCTTATGGCCATCTGGGTTGACTGTAGTGTCGGTGGTAGCAATATTCTTCAAAAGATGCATTTATTAGTAACTAGGTTGTGATAACCCTAGTTAGTTAAATTATAACAAGCTGTAGAAATGCTTTGTCGTGCATGAATGTTTGTTATTTGTCAACCTTTCCCTTTTATCTCATTCTTTCTACGTGTGGTTAGGGTGCTAAGTTCTGCTCGGGTGAAGGGCTGCAACCTCGGTCCTTATTTGGTTTAAGGGTTGTGGTCCCAATCCAGAGTAGTCCATATGCCCTCTTACCGCTTGTCGCCTTACTTTCATTTATAGTACTTGTTATCAATTCTCCCAGTTTTATTTTGAGACGAGTACATTGGTACTATACAAGTCTTGACCCGTATTTATTTTTATAGGTCTCTTTTCTGCTTATGCTATGATATGTTTTATCTACCACCTTGAGCCCATTTGTGGTACTTGTTGCTTGGGGTTCTGACTCCACAGGTTTTGCTTGGTCAGATTTACCTGAGGAGAACCAGGATCCCTCATACTTCCAGCAAGATGGCTCACACTCGTAGGACTGCGGCCGAAGCTCGCGAGTGGGTTTCCTTCTTTCACCCCTCATTTTGATTACTTCATTTTGTGGTGTCAGCAAGGGGGCAGAGTTAGATTCTTATATTTTTGAGACTGCAGTCAAAATGATGTATATATTAGGCCATGGATGGTATATTTGATCATATATAATTATATTCTGCTAGTGCATCATTTTGTATTCACTAGCTTCATGATCATATGTGATGTATAACTTGGGATGCCTTTTAATTTCATATATGATATACTCTTTTATTTGTTGTTGATGGATTAAGATACTAGGAATTGTCGGCCTTAGGACTGACGCCGTAGCATGCTAGAGTCCAACCCATTTGTCTTCTTGACAGCCGTGACCGCCGTACGATATTTTTATACCTTGTACGAAGTAGCTGGCCATGTCCGTTCTCGTATTTATCCAGTATTCTGGGTGCGGGGCATGACAAGCATTGCACCCAACCACCACTCGATCATTAATTTCCCCAAATGGTAATTAAATGACGTTGAGGGGGGGTTCTGGAACCCACGACCTCCCCGTCCGGACGCATCGGTCTTAACTATTAGGTTTGACATCATTTTATATATATATATATATATATATATATATATATATATATATATATATATATATATATAATGGTGCTAGGGTTTGCTCCAGGGGTGGGCGACCCTGGAGTTGGAAGCTCGGTAGCGCCGTTGTGGGAAAACGAAGAAGATAGTAGACCAGATCAAGGAGGGGACCTGACGGTACAAAGTACAGGAGGAGGCTGGAGAAAGGTGGAAAGGAGGCGACGTTCAAATCTGGCCAACCGTCAAGTCATAGCGGGAGGGGGAGAGCATAGGTCCAAGTCAGACGCAGTGCAACGTGGATGGACAAATCTAAATTCCAATCATAGAGGTGATGCAGGATGACCCTAAGATCGTAATGCAACGATCACATAAGGGAGCGGAGGGCCAGCCTAGGGAGGGGGTCCGAGGCGAGGAAAATAGTAGGAAGATGGTAGGATCTCCATATCAGAACCGACCATTGCAGCGTGATGAGACTACACGAGGACCTGTACCGAAACCGGTGTCATGAACACTATGGCTCATATCCCGTTTAACCAAATATATATATATATATATATATATATATATATATATATATATATATATATATATATATATATATATATATATATATATATATATTTGAAGATGGTAAATTCTATTCAGCCCCCCTACAAGAGGCTACAACTCAGCCCAAAGTCTTTTAACCAATCTAGCCCGAAGGCGTTACAATCCCTAGCCCGAAGGTCTCACCCAGCCCGAAGGCTTACAACGTAGCCCGAAGGCACCACCAACCCAGCGCGAAAGCTCCACGCCTGAAGGCACCATGCCTGAGGGCTCCATCCGAATGCCTCACGCAGTCGTAGCCGCACCGCACCAGATCCCACCAGCACGTCACATATGTTTCCAAAATTGGTATTTCTTGAATTTCTGAATATAGAATTTTATTTCCTAATAATGTATTCTTGTTGTATTTTCATGATGGTCTTGTCATTTATTTATTGTGCATTTGATTTCTTGTTGCCTGGAGAGGCTACCCGGGACCAATAAAATACTCATTGGCATTGCCATAAGAACCGGTTTAGGCCCACATGTAGACTGTACACTTGGGTTGGTTCATTTTGGTTGAACCCATGACTAAACCATCTCCCTTTTCCCTTTAGTGTATACATGAGTATTTTTTCTCTCCTCTCTCATTCTTCTTCATTTCCACTTTCTTTCTTTCTTTTCTTTTTCCTACTTGCTCCTCCCCTTGGCCGACCAAAGCCTAAGCCATAGTCCTAGACTTGGTTCTAGGAAGAGGTTTGTTAGTCCACCAAGGCAAGTACATCTTGCTCAAAGTGGTAAAACCATAGATTTTTGGATTTTTCATATATGTAGTAATTTAAAATATGTTTGATGGAAAATGTTCTTCATGATGTCCTCTTTAATTTTAATTTTTGGAGTTTTTAATTTTGATGTACGATTTTAAGTAGATATGAGTTTCAAAGCTAGGGTTTTTCATGGGTTCTATGAGTTTTCTTTGGTTTTGATCTATTAAAACTTAGTATTTTCAAAAACTAGTTTTTCTATATGATAGAGCATTTCATTTCGTGTAATTTTGCTTTTGAATCATCGGATTCAGAGTTAAAATAAAGATTTTATGAAGGAAATAAGTTTTTCGGATTTGTTTTTGAGTTTTTCCATGGAGTTGGTACAGTTTTAGGACGATGGTGTTCCATGCGCCCAACTCCATATTGTAAACCCCCTCACCCAAAATAGATATTTTATGTGTATTTTATATTATTATATTTATTATAGATGTTGAATTTCTTTAAAATATTCTCTTAGATAATTAGAAAATAAAATTTTTGATATATTTACTTATATAAATATTTATTTAAAATTATTTTTAGGCTATTTTAGATTTTTGGAGATTTTTCTAGAATTTTTGGGTAATAAAAATCTAGAAAACGTAAATTTCTAGGACTTTCATGATTTAATATGAGACCATACTTGCATGTTGTTACTACCAAATATTTATTTTAGGTTAAAATATTTAATTATATTTTTCTGTAATTTATTTAGAATTTTAAGAAATTTATTTAGATTTTTGAAATTATTTATGATTTATTTGGATATATATAGTATTAATATTAGATAGATGCTAATTTAGTGTTAATAGATATTAATAAGATTATATATAAATTATTTGCATTATCTTTAATTCTATTTAAGATTATAAATTATTGAGATAACCTCAAACTCTATTTTTTAAATTAATTCAAATCCTGAGCCTACTAGGAAAGTAACTTCATGCATATCCTATCCTTATTTAAACTGATCCTAATCATATCCAAATTAGCCAATCCTATTTGTATTCAATTAAGTATTGTCCACCATTATAAATACCTCATCATTCATATTTTTTTCCCAAAATTTCCCTCTTTTTCGTCCAAAAACAGTCAAAATTCGTCATAAATTCAGCCTCAATTTCTAGTACTTATGACGACTTAAAAAGACGATATCTCCTAGCTACGGACTCCAAACGCACTCCAGTTTTTTTGTTAGAACCATATCAAGGTTAGTTTTCTGAATATATAAATTATTTCAGTAATTTCAGATCCTATTTTTCCAAAATATTCCAAAAGTGTCAGTTGTCCGAAATCAGACGTATTTTTGTATTTTCGAGATTTCGGGAGATCCCGAACTCGAAATTATGAGCCGTTTAAAGTTTCAAAAATATGACATGATGAGCTTACATAAAATTATTTTTTTAGAATTTAATATGCAAGTTTAATTTACTGTAAAGTTCGTGCAATATAGACGTAAATAGGAAACTACCGAAAACTGTCATCTGTGCGCCCTTGTGGCCATAACTCTTTACCGACTTGTGATTTTATAAAACTATCGATTCTAGCGTTCATGTAGCATTGAAATCTATAGGATTCCATACACAAATCTAGGATTTGAGTTGGTTGACTTTTTGGTCAACAGATCGTCTCAATTTGCGTGCCACGGATCACAAATCCGTAAAGTTGACTTTCTTTGGACCAAAATTAGAGTTTAACCATAAAATCAGATTATAATAAGATTAAAATAATATTTTAGGTTATTTTATTCAGAATTAAAATTGATTAAAATGGAGGAAGCTATTCACCCACTTTTGTAACCTAACTTGTTTAATTTATGTGACGGGTAGATCGGACGACGCCTTGAGTTGGGACTTCATTCTTTTTCAGAGCAGACAAGTATACCTTGCCATTGTACTGTTATTTATATTCCATATATTGCATGCATCTTTATTTTCTGTCTTTAGTTCATATATTTTCACTACTATATAAAATGCGCGCCCAAGGGGAACTTGGGTGCAACGACGGTGTCGTCGTAATTATTTTTATTTATGTATTTGCATTGACCTTGTTTATGAGACCACCCTATTATCATGTAGCATCATTAGGTTCATTGGCCGTGACACAGTTGTTACACGAGTGTGAGTCTCATATAGATCACGGACTGCGTGACAGGTCTGGCCTCCTGTACGTATGGGCCGTGCGTTAGGGATGACTGCTGATAGAAACTTTGTATGCTAGAAGACTTAGCAGTTATTAGAGGTCTATGGACATAGCCTATTGTAGTACGGTGGTCCCCTCCTTATCCTTGTTTGGTTGCAAGATTGGGCTAGGGTACTAAGAATAGGCTATGAACCAAATTGTGTCATGGATGTGACATGCTTAGAGCATGGGGTGGGGAGAATAACAAGTACCGCATTTGAGCTCCTTTGTACTTTTTCTATTGTGCGCCCGAATTCTCCGTTGGAGATACGGGTGGTGATGACCACTATATATTATATATTATCAGGCGGGCCTCTGGCGTTCAAAAGACGACATGCCTTTTAAGCCCCTGGATCTCCGAGAGAACCATGCCAATCTCAGTTTTCAGCCAGATAGCTCACTTGTGGGGAAAGTTGTTCTTAACTGCATTCACTTAGACGGTTAGGCGACCCATTGGATATTTATTTCAATACTTTATTGGCATTATTTTATGTATCTTGTTATGTCCCTCTGAGGACCTGGCCCTTCCAGGTGTATCTGTTCTTGAGTATTCGCATGAGCGCAGATTCGAATGGTTACACATGTTTCGAGGATGTCTTCTCTTCGAGCCCCGTGGTCGTTAGTTGATATTCTTAAATTGTGTTTATGGTGTTGTACTTATATTGTATTTACTTTTATATTCTAGTTGGTAGTAGATTTATTTCCACCCAACTATCATCCTTAGATGCTTCCTGTTGAGATCTAGTTTCATAGATGTTGGTTATTTATTTATATTTGATTTTCATGGATGAGATTTAGATTATACCCTGTGACTTGTGACATATGTTGTACCACTTGTGGATTTGATATTCATATTACAGCGTACGTGTGGATTTTGGTTTCCATATATTGGAGTTGCCATATCCATACGGCTGGCATGCTTACGTGTCCTAGTCCTAAGTATTTTGGGACTGGGGTATGACACATGCGCCCTGTCCAAGCATGCGTCCATCTTGTTAGGCACATGACTTATTTGCATGCGTCCTGCATACGCCCTGTATCGCATGTGTCCTGCATGCACCCTGCATCCCATGCGTCCTGCATTCCCTGAGTCATGCATTCCATGCGTCCTGCATTCCCTACATGCGTCCAGATCACATATGCGGCCAACATTTCCATGCGCCTAGTTTTATCATGCGCTCCTTCCATTTTTGCTTGGAATGTTTCTTTGTGTATTATATAGTTGGATGTTATGCTCTTACATTTTAACACATGTTCTGACCCTCAAGACCCCGCAGAAATTATTGTGTATGTTAACCTAATGTATTTGGCATTGGGAAATCGTGTGTGGGTATTGCCTAATGTATCACGTGTCACGGATACGATAAGTTCGACAGTGATAACTCGTGAATAGCTTGTACCCATAACTCGTCATCCTAGGGAGTTTCTCGAGTGTCCATGACTCGTGAACTTAAAATAATTTGGTAATGATTAAACAAGATAAGATTCACCTAGATCATTGGGAGAAAAAAATATTGCAAAACTGGCTACCCCAATCTCTAAGGTCCCCGTGAGGCATGTGACAACCCTGCTAGGCAAGGGCTCCATGACCTACCAAGTTTACGCGTGCTGCAGCACTTATAAGACAAGTTTATATACAAGTTTATGTTTACAAGACAAGTTTATATACAAGACAAGTTTACATGCAAGTTCATACCATTAGACAAGCTTATGGCCATCTGGGTTGACTGCAGTGTCGGTGGTAACAATATTCTTTAAAATATCCATTTATTAGTAACTAGGTTGTGATAACCCTAATTAGTTAAATTACAACAAGCTGTAGAAATGCTTTGTCGTGCATGAATGTTTGTTATTTGTCAAGCTTTCCCTTTTATCTCATTCTTTCGACGCGTGGTTAAGGTGCTAAGTTCTGCTCGGGTGAAGGGCTGTAACCCCGGTCCTTATTTGGTTTAAGGGTTGTGGTCCCGATCGAGAGTAGTCCATATGCCCTCTTACCGCTTGTCGCCTTACTTTCATTTATAGTACTTGTTATCAATTCTTCCAGTTTTATTTTGAGACGAGTACATTGGTACCGTACAAGTCTCGACCCATATTTATTTTTATAGGTCTATTTTTTGCTTATGTTATGTTATGTCTTATCTACCACCTTGAGCCCATTTTTCATACTTGTTGCTTGGGGTTCTGACTCCACTAGTTTTGCTTGGTCAGATTTACCCGAGGAGAACCAGGATCCCCATATTTTCAGCAAGATGGCTCACACTCGTAGGACTGCGGCCGAAGCTCGCGAGTGGGTTTCCTTCTTTCACCCCTCATTTTGATTACTTCATTTTGTGGTGTCAGCAAGGGGGTAGAGTTAGATTCTTATATTTTTGAGACTGCAGTCAACATGATGTATATATTAGACCATGGCTGGTATATTTGATCATGTATAATTATATTCTGCTAGTGCATCATTTTATATTCACTAGCTTCATTATCATATATGATGTATAACTTGGGATGCCTTTTAATTAGATATATGATATACCCTTGTATTTATTGTTGATTGATTAAGATACTAGGAATTGTCGGCCTTAGGACTGACGCCCTAGCATGCTAGAGTCCAACCCATTTGTCTTCTTGACAGCCGTGACCGCCGTAAGACATTTTTATACCTTGTACGGAGTAGCTGGCCATGTCCATCCTCGTATTTATCCAGTATTCTGGGAGCGGGACATGACAAGCATTGCACCTGTCACTACCTAATTCTAAAAATAGGATTTTCTTTTTATTTTAAATTGTTAAATTGTGTATTGATCATAAATATTTGTATTTATATTTAATTAGTTGGATGTATTTATTTTTATTGGTTATTTTAGGATTTTGGTTAGTTTGGACCAGTGTCAGACCCTATTGGACCTTGTCAGACCCTTGTTAGACTCAACCCTTGGTGTAGAATAGTTATTTTATCTTTTAATTATCTAGCTGGGTTATTTTGGATTATTTAGATTGGTTTAAGAAATCCTAAACCTAAAACCCTAGTTTGGAAGACTTAAGTTGTGGGTATTGTGGTCTTTGTGTTAGGCTTCTGACCCTAACCCTATTTCTCCTATATGCCCCCCCCCCTTCTTTTTCATTTCCTTCCACTTCATTTTTCTCCCTCCATTCTCTTTCTTTACTTCTTTCATTTACTTCTCTCCAATTCCAAGTAAGTATTTTCACCTTCCCTCTCTTCCTTTATTTACTTCTCTCATTAATGCAAACCCTAATCTTCCATTTTTTTTAACCTAGGTGTGTAGAGCCTAGATTTGGTGTAGAAGCTTGGTTTGGAGGCTTGGAGGCTTGGTGTGGTGAATTCTAGGATTTTTGGAGACTTTGGCCTTGAGATTTCAACTTCCAAGAGGTAAACCCTAACTTTCCTCTTAGCGATTACTTTAATATAGTGTAATTAGTAGTTTAGAACCTTTATAGACCTTAGGGCTACTCTTGGGAGGAAGTTAGAACTTGTTTGGATAGGTTTGGAGACTTTGACCTAGGGTTTTGTGTCAATTTCAGGTAAAATTCGAGATTGGCCCATTTTGGGGGTTGTCCTAGGTTAGACGAACCTAGGTCGACGTTCTTGGGTGCCTTGAGGGCTGTTTGGACACGCGAGATCATATCGCAGAGTTTTGGGCGTTTCGGGCGATTTAGGGGTTTTCCATCTCCGTGGGTTCCACGTGCATGTGGAATTTTGCCACTGACCTAGAATCGAAGAGTTAGCATTTTTGTGAGGTTCTAGACGTTGTTTAGAACACGTGGGTAAATTTTTGGTCAATTCCGATTAGGTTTGGCGTACGTTTCGTGAGGTATCGCAAGCCGCACTCCAAGTGTTCGTCAAAATAACCAAATAGCCATTTCGACTTGGTTTCTAGGTTTCGGGCTTGTGCGTGGGTTGGTTTAGCCTTGGAGAGTGTGTATTAGGATTTTTGAGTTTATATTTATATATATATATATTTATATGTATATGGGTGAGTATGTGTGTATTGGTGTGTTTGGGGGTGAGTGTGTTTGAGTGTGTATATGTGTGGTTGTGTGTGTGTTTGTGTATAGTGTGTGAGTGTTGAGGATAGGTGTGTGTTTGAGTGAGTGAGATAAGGAGAGTGAGTGAGTGAGATTGGAGGAAAGGAAGAGGGACTGAGAGAGGGATCGAGATAGGGAGTGAGATTGAGACAAAGGGAGCAGAAGCAGGTAGTAGCAGCAGCAGCAGCATCAGCAGCAAGTAGTAGCAGCAGCAACAGCAGCAGCAGCAGGTAGCAGCAGCAGTAGCAACATGCAACACCAACAGCAACAGCAACAATAACATCCCCCATTAGCTACTAGAGATGAGAGAGAGAGATTAGATACATAAGATATATATATATATATATATATATATATATATATATATATATATAGTTAGAGATATATATATATAGGTATAGTTAGATGTATAGTTAGTGAGATGAGAAGGGTAAGGTAAGGTATCTCAATACCTTGAGATATCAAGGTATTGAGGTAATGGGTATCGGGACGAGTTATTGGGCTTTTGCCTAGGAATGGGGTTAGAGTTGGTTATATATATATATATATATATATATATATATATATATATATACGTGTTAGGGTATATATTGGAGGGTATAGGTGGGGTGTATAGCGTAGGTTGATATATCGGATACCAGGGGTATCCTAGTATCTCAAAGAGACGAGTTTGAGGGTTTACTAGCTTAATGAGCTAGTTTTGACCTAGAATTTTAGGGGCACCCTAGTTTGACCTAAAGTTGACCGTAATTGCCCCGGTTGACCGCCAAAGTCAACCTTTGACCTACTTTCGGCCTAGAGTTGACTTTTTGGACTATGGGTTGACTTTTGATCCAAATTTCACCGGTTTGACCCGTTTGACCTAGAACAACCCTAGAAGCTTCTTTTTAGTTATTTTATATCTGTTTACACTTTAGAACCTCGTTTAACCTTGCTTTACGTAATAGGTCTTTGCGATGCCAGTCCGAATCTCGATCCTCACCAGTTGCTCAGGACGTCAGGCGAGTACCTTCCTCTGATTGTTTCCATTTCATGATAGCATATATATCACCTGTTCTAGAACTGTTAATACTTGATTCTGACATATTGTTTCACGAGCTGGTACTAGTTGGATCCTGTCATGAGATGTTATCCCCCTTACCGTGTTCAGCGGGTACTCTATCACGTGTATTTCATCATCTGCTTCGGGTATTGATTCTCATGTGCTTCATGTGCTTCGTGTGCTCTCGCTTTCATGTACGCGAGTTATTTATCATGTACGTAGCGTGTCGTGGTTGGATCCAAGAGTATTAGTGGGGGAGGGGAGTAGAAGTTGGTTATGTGATCAAATCCAAACAGTATTCATGTGTATGTCGGTTATACAACTCACGCATAACGGAGTTATCGTAGAATAAATTATGTGCAACCCAAGCCGATCATATAACGAACTTATGCTCAAGGCAGTTAGCTAGTATTCCTATTTTCTCACATGCAGTTACTTCTCTACTACTTGTATTATTCTCCAGTTTTGCATTACAGTTACTTTATCAGTTTTACTATGTATTTACTTTCCTGTGCATCTTGTATTCTTTTCTATTGCTAGTCATATACACCTTACCATGTATTTGGAGTTGCTTTCAGAGTTATGTACTTCGCTCCAATCCTGACGGAATATATTTTTTAGAGGATCTTGAGGACTTTTGCCCGACTTACTATGGGCCAGGCATCGACGATTGTTGCGACCCTGAGATAGAGGAGGAGCCCGTCCTAGCTGAGGAGACGCCGCTACCGCCCTAGTATAGCTAGGTGGGTTTCACTAGGTTTGTTCCCAGTTGGTTTTGGATGACTGTATTATTTATTTTGCTGCTACTGTGAGATATTATAGACTCTTAGACTTGGACTGTATATTTTGGATATTGTACTTGCTCCCTTTGGTTCTTTATTTCTTTTGTTGATATCTTACCGTGCTTTTACTCTTTCCCTAGTTATTGTGATTGAGTTTATGTATATATTGTAATGTTGTCCTCCTTTTGGAGAGGTTATCTTGACAGGTTATTATAAGATATAGATAGTTGTGACCTAGACAACGTTCTACCGCCGATTTTGTGGCGTAGGCTGGATGTACCCACGACTCATGTCCGATTTTTCGGGTGCGGGTCATGATACATTTTTTGTGGTGGCCCATGCAGGTCGTGTTTCTAGGTCTACTTGCGATAGGATATAGGATATAGGCTGAGAGAGAGTGTGCTCAATCACAACTAGGACCCTTCCTGATCTTTTGCTATCTTTAATTTTTCTGAAATTGTTTTCTTTTGAAATATTACTATCCTTCCTTGATGATATCGTATCTTGCACCGTATTGACTTCTTTTGATCTGTGTTCAGGATGCCTCCGAAGATACGGTCTCACCGTACTGTTCCAGCAGGTGCCACCGAGAGGTCTGCTACCTCTCATCCTGCTCAACTTCAGGCAGTTGCTATCGCTCCACTCACCACTCCTGCGGTTGAGGGAGCATCTGCTTCTCTCGGAGATTCTCCTTCACCCGAGAGCTACCCCTGTTGTTCCGGTGGTACCTCCTCTACCACCACCTGCACCGGTAGACGCTGCCCAATTATTCACATTCTTCAGGGAGATGATGGACGCACAGCATCGACAGGTAGACGTGATGAGGTTGGGCATTATGAATGCCCACCAGGTGGCCATGACGGCAGTAGACAGAGTGGCTCAGATCCAGCCACAGGCAGAGCCGGCACAGCATCCTAGGCCGGACAACATCATTGACTTCCAGAGGATGCGGCCCAAGGAGTTCCGGGGTACAGAGGGGATCCTGTATACAGATGACTGGATCGAGCATATCGAGGGAATCTTCAGGCTGGTACTGATCCCAGACAGCTTGCAGATAGAGGCAGCGGACAACCAGATGTTCGATCTTGCCCTTACTTGGTACCGTACTGACACGAGGATAGCGGGACTTACTTGGGAGGCTTTTAAAAAGCTTTTCAAGGAGAAGTTCTTTCCGGATGTGGCTCTCAGTGCCTTGGCGAGCCAGTTTGAGGCACTCGTCCAAGGGAGCATGCTGGTGGACGAGTTTGCAGCAGAGTTTTACCATCTGGGCAGATTTGTAGAGGGCTTGAGCGAGGCAGCGAAGGTGCAGAAGTTCTGCAAGTATTTGGTCATGGCGGTCAAGTCCTTGACTAGGAGTAATCGTGAGGCAACCTTCGAGCAGATTGTGAGTGATGCTCAGAGGGCTGAGGATGACTTGGAGCTGAAGTCCAAGAGGAGTAGAGATGCTTTCGGAGCAAGCAGCAGTGCGGGCCTAGCCAAGAGGCCCCATTTCCAGCAGACGAGGCTGTTCCAGCAGACTCAGCAGCACCAGGGTCAGGGTCGTGCGCCTCTCCAGCAGGCGCCCTAATAGCAGAGGCAGGGACAGCAGCAGGGTCTGAGGCAGCCTATCACTTGCCCTTTTTGTAGGAAGGCGAGGCACAGATGGGACATTTGCAGGAAGAGGCTGGGCAGATGCTTGTTATGTGGTGCGGCAGATCACTAGTTGAGGGATTTCCCTTCAACACTTGCTCGTACAGCTCAAGACGGAGGAGCCGCTCAGAGGGGACCAACCAGAGCACCTGCAGTACAGAAGAGAGGACAACCTTTGCAGACTCAGCAGCAGAGGTTTGCCCAGCACCAGTAGCAGCACCGAGAAGGACAGCAGGGGCAAGCTTTTGCCCTGACCGTAGAGGAGGTCGAGCCCGTTGGTGATGTGATCTCAGGTTTTGTTCTTCTTGATTCCATTCTAGCACTTGCTTTATTTGATTTTGGTGCTTCCCATAGATTTATGTCTGTATCTTTTGCTGTTAGACACCATCTTGTTGCTGAACCATTAGCTAGACTCTGCGAGATCACGACCGGGGGTGGCATCATCCTAGTCAGTGATGTCTGCAGAGACCGAAGAGTTACCTTGGGAGGCCGGGAGTTGAGTGTGTGCGGACTCGTAATGCCACTTCCAAGCTATGACATTATACTTGGGATGGATTGGTTGAGTATGCACCGTGCTAGTATAGATTATCGTGGAGGCAGAGTGTTGTTTAGTCCACCGAGAGAGCCAAAGTTTGAGTTTGGCAGAGGAGTGTAGAAGCATGAAAAATACGCTACAAGATTATACACAATATGCATAAAGCCCGCGTAAAGCAGAATTTCAGTGCTGTGCAGCGTAAAGCATGACTTTAGAGCCATTGGTGTACAACAGAGCTTTAACATTATTTTAGCATAAAATATAGCTCCAGAAAAAACTGCGTAATGCAGTATTTCAGACTGCTTCAGCGTAAAAATGTTGCTATATCGCCATTCCGGTGTAAAACCCATCTGCTTTTAATGCAGCGGGAAGTTGTACGAGGAACGCTTCGTATTCCTCTAAATGAACCTGTCAGACAGTACAATGAACCTGACTCCTGACAAAGAGTACTGCACGACTATCCAGACGACGACTGTAATGATGATTCTACACAGAGTCCCAGATTGTCGTTTAGTGACAAAACCTTGATTTAAGTCATCGTTTACGTAGTCAAGGAATACGCTGCCTAGTTTTACACAGGCAAGCATGAGCTTTTACGCTTAGGATGAGACAAAACTGACCACCACGTCAAAAGCTGCTCTTCGTACAGAACTCGAGGCACATCTCTGTAGTTAATGCGCGAGATGGGGGCAGATCTCTGCATTAAATGCACGAGATTTGGTTCTACTTTTAATGACTGGGTGATCTATAATTAGGTCTAATACGTCCACATCACCGTCCTTGCAGATTACGCTATCAGGCTATTTTCAACTATAGGAGTACGCCGTATGTTATCTCCTCGAAATACGCCGACCTGGCCATTTTCAGCTATAGGAGTACGCCGTATGCTATCTCCTTGAAATACGCCAACTCAGACTATATTTGCAAAGGTATGTGAACAGGCTATCTGGTCCAGAATACGCTCAAGACTCCAGTTAACATCAGGCTTCTACGCCTACTTGGCTTCTATGCCAACATGTCAGCTATCGGGCTTCTATGCCTATTTGGACTTCTACACCTACTTGGCTTTTATGCCATCAGAACAGCTATTTGGCTTTTACGCCAACGAGATAGTTATTTGGCTTCTATGCCAATTATCTCTACGCGAGTGGCAATTACCCACGTGGCTTGCATGCCGTAATCTTCGTATCAGTTATACGCATTACCTCTTAATGCGACACGCGTCACACTCTTATTCTGAAGATCATTTATACGTGGGTGGCAGTTATGATAACCGCTGCGTAAAAGGTGCGGTTCTCTCTGCTGTTCAGTTCTACGCCTATAAATATAGACCTCTATTGACAGAGGTCAAAGGTCGAATTTTGGAGAGGTCGAGAATTTTGAGAGAGAAGATCCTAGAGCACAGACAAAGAGTAGTGATTGACGACTTTGGCATCTAACGTCCAAGCTCTCCTGCAATCTCTGAAGCTTCTTCTTCTACAGCACTTCTTCGTCATCGTGTGGTCCAAGGGACAAAGTGATCGACTGCATATCAGACTCCTATAGCAATATTTACCCAGATTTAAATTTTGTACTTAACATCCTCGTACAGGATTAATAGTACTTCTTGTTTGTAAACCTAAGAAAGGGTTTCGTATAAACCTATTTTTATTTTTTTTGTTTATTATCAAACACAAGATGGCGACTCTGTTGGGGACTACTTTCTCTTCTTATGAGAAGGTCATTGCTCAACACGATGCTGTATCCGTAGGAGCAACGAAGAAGACTTTGGTCGTCCAGTTCGACCAATCTGCTTACGAAGATATGCTTCGCGCAGGGGGTAGCTCTCATTCCCTCTCTGTTCAGGATAGCAGGAAGTTACGTAAAGTATGGATGCCCCGGACATCCTCTACGCTTCCTGAAGGCTCTCTCTCTCCGATCGACAAGGTTGTGACATCCCAACCTAAACGCTCTGTGCGTAAAAACTTGTCTCCTGTCGCTGACGTGGCTGACACAACTTCTGGCAATGCCTTAGCGCCAATCCAGAAGTCTACTTCGCTCCCCGTGCGTAAAAATTTGTCTCCCGTCACTGACGTGGCTGACAAAGTTTCTGGCAAGGCCTTAACGCCAAGACAGAAAATTCAAATGTGCTCTGCGCGTAAAAATTTGTCTCCTGTCGCTGGCGGAACAGACAAAACTTCTGGCAATGCCTCAACGCCAATCCAGAAGTATATAACGCACTCTGCGCGTAAAAATTCGTCTCCCGTCGCTGACGTGGCAGACGGAGTTTCTGACAAGGCCTCAGCGTCAAGTCAGAAATGTCAAATGCGCTTTGCGCGTAAAAATACCTCTCTCGCTCATAAAGAGGCAGAGGGTCCATGCAATCTCCGTAAGGGAAAACAAGTGACGAATTTCTCGACCTCTCGGCTTTTACGCCATCAAGAGAAGAATCTGCCCGCTCGTCAGATTACGCGGAATTCTAATGGCCGTTTGAAGACTTCTTCAATTTTACGCCAACCTGAGCAAAATTCCATATTGCGCCAGGAGAAGCCCCTCGGCGTAAAGAAGACCCAGTTTGTGGATAGATACGCTTCTCATGGATCATGTGCTGCTCACATGGCTGAACTGCTGTATTCGTATGGCGGGAAAAGACTTGGGGTTCCCAATATCCGCATTCCGCCGAATGTAAAAAGGCAAAATATGCCTTCTTCTTCCTCTGTTAATCCCCTGATCTGCGCGATTTCCTGATCCAGAAGCGCAAAGACAAGGGATCTTCTGACATGTCTATTACACCCCCTAGGGGGCACTGTTGTAATAGTCATAAAATTGTAGTTAATTATTGTTGTTCTAAGGCAAAATGGTCAGTTTTCGACCGGTTGAACTACTCTTTGTCCTTACAGGAAGAAGAACCGACATTAGCATTGGTAAACATGGCATCGCACATTCCTAGAGGAAGGTCCAGTTCGAGACGTCATCCCTCTAGAACTCCGAGCCAAAGGAGGTTCAACAGACTCCTTGAGAACATTGAAGCAGGTATTTTTTGAAACACTCGCTCGAGGTCGCGATAATCGGCTTCATATTCTTTCGACTCCGACACTGGGGGTCGCCAATTTCCTGAATATGATACTGACAGCATAGACTCGATCTTTACAGAGATCTATACTAATCCTTCAGTAACATCCAGAGAAATGGGAGTCTATGCCATTGGAGATGAACCTGAAGAGGCTTCTCCATCAGGAAGTACGGAACAACGCATTGCTGTATTGGAATCATCAGTCAAAGAGATGCATTCCATGATGCAGAGTATACATCAAATGTTGGTGACTCAACACACAGCTGCACCAGTTCCTCCAACTCAACTACGGGTGGGGGTAGATATAGCATCAAGTCAGGAGCCTATTCAAGATCAAGAATCAGCTGCTGCTCAACCTCTCAACCCGAAAAACGTATTACCTCCTATTGGGGTCACCATACAGCCGGTCTCTCACCCCTATGCGGTCCCTTTCCCAACTGAAGATTCGATGCAAGCTGTGCGGGAATTAAAAACCCAATTTGATGCCCTAAAGCACAAGGATCAGCTTAAGAAGTTGGGGATCAATCAGTCATATCCAGCTATCTGGGATGAGGTTCATTTCCCTCCAAAATACAAACCACAGGCAATGACTTTGTTTGAGGGAAAGACATCACCAAGTCAATACATGAACTACTTCAGTATGATGACGGTGTTGCTACAAGGGAATGACGCCCTTCTTACTCGAGTATTTAAGGGCTGTCTGTTTGGCGTAGCCTATCAATGGTACCGTAGTCTGGCGGACAATTGTATTACTTCCTTCGAAGATTTCAAGACTCTGTTCTTTGCTCGATTCTACGAGGGAGGGATGGACATGTCTATGTCCTCACTAATCGAAGTGAAGCAGAAGGAGAAAGAAAACGTTCGTACGTTTATTGAACGTTTTCGTCAGGCTACTTTGCAAATGCCTCCCGGAGTTCCAGATTCCGCCTTGGTAGACATTTGCCGGAAGAACCTTCTTCCACTAATCTCAGTGTTCACGGGACCATATCAGTTCCATGATTGGCCCTCGTTCATTATCTCAACGGTGGCCGCTGAAGACAACAGTCAAAAGGCGCGTGACAATGGAATTATGATCTACACCTCTGACAAAGGGAAACGGTCATCTTCCAATAGTGACCATCCTCGTGGTTCCAAAGGAAAGGAAGCTCTGTCGATTAACACATCCAGGCAACTTACCTCGGCAACTATGCAAACTAAACCTGGGACTTCTAGGCCCATTGAAGTATATTCTTTTGATGATGATGACATTCTGAGTATATTCGACTGTCTAGTCAAAAGTGGCAAGCTCACTCTCCCCGAGGTGAAAAGGCCAAATGAAGTCGGCAGTACCAATAACCCTAAGTACTGCATTTTCCATAGGTATATACATCACCCTACCAAGGTGTGTTATATACTAAAAAGGAAAATCCAGGAGCTGATCGATGCCAAGGATATCACTCTTCGCAATAGCGAGAAGACGGTCACCGCCAACATGATCTCTCTCCAATTCGGCGATCTGCCCCCTCAAGAAGTCCCATATGGTGTTGTGCCTATTGCCCAGACGATGATGAACATTGTTAATCTCCCTCCGGCTAAGGGTCAAAATCATGATCTTGTACCCCTAGCAACCCAGCGTGGTGAGATTATGTGGGTTCATTCTGATCTGGTGTCAGAGATCGAAGAAGAGACTCAAGCTGCTAAGGCTAAGTCTAAAAAGAATTCCAAATACAAACCATGCCATATGGTTGCTACATCTTCGACATCAGAAGAAGCGACTTTGGCTACTGGAACCCGGTCAGGAAAAGCCTATCTCAAGGATTATGAAGGAAACCAGGAGGAAGCAACGGCAGACACTTCAGCTGCCAAACCTTCAGAACCTGAACCTGTCATACCAGAAATAGGTCCTTCTAAACCAGCTTCGGCGGACAAAGGCAAGCAGAAAGAAGTTCGTTTCGATAAACCTTTGAAGAATATTCAAAACAAAGGTTTAGAGAAGCCATATAACTTCGACATCCTGGCTCAGTTGGCTCATTCTCCAGCCAGATTGTCCATCTTTGAGCTACTCAAGCTATCCAAAGACACTCGTCAGGCCTTGAGTGAAGCTTTAATGCAGGCGAACGTATGCTTAACTCAGCTCAAGTTCCCCGACAAAGAACCTGTGGCATGTCCTCAATATCATAGTATAATGGAAGTGGTTCCTAACATCACTTTCACTCAAGAAGACATGCTGTTGAAACATAACAGGCATGACAGGCCCCTCTATTACACCGGATATGTCGGTTCCATGGAGGTAGACCGGATTTATATAGATCCGGGATCGTCAATCAATATTATCCCTCATAGTCTGCTCAGACCATTGAGGATTCCTACCAGCGAACTGGCTTACACTACCACTATGATCGTAGGCTTCAACGCCAGGAGAAGTAAGCCGTTTGGGAAGATTCGCCTGAGGATCCAAATTGGCAACCTTAGATCAGTAGCTACTTGCTACATCATTGATTCAGAGGTATCCTATAATATTCTGTTGGGCAGACCTTGGATCCACGATCACAATATTGTTCCGTCGACTCTACATCAATGCTTTAAATATGTAGATGCTCAGGGAACAGTACAAATGGAGTTTGCTTATCTCAACCCGTTCAAAGGAGTTGAATCTTACTACTCTGATGCCATGTTGTACACCCAGGACTACATGAAGGAGGTATCGTGCAAGACAGAGGAGGAATCCCACCGGGAGCCAGGAGATCCGTCTGCTGAGCAACCTCTGTCAATCCAGGTGAAAGGACGAACTACTCGTCCTAAAGTCATGGAACCCATGGTTATCCACTTGGGCAAATCCAAATCAGGAGGAGCAAGTGATCCCCTAGTGATTACTTTGAACCAGAAGCCTCCACCCTTGGTCATCAACCTCCGGCGCAACAAACAGCCGATTGATGTAAATACAACTGGGAACATGGTGTCTAATGATAATAAAGAACCTCTTTTCCAGTATACTGATGCTCAATTTCCTAATCAGGAATCATCCCTCCATAATGATATAGAATCTATAGCACAAAAATTCTTGAAAGCTATAGACTCCTATCAATCGTATGTGTGGGAGGTAGCGTCAACATCTAATGTCATCACGACATATGGGCCACATGAAGATTTTATCTTTATTGTCCCACCTACCCGAAAAGATCAGCATCCAATCGTCTTCGGCCGCATGCGGAATTGACCGATTTTACAAGAAGATTCTCACGAGTCCGATGCTGGGAAAATACAAGTTTTCAGATATAGCCCGCAGGCCTTGAAAATCATGCAAAACATGGGTTATGACTTAAAGTTGGAGCCAAGCCTCAACTATGGAAAAGACAGACGAATGCCGTTGCATGGTGATCCCTACTGTCAACAAACTTATTTTAGGTTAGGGTATAGCAGATCTCTTGCAACTTCTAACAACTCTGAATCAAGCGGAGAAACCATTTCCTCTTCTCAGAATAGCTTGTCATCCTCCGATTCAGATAATGAACCCCCACGGGTATTGTCAACAAATACGGTATTGACAGATTCCCTCGAAACAGAGGAACAAGAATCTGAACCATTTGAAAATGACTCTTAGGCGCAACAATTGGATACACAATGGGAACTTTGGTTCGAGCAGAGAGAACCACCCACTGAAGATAAAGTTATCCAAGTCGACGTTGGAGATGAAATTTCACCAAAGCCGATATTTATCAGTAACCATCTTTCCCCAGCAGAAAGGGAAGAAATGATCCAACTGATAAAAGAATATATCGACGTCTTTGCGTGGAATTATGAAAACATGCCAGGACTTGATCCAAAAGTGGCTACTCATAAGCTCAACATACTGCCAAATTCGAAGCTTGTAAAGCAGCACCAACGTCGGTTTCGCCCGGATATGATGGACGCCATTGAAGCTGAAATCAAGAAGTTGATAGCGTGCGGGTTCATTCGGAAAGAACAACATCCAGATTGGGTCACCAATGTTGTCCCGGTCATGAAGAAAAGTGGAAAAGTTCACGTTTGTATCGACTTTCGAGATCTTAATGCGGCTTGCCCCAAGGATGAATTCCCTCTTCCTATTACAGACGTCATGATCAACAATACATGCGGCTTTGAGCGCATGTCTTTCATGGACGGATTCTCAGGATACAATCAGATCAAGATGGATCCTGAAGATGAAAAGCATACTGCCTTCCGTACACCACTGGGGGTATATTGCTACACAGTCATGCCCTTCGGATTAAAAAATGCCGGGGCTACATATCAGCGAGCCATGAGTAACATATTCTATGAGCATCTACGCAAAACAGTGGAATGTTACGTAGACGACATCGCTGTCAAAAGTCGCCTCAAGGATAATCACATCCAAGACTTAAAGACAGTGTTCGAATTGATGCGCCAACATCAACTCAAAATGAACCCTACAAAGTCCTTCCTCGGTGTATCCAGTGGCAAATTCTTGGGATTTGTCATTACCGCCAAAGGCATTCAAGTCGATCCTGATAAAGTGCCAAAGCTATCCTCGAGATGCGATCACCCCGTAATCTGAAGGAACTCAGGGGATTTCAAGGTCGTATAGCTTATATCAGGAGATTCATTTCCAACCTGTGTAGGAGATGTCAACCATTTTCCCGCCTGATGAAGAAAGGAGTGTCCTTTGTATAGGACAAAGCCTGTCAGCAAGCGTTTGACAATATCAAACGCTACCTCACTAATCCTCCAGTTCTGGTGCCTCCCGTCATAGGAAGACCTTTTTTGCTGTATGTTCGAGCAATGGATCATTCTTTAGGAGCTCTCCTCGCACAGAAGAACGATGAGGGTCATAAACAGGCTATCTACTACCTCAGTAGGATGATGGTAGGAGCTGAACACCGGTACAATCCAGTGGAAAAAGAATGCTTGGCCCTAATGTTCGCCATTCAGAAGATGCGACATTATGTCACAGGCCAAACTATTCATATCATCTCCAGAATCAATCCTCTCCGGGTGTTGATGAGCAAGCCGAGTGTTCTTAATTCCCGACTCGCAACTTGGGCGATGTTATTAACACCGTATGATATGGTGTACATCTCTCAGAAGTCCATAAAAGGTCATGCTTTGGCTGATTTCTTAGCTGCTCATCCTATTCCGGAAACCTCCAAGCTATACGAGGACATTCCCGACGAAGTTGCAGAATGAAATTCTGCAATGGAAGGTGACACATGGCAGCTATTCTTCGATGGCGCCTCTCGGACTGGTCCTAAAGGAAACGTGGTTTCAGGAGTAGGAATTGTTCTGGTGACTCCTGACAAACTCATCATCTATCGAGCTTATTCTCTTAGCGAACCATGCTCCAACAATGTGGCAGAGTATAATGCTCTACTAATCGGTCTTCAAGTCGCTAAAGAATTGGAGGTCGAATACCTGGAAGCTTTTGGTGATTCTCAGCTGATCGTCAATCAGGTTAGAGGAATATATGAAGTCCGTAATCCAGACCTCATTCCTTTTCACCAAGCAACGATCGAGATAACTATGTCTTTTAAAGGATTCTTCCTAGAACATGTGCCTCGATCTCAAAATCTGGAAGCTGATGCTCTGGCTAGCCTAGCTGTCGATCTGGCCATTCCTATAAGAAGGCAGAACTCAGTGATCCTTCTCAACAGAGATCTCTTCTGTGTGAAAAATAACTTTCACCTGGAACGCAGCTACACCGTAAATACGGTTCCTCCTCAGAGAGATTGGAGAAGTCCCTTTATAGACTTCGCAGCTTATGGAATCTTGCCAGAAGATCCCAAAGAAGCAGTATCGGTTAAAAGACGATCACTACGCTTCTATTTTGATGCTTCTTCACATAGTCTATATCGTCGAACATACGATGGACTACTGCTACGATGTCTCTCCGATGATGATGCAAAGTGGATTATCCGTGAAGCTCAGGATGGTTTATGCGGAGCACATCAACCCGGTCCTAAGTTACAGGATCGTATCAGAAGGATGGGCTACTACTGGCCTACTATGATTGCAGACGCAGTAAAAAATGCAAGACAGTGGAAAGCCTGCCAGGTTCATACGGATTTTATACATCAGCCTTCTAAGTATCTACATCCTACCATTGCATCATGGCCTTTCGAAGCATGGGGTATGGATATCATCGGTCCGATTCACCCGTCTTCTTCCAGAGGACATCGGTTCATATTGGCTATCACCGATTATTTCTCTAAATGGGCGGAAGCAGTCCCCCTTGCTGAGGTAAAGACATCCAACGTGATCAACTTTATCAAGCACCATGTCATTTATCGCTTTGGGATACCCCGAAGGATAATTCATGACAACGGGCCTCAATTTATCAGCCAAGCGTTTCACTAATTTTGCGATAAGAATCGGATACAAAATATGGCCTCTACGGCATATTATCCAGCTGCTAATGGTTTGGCAGAAGCCTTCAACAAAACCATTATCCAACTCCTAAAGAAATTTGTCTCTTCGAACAAAAGAGATTGGAATGAGAAGCTAGGAGAATGCCTCTCGGCATACCACACTACGGTACGAGCACCGACGGGTTGTACCCTATTTTTATTGGTCTACGGGAGTGAAGCAGTTCTCCCTATTGAAATCCAAATTTCGTCACTCAGAATAGCAGTGGTTAATGAGTTGACTCAGGAAAAGAATGATCAATTACGGCTTCAAGAGCTAGAAGGATTAGACGAGAAACGCCTTCAAGCTCAACAGCGCATTGCATTCTACCAGGCACGCATTTCCAAAGCTTTTAATCGAAAAGTGAAGGAAAGGGTGTTCAAAGTTGGCGAGCTAGTCTTAGCTGTGAGAAGGCCAATGATCATTACTCACAAGAGTAAGGGTAAATTTCAGCCCAAATGGGAAGGCCCTTATGAGATCGAAACGACGTTTTCAAATGGCGCTTACAGATTAGCCAAGCCTAATGGAGACTTGTTAATGGCTCCTATCAACAGCAAATTCCTGAAGAAGTACTAAGATTAATCTCCTTTGCTCAAATGGAGTAGGGTGAAGATCTCGTTCTGACAACACTACGTCCAAAGAACTAGTTGGATCATATTATATCATGTCCATATAACCTCTGAATAGATATGCTAAACTAATTTGGAACTTCAAAACCTATCATGTCCATATTACCTCTGATAGTCTTTTGTATACAAATTTAGTTGGATCATATTCTATCATGTCCATATAACCTCTGAATAGATATGTCCAGCTGAAGCTTACCGAAAGTATATCACGCCCATATTACCTCTGATATCACTTTCACCTCAACCTATCATTTATATTCAAAAATGATAGGTCCACCAAAGTCAGATAAAGTCTCTTTATTTATCTCCAAAAAGAACATGTTACATATAAAAGCAAAAGGTACATCACTGGGGAGGAGCAGTTAAGTCGCAAATCTGTCGCGCCAGAGCAGTCATTCTCTCATTCCCGGAGTTCAAGACGTTAGCGCAAGCCCGCTCCAACATTGCCTCCTCATTGCTCAAGGCAGACAATTCAGAACGAGCCTGTCAAAAATCAGCATAGGAGGTACTCACACGTACCAAGTTCTGCTGAGCTGCTTCCATTCGGTCATTCAACACATCTCTAGCTGCCAATGAAGCGAGAACCCTTTCCTCTGCCTGAGCGAGTTCATCTTTCAATTTACGGACCCTCGCAAATTATTCCTCATATTCGTCCTCGCACTTAGCCAGTTGGGGAATGACATACCCCAATATGGCATGCTCTTCATTCATCTCTTTCTGCTGTGTCTCGATGGACTTGCTCAAAGTTTCCATCTCCCCAATAAGTTCCGCAGTCATGGAGTCATACTCAGCCTGAATCAGGTCATGAATGCTGCCTTGGGATAGCTGCAAATAATTGTTAATGGGTTGTTCTAAACCATTAACTATTTGCTCCAGCGCATCAGCTCTCCCAGCGTCGTTGAAATTTTTGATCAGCGCTATCGCAATCTGGAAGGACATCCTCAGAGCCTCGAAGCCTAGATTCTTCTCCAGCACCATTGATATCAGCATTTTCAGAGTGGTGTAAAAAATATTAGTATACTGCTCAACTATCATGGCGAGATCCGAATGGACGTTGGGAGTGGCTGCGATATCAGCAAACCCCTTTTGTGGAACGTTGGCAGAAGATGTGGCCACCATTGTCGCTTCAGCAGACGGCGCGACAAAAGAAGAGACGCCAATAACAGTTGAAGTTGTTGGCATGCTAGACAGAAGAAGTGAAGCCGCGATAACAGGCTCATCCTCCTCTGAAAATATCGTGATTGTATTGGGCGAGGCTACACCCGAAAATGCTGCAGACGAAGGAGCAACATCTTCAAAGTTTGCCCCTTCAAAATCGAGCGCGGCTGTTTCATCAGCCGTATCCGCAACAAAGTCAAAAGTTGCGTCGACTCCGCCTTCCCCTGAGATGTCTTCCCCTGAAAAGAAGACAAGAGAAAGTTAATATCAATTTGATGTTAATTTTCCTAAAAAGAGGCATAAGGACAATATTTACCCATGGCTGATGGTATATATGTCGCGTCCGCAGCCAGTACAGCTAAATCAGTTCTTAATGAGGCTAAACGAGCTGTCATACCTGTGGAAGAGGGTGCATCAAATGACGTCCGAGGGTAGTCATCCAAATCTTCACCCAGATCCACTCGAGGTTCATCGGGTGGAATCTTGCCAGAGATACTTACAGATGAAGATAGGGCTGGATCCATTATTGGTCTGGATAAAGATATCCTTAATTTTCTCTGCCTTGAGGGTGACCTCACTGCACTACCAGTAGCGGTAGTAGCAACAGCAGTCTCGAGCAAAGATTCTCCGGCACTGTCAGCCGAAATTGTGGAGGTTCCCTCTTTAAAAGGCGAAAGACCTCTGGTCAAAGAATTACCCCCAATAGGGGGAACAATAGGCTCACTCCTAGGAGCCTCATGGCTGGAAGTCCTTACAGGACCACTAACGGTCTTCTTTTTCTTGCGAGGAGAAGGCTCTTTCAGAGTAGGAGCTCTTCGCTTAGTGGAGATTACGAGAGGTTCTGCAGTCGGAGCTAATACGCTCTCGGTATTATCGTCAAGAATTCGTCTGGACCGACAGGGTCTTCACCCTCATCAGAAGAGACTGATGGGACCTCCTCTCTTCTAGTGGACTTATGAGAGGGCATCCTAAAACTTCCACGCATATCAAAATCACGATGTAAGGTATTGATCGCCACATAAAATTGCGCGTATGAATGGAGGATACGTAATTCCATGGAGAGAGAAGTCATGGGCACAGTAAAAGTTGCTCCAGTACAACCCATCATGAAGTACCGCCACCCTCTAGCTCTGTCAATAAGCCCACCTTTGGACTTGAAGCTGGTAATGGCATTTCCCATATGCAATTGGTCATACCCAAACTGTCTAGCGAACCGACTGGGCAGGTAGGGCTCCAAGAAGCAATGGGCTTCACTTCTGTATAGTAAGTGAGAAGGTCTAATGCAGACCAACCAATAGAAAGCTTCGGGAGAAAGAATGGTTCTCCAATGACCTTTATCCTTGAGTTTCGTCCCCTGTTGATTGATATGTACAGTGGGGACGATACAGAAGAGCTTTCAGCTATGAGCAAAATTTAACGCCCGTCGATAATCTATGACGGTCGTCACATTCCAAGTGGAATTCTTGTACTTTAACAAGAAATTATTTCCCGAAAGGGTAATCTCTAAACATCCTTGGCAGGTACATGATCATGCCCTCAGCAGTAAAAATCCAGTTTTCTTTCTTTGGCTTTGTCTGGGATTGTTTATCAATCATATCCCCGAATAGAAAAGCTGGTTTTATATAGTTGTCCCCATCTATATACGTCAGGGGCTCACCGCTGATCATGCTCAACAGTATCCGTTCTTCTTGAGATGATATCAGAATTCTTCTCCCTTCTGGGTACTGGGTTCCAGAAATGGAGAATGTCACATGGGACAAATCCTCCAGATAATTGGAGTTCAGCATCCCAGCAGCAGAACCCATCACTTCAGCCAAATGAGGGGTCTGCAAGTCCACTACAAAATGCAAGAAGAACAAGTCAGTTTCTACACTAGATATTATATTCCTGCAGCTTATGCCAAAGATGATCAGTCTGTGCTTTTACGTCAAGACTGTAAAAACTTGAGGTTTTTACGCTGGAACCTATTTTCGAGCCGTAAAATTCAAGGTTGGCACTATACACAAAAATCTAACAGTCTGTGTTTTTACGCCAGACTGCCAAAATTTGAATTATTATGCCAGAATTTTCATCCAGAGCGTAACACTCAAAGTGTGTAGTATACGCCAAATTTCGACAGTCAAAGCTTTTACACCAGACTGCAAAAATATGGAGTTTTTACGCTGACACATTAGGAATGTGGGCATAAATGATAAAACATCTCTGTGCATCATCTTCCTCGAAGAGGCTCTCAGCACAGAAGATGACCTAGCGCGTTCACGTACAACGTGTGCGAAGGGTTTTTCTTTATTTTTCTCGTCCCAAAAGCTTTACCTATGACGCCTGGTGCACAGCTTGACGGTGGGGCACTTCGTTCAGATTGGGGTTCGCTCATGGGAGTTGCTCGTGCTTGAGCAGATGAGCGAGAAGAGGAGGCAGCTTTCTTTCCCTTAGATATGGAAGTTGGTTTTGATGCCATGGCTTAAACTCAGAGATCTCGAGAAAAAGACGAAGAAGAAAGGTTCTTGGAAAGCTAGGGTTTTGTGAAGGCAGATAAAAAGTTTTTCTTTGAAGGCATTGGGGTATTTATAGAGTTCAGATAACTCTTCGAATTTCTAACCAAATCCGATATTTAATATTCGGCTATGATTGAGGATCACGTCAGCCTATCATTTAAAAGAAGAAGATAGACGGTCAATGGATCCAGAATTTACGCGCAGAGCAAAGTCTACTATTTTACGCTCTGGAGCTTTCACGCTCAGAGGCTACAAGTCTATGGTTTTACGCCCGGATGCTTTTATGCTCGGTAGCTTTTACGCTCGAGAGGCTACAACCCTACGACTTTACGCTCAGGAGTTTTTACACTCAGAAGCCACAAATCTACGATTTTATGCTCAGAGACTATAGGTCTATAGTTTTACACCCGGATGCTTTTATGCTCGGTAGCTTTTACGCTCGAGAGGCTACAAACCTATGAATTTACGTTCAGAAGCTACAAATCTATGATTTTACGCTCAGGAGCTATTTTACACTCAGTAGCTACAAATCTATGATTCTACGGTCAACAGCTACAGATGGCCAACCGCAAGGATTTACGCAGAAATGCTCCTTCGAGGCTACAAAATATTCCAAGTACCCAGAATATACAGAGTTTAACATTGAATATGACTCTTCTTCTTGGATCGATTGGAAGTTCATCCTAAGACCAGTCTTTTATACAAGTTCAAGTATGGCCTGTTTGACGGCCATTTCTCGCCCTATTTCAAGGGATTTTCGGGAAAACATTCTTGAAGGTGACGGCCTGAACAGAAAACTCTTCGCATCAGAAAAGTAACAGTTCAGAATTTTGCGCGACTCCTCGCCCAAAACAGCATGACAGTTTTGCCAAGAAGCTTTTTACGCGTCTTCAGTTACGCGTAAAAGATGGGACGAGATCAGACACTCTTTTTCAGAGTTGGCGTAAAGTTATTCAAACGTGCTGAAGCTGCACATATTCAGACTTTCTCACAGCAAATATGGCGAATAATCATCAGATGCGTAAAAGAAGACAAATTTTATTAATCATGATTACATATGATGGAAATCCAGTTACAAAGGGTTTTTCATCTTCATGATTACATATGATGGAAATCCTTGTTCTACCAAGGGTTTCTCATCTTCCCAAAAGATTACACCAAGAATCTGCTACGCCAGGTTATCATATTGGTGGAGATCTTTTTCCGTCTTCTTCAGCAGTTAATCAGCTTCTGTGGCTGATTAACAAGAAAATGATTAATGGCGGAAGGATACAAAACTGGACTTGTGTAAAAAATTTAAGTCCATCCTCCATATGCCAATGACAGATTGAGTTGGGATTCTAACCCAACTCAATACTCGAAGACAGGGCCAGTTTGTCTGCCCTCGTCCACCGTCATGATGGAAGAAAATACAGCTTGCAAGCTGTGTGGTCGAATGAGACCCTTCCTCTCTCCTGGACAAATCGCTATATGAAATTGCTGATCATCCCGAGCAAAGGAAGCTATGATATCCTTCCATGATCCATCATTGCAGAGGACATTTGCTCGAAGACGCCTCTTTTTACGGCTCCTTATGAACGGGATGAACATGGTCTTCTTCTTCCTCAAGTCAGCATGACGAATCTCGGCAACCATTTCTGTATGGTGAAGGAAGTGTGGGAAAAATAGGTTAACTCAATCGCCTTTATATAGGCAGAGGAGATCACATCAAATCCTAACAAAATCCGAAATTACGCCGAGAAATCAGCCTCGTGGAACGAGTCACATTTGACTGTTTCATGCTTCATTCAAAGTGTTTCAAATTACGAGGAATTTGAAAATTTGAAGGGGGTCTTATAGAAGCATGAAAAATACGCTACAAGATTATACGCAATATGCATGAAGCCCGCGTAAAGCAGAATTCCAGTGCTATGCAACATAAAGCATGACTTCAGAGCCATTGGTGTACAACAGAGCTTTAACACTATTTTAGCGTAAAATATAGCTCCAAAACAAACCGCGTAATGCAGTTTTTCAGACTGCTTCAGCGTAAAAAGGTTGTTATATCGCCATTCCGGCGTAAAACCCATCTGCTTTTAATGCAGTGAGAAGTTGTACGAGGAACACTTCGTATTCCTCAAAATGAACCTATCAGACTGTACAATGAACCTGACACCTGACAAAGAGTACTGCACGACTATCCAGACGACGGCTGTAATGATGATTCTACACAGAGTCCCAGATTATCGTTTAGTGACAAAACTTTGATTTAAGTCATCATTTACGCAGTCAAGGAATACACTGCCTAGTTCTACACAGGCAAGCATGAGCTTTTACGCTTAGGATAAGACAAAACTGACCGCCACGTCAAAAGCTGCTCTTCGTACAGAACTCGAGGCACATCTCTGCAGTTAATGCGCGAGATGGGGGCAGATCTCTGCATTAAATGCACGAGATTTGGTTCTACTTTTAATGACTGGGTGAGCTATAATTAGGGCTAATACATCAACATCACCGTCCTTGCACATTACGCTATTAGGCTATTTTTAACTATAGGAGTACGCCGTATGCTATCTCCTCGAAATACGCCGACCTGGCCATTTTCAGCTATAGGAGTACGCCGTATGCTATCTTCTTGAAATATGCCAACTCAGGCTATATTTGCAAAGGTATGTGAACAGGCTATCTGGTCCAGAATACGCTCAAGACTCCAGTCAACATCAAGCTTCTACGCCTACTTGGCTTCTATGCCAACATGTCAGCTATCGGGCTTCTATGCCTATTTGGGCTTCTACACCTACTTGGCTTTTACGCCATCAGAACAGCTATTTGGCTTTTACGCCAACGAGACAGTTATTTGGCTTCTACGCCAATCATCTCTACGCGAGTGGCAGTTACCCACGTGGCTTGTATGCCGTGATCTTCGTAGCAGTTATACGCATTACCTCTTAATGGGACACGCGTCACACGCTCATTCTGAAGATCATTTATACGTGGGTGGCAGTTATGATAACCGCCGCGTAAAAGGTGCGGTTCTCTCTGCTGTTCAGTTCTACGCCTATAAATATAGACCGCTATTGACAGAGGTCAAAGGTCGAATTTTGGAGAGGTCGAGAATTTTGAGAGAGAAGATCCTAGAGCACAGACAGAGAGTAGTGATTGACGACTTTGGCATCTAACGTCTAAGCTCTCCTGCAATCTCTGAAGGTTCTTCTTCTACAGCACTTCTTCGTCATCGTGTGGTCCAAGGGACAAAGTGATCGACTGCAGATCAGACTCCTATAGCAATATTTACCCAGATTTAAATTTTGTACTTAACATCCTCGTACAGGATTAATAGTACTTCTTGTTTGTAAATCTAAGAAAGAGTTTCGTATAAACCTATTTTTATTTCTTTCGTTTATTATCAAACAAGGAGCAGCGGAGCAGAGCGAGGGAGTCTTCTGCGGAGCTCTAGTGGTAGAGCAGAGGTTGCCACATCCATTGATAGCGGAGTTCATGGATATCTTTCCGGAGGAGTTGCCAGGGTTACCTCCGGACAAAGATATGGAATTCTCTATAGACTTGGTGCCAGGTGCGGAGCCGATATCCCAGCACATCTATAGAGTCAGCAACAGTTAGCTGGTAGAGTTGAAGAAGCAGGTGGATGAGCTTCAGTACAAGAGATTTATCAGATCTAGTTCTTCTCTGTAGGGTGCTCCGGTACTTTTTGTGTCGAAGAAGGATGGGTCGATACGGATGTGTATCGATTACAGGGCTCTGAACAACCTCACAATCAAGAACAAGTATCCGCTGCCGCATATTGATGATCTCTTTGAACAGTTGAGCGGAGCGAGGGTGTTTTCCAAGATTGATCTGAGGACAGGCTACCACCAGGTGAAGGTCAGGAGGGAGGATATTCCGAAGACGGCTTTTCGGACCAGGTATGGACAGTATGAGTTCATGGTGATGCCGCTTGGGTTGACTAATGCCCCGACAGTGTTCATGAATCTGATGAACAAAGTGTTCCATCAGCATCTGGACAGGTTTATGGTGGTGTTTATAAATGACATATTGGTGTATTCGAAGACCCCATAGGAGCATGAGGAGCATCTGAGGATAGTGCTGGAGACTCTCATAAAGGAGAAGCTTTATGGAAAGCTTTCGAAGTGCGAGTTCTTCCTTGACAAGGTTGAATTCCTTGGTCATGTGGTGACAGGAGAGGGGATCACGGTGGATCCGAGGAAGATCATGGCAGTTGAGGCATGGAGTACTCCGAGTTCAGTAGCAGAGGTCAGGAGTTTCCTGGGGCTGGCAGGTTACTACAGAAGATTTGTTGAGGATTTTTCCCGGATTGCAGGGCCGTTGTCTAGGCTAACTCGGAAGGACGTAGAGTTTGTTTGGTCAGAGGAGTGCCAGTTCGCCTTTGATGAGCTAAAGAGGAGGTTGACGACCGCTCCAGTATTGACGTTGCCATCGGGGTCTGGAGGAATCACTATCTGTAGTGATGCATCGGGAAAGGGTCTGGGTTGTGTGTTGCAGCAGAATGGGAGGGTGATTGCCTATGCTTTCAGGCAATTACGTCCTCATGAGAAGAACTATCCTACCTACGATTTGGAGTTGGCAGCGGTCATCTTTGCTCTGAAGTTGTGGAAACACTATTTATACGGAGAGCGTATGGAGATCTTCACTGACCACAAGAGCTTGAAGTATGTGTTTACCCAAAAAGAGCTGAACATGAGACAGAGGAGATGGTTGGAGTTGATGAAAGACTTCGACATATTATTGCAGTACCATCCAGGAAAGGCGAACGTAGTTGCGGATGTGCTGATCAGGTATCCGGTAGCTATGTGCCTGACTACAGATCGTTATCTTCTGGCAGATCTAGAGAGCTTGGACATTGAGGAGATAGTGCCTGGAGTTGAGATGCAGATGTGGGGACTGTAGATTCTGTCAGAGTTGCTAGACCGGATCAGGGCTATATAGTTTGAGGATGAGTACCTGAGGAGCATCAGGGCGCAGGTTCAGATTGGAGTATCAGATGACTTCACCATTGCTGATGATGGTTCATTGCGGCATGGTACCAGGTTGTGTGTGCCAAGTGGGTCATTGCACGAGGAGATTCTTCAGGAGGCGCATCGATCCTAGTACTCTATGCATCCAGGTGCCAACAAGATGTATAGAGATCTGAGAGAGCATTTATGGTGGTACAGGATAAAGCGGGGGGTAGCACGCTTCGTATCCCGATGCTTAGTGTGCCAGCAGGTGAAGGCGGAGAGGCAGAGGCCAGGAGGGTTGCTCCAGCCATTACCTATTCCGGAGTGGAAATGGGAGCATGTGACCATGGATTTTGTTTCTAGGCTTCCCCGTTCTCCAGGAGTGAAGGATGCGATTTGGGTCATCGTAGACAGGTTGACCAAAATGGCCCACTTTCTACCATTCAAAGTGGGTACGTCTACGGAGAGACTAGAAAAGATGTATATGAGCCAGATAGTCAGACTGCATGGAGTTCTTGTGAGCATAGTATCAGACCGGTACAGTCGCTTTACTTCGCATTTTTGGAGCAGTCTGTAGGCTAGCTTGGGCACCCAGCTCAAGTTTAGTACCGTATATCACCCGCAGATAGACGGTCAGTCAGAGAGGACAATTCAGACCCTCGAGGACATGCTTCGCACTTGTGTTCTGGATTTCAGAGGCTCATGGGAGGATCATCTGCACTTGGTAGAATTTTTTTACAACAACAGCTACCAAGCCAGTATCGAGATGTCACCATTCGAGGCATTGTATGAATGGAGGTCTCGCACTCCGTTATCATGGGATGATATAGGCGAGAGAGTTTTGCTTGGCCCGGAGATGGTGGTGGATGCGGCGGAGAAGGTCAACCTCATTAGAGATAGACTTCTGGTGGCGCAGGACAGACAGCGGCATTGGGCCGATAGTAACCGGAGACCTTTGGAGTTTGAGGTATAGCTTAGAATTTAGATTTTATTCTTGTGTTTGCTTGTGATTTGTCACTACCCGATTCTAGAAAATAGGGTTTTTTTATTTTTTATTTGGTAATTGTGTATTGTTTATAAATAATTATATTTATATTTAATTAGTGATTATATTATTTTTCTATTGGTTGTTTTAGGGTTTTGGCTAGTCTGGACCCATGTCAGACCCTAGTGGACCCATGTCCGACCCAACCAACACCCTTGGGAGACCTATTTTTGGGTTTAGAATAATTATTATATTTTATTTTAGTTAGTTGGAGGGATTAGGAGTTAATTTGAGTATTTTTGGAACTCTAAACCCAAAACCCAAGTTGCATGACTAAAGGAGAGGGTGTTTTAGTCATTTGTCTTAATGTAAACCTATTTTTACTTGTGTGGCCGGCCCTTCCCTACTCACCCAGACCAAAACCAGCAGCCCCCCCCCATTCTCTTCTTCATTCCATTTTTTTCTTCCTCTTCTCCACTATTTCTTCTTCTTTTCTTCTTCCCACTTCCTATTTCAAGCAAGTATGTAAGTCATTTCTTCTCTTTCTTCTTCTATTCTTCATGGATATGAACCCTAACCATTTAATTTTCCCTAACCTAGGTGTTTAGAGCCAAGACTTAGTGTGGAGGCTTGATTTGGAGGCTTGAGGGTGGTGATTTCAAGGGTTTTGGAGACTTTGGCCTTGGGATTCCAACTCCCAAGAGGTAAACCCTAACTTTCTTCTTAGTGGTTGCTATTATATAGTGTAATTAGTGGTTTAGAACCTTTTTAGATCTTAAGACTACCCGTGGGAAGAAGTTAGAACTTGTTTGGTTGTGTTTGGAGACTTTGATATTAGATTTTGTGTCAATTTTGGGTGAAATCCGAGATTGACCCAATTTTGGGTGATGCCCTAGGTTAGACGGACCTAGGTAGACGTGCTTGGGTGTCTTGGAAGTTAGTACGTGTCTCCGTTCGGACACGTGAAGTCGTATCGTGGAGAAATGGGCGTTTCAGGCGTTTTGGGGATTTTCATCGTCGTAGGTTCTATGTGCGGGCGCATTTTTGCCACGGACCTAGAATCGACAAGTTAGCATTTTTTCTAGGATGTAGACATCGATTAGAACCCGTAGGTAAATTTTGGGCCGATTCCGAGTAGGTTTGGTGTGCATTTCAGGAGATTTTACGAACCGTACACCACGTGTTCGTCGAAATGACCGAACGGCCATTTCGACTTAGTTTCTTGGTTTCGGGCTCGTGCGCGCGTTGGGTTAGCTTCGGGGAGTGTGTGCTAGAGTTTTCGAGTTATATTTTATATATTTATAGTTATTTATTGGTGTTCGGGTCGTTGGGCGTGCGTTGGTGCGTGTTGTGTGTGTTGGGTGTGTTGTGTTGTGTGTTGTGTTTATATATATGTATATATGATTATATATATATGTATGTGTATCTATATATATATATATAAGTATATGTGTATAAGTGTATATGTGTCTATATATATATATATAAGTGTGTATATATATATATGGTTGTGTGTGTATATATATATGTATATATGTGTGTGTGTATATATATATATATATATATATATATATATATATATATATATATATATATATATATATGTGTGTGTGTGTGTGTGTGTGTGTGTGTGTGTGTGTGGTGTGTTGAGAGCGAGCAGCGAAGGGGGAGCGCTGCAGCAGCGGGGGGAGCACTGCAGCAGCGAGGGGGAGAAAAGGCGCAGCGCAGCAGCCAGCGAAGAGCGCAGCAGCAGCAGAATTAGAGAGGCAGCAGCAGCTGCTGTGCGGGGAGCAGCGAGGAGGAGGCAGCGCAGCGAAGCAGCCGCAGTAGCGAGGCCAGCGCGCTGTAGCGCAGCACTGTAAGCGCAGCAGCAGCAACAACCTGTTACAGCAGCAGCAGCAGCATGTTGCAATTATAGCAGCAGCAAACGCAGCGGCAGTAGCAGAGTGTAGCAGCGACAGTGCAGGCGTAGCATCGACAGTAGTGAGAGGGAGAGAGAGACCTATATCTATATGATAGATAGATAGATAGTTTAGTATAAGTAGATATGTATATAGTTAGATACATATATATTTGAGTTTGGGTATGGGTATGTATATATGTGTATGTGTGGATATATATACATATAGATATGTAGGTGTATATATATATGTGTGTTAGATATATATATTCTAGCCTAGATAATTACCTAGGCGTATATCTATATACATAAATAGTTAGCTAGAGGGGTAGTTAGTGAGGGATTAGAGGAATATCTCAATATCTTGAGATATCAAGGTATCTCAATACCTTGAGATACCCAAGGTATTGAGTATCGGAACAGGGTTTTTGAGCAATTGCCTAGGAATAGTATTAGAGTTGCTTTTATATGTATATGTGTATATTATTACGCATGCTAGCATAGATTTTAGCGGGTATAGGCGGGGTGCGTAGCTTAGGTCGAGGTATTGGATACCGAGGGTATCCCGGTATCTCGAGGAGGCGAGTTTGAGGGTTTACTAGCTTAATGAGCTAGTTTTAACCTAGAATTTTAGGGGCACCCTAGTTTGACCTAGCGTTGACCATAATTGCCCTCGTTGACCATAAAAGTCAACGTTTGACCTTGTTTTGACCTAGAGTTGACTTTTTGGACCCCCCACGTTGACTTTTTGACCCGAATTTCACCGGTTCGACCCGTTCGACCTAGAATACCCCTAGAAGCCTGTTTTTAGTTATTTTATATCAGTTTAACTCTTTAGAACCCTATTTAACCTTGCTTTTTGTAATAGGTTCTTGTGACGCCAGTCCGGATCTCGTTCCTCATCGGTTGCTCAGGACGTCAGGCGAGTACCTACCTCTGATTGTTTCTATTTCATGATAGCGTTTATATCACCTGTTCTAGAACTATAATACTTGATTCTGACACATTGTTTCACGAGATGGTACTAGTGGATCCCGTCATGAGATGCTATCTCCCTTACCGTGTTCAGCGGGTACTCTATCACGTGTATTTCATCATGTGCTTCGGATATTGATTCTCATGTGCTATCATGTGCTTCGTGTGCTCTCGCCTTCATGTGCGTGAGTTATTTATCATGTACGTAGCGTGTCGTAGTTGGATCCAAGAGTATTAGTGGGGGAGGGGAGTAGGAGTTGGTTATGTGATCAAAGCCAAACAGTATTCATGTGTATGTCGGTTATGCAACTCACGCATAACCGAGTTATCATAGATTATTAATGTGCAACCTAAGCCGATCACATAATGAACTTGTGCTCAAGGTACTTAGCTAGTATTCCTATTTTCTCACATGAAGTTACTTCTCTAATACTTGTATTGTTCTCCAGTTTTATATTGCAGCTACTTTATCTGCTCCACCATGTATTTATTTTCCTGTGCATCTTGTATACTTTTTTATTGCTAGTCATATACATCTTACCATGTATTTGGAGTTGCTTTCAGAGTTATGTACTTCGCTCCAGTCCTGATTGGGCATATTTTTTCCAGAGGATCCTGAGGATTTTTGCCCGACATTCTACGGGCCGGGCGTCGAGGAGTGTTGTGACCCGGAGTCTGAGAAGGAGCCCGTCGAGGAGACGTTGTTAGCACCCTAGTTAGCTAGGTGGGTTTTCCTAGGTTGTTCCCAGTTGATATTCTGGATGACTGTATTTATTATTTTGTTGCTTCTGTGATGTTGTAGACTTTAGACTTGGACTGTATATTGGTTATTGTACTTGCTCCTTGTTTCTTTGTTTCTTTGTGATATCTTAGCATGCTTTTACTCTTCCCCTAGTTATAGTGATTGAGGCATATATATACTGCGTGGTTGCCCTCCTTTTGGAGAGGTTATATTGACAGATTTTATGAGATATATAGATTTTGACCTAGAACGGACATTTACAGCGTTCTACCGCCGATTCTGCAGCGTAGGCTGGACGTACCCACGACTCATGCCCGATTTTTTGGGTGCGGGTCGTGACACATTTTTGGTGGTGGCCCATGCAGGTCTAGTTTGCAGGTCTAGTTTCTAGGTTTACCTGCAATAGGATATAGGATATAGGCTGAGAGAGAGTGTGCTCAATCACAACTAGGACCCTTCCTGATTTCTTTTGCTATCTTTAATTTTTTTAAAATTATTTTTTTTGCAATATTACTGTCTTTCCTTGATGATATCATATCTTGTACCGTTGGTGATGTGATCTCAGGTTCTGTTTTTTTTTATTCCATTCCAGCACTTGCTTTATTTGATTCCGGTGCTTCCCATAGCTTTGTGTCTGTATCTTTTGCTGTTAGACATCATCTTATTGCTGAACCTTTATCTAGACTCTGCAAGATCATGACCGGGGGTGGCATCATCCTAGTCAGTGATGTCTGCAGAGACCGAAGAGTTACCTTGGGAGGCCGGGAGTTGAGTGTGTGCCTACTCGTAATGCCACTTCCGAGCTATGACATTGTACTCGGGATGGATTGGTTGAGTATGCATTGTGCTAGTATAGATTGTCGTGGAGGCAGAGTGTTTTTTAGTCCGCCGGGTGAGCCAGAGTTTGAGTTTGCCAGAGGAGCAGCGGAGCAGAGCGAGGGAGTCTTCTACGGAGCCCTAGTGGTAGAGCCGAGGTTGCCACATCCACTGATAGCGGAGTTCATGGATGTCTTTCCGGAGGAGTTGCCAGGGTTACCTCCGGACAGAGATGTGGAGTTCTCTATAGACTTGGTGCCAGGCGCGGAGCCGATATCCCAGCACGTCTATAGAGTCAGCAACAGTGAGCTAATAGAGTTGAAGAAGCAGGTGGATGAGCTTCAGGACAAGGGATTTATCAGATCTAGTTCTTCTCTGTGGGGTGCTCCGGTACTTTTTGTGCCGAAGAAGGATGGGTCGATACGGATGTGTATCGACTACAGGGCTCTGAACAACCTCACAATCAAGAACAAGTATTCGCTGCCGCTTATTGATGATCTCTTTGACCAGTTGAGCGGAACGAGGGTGTTTTCCAGGATTGATCTTAGGACAGGCTACCACCAGGTGAAGGTCAGGAGGGAGGATATTCCGAAGACAGCTTTTTGGACCAGGTATGGACAGTATGAGTTCATGGTAATGCCGTTTGTGTTGACTAATGCCCCGGCAGTGTTCATAAATCTGATGAACAAGGTGTTCCATCAGCATCTGGACAAGTTTGTGGTGGTGTTTATAGATGACATCTTGGTGTATTCGAAGACCCCAGAGGAGCATGAGGAGCATCTGAGGATAGTGCTGGAGACCCTCAGAAAGGAGAAGCTTTATGGAAAGTGTAAACCCCCTCAACCAATTTAGAGTTCAATTTCATTAAATCCGGAAACTAGGGATTAATTGGAATTTAATTAGAATTAATGAACGGAAATTTTAAGTACCCCTCGGACCATGGAAAAACCTTAGCCACACAAGTAAATTTTTGCCCTGCACTGTTAGTTATTAATCTAGAAATTTTTAGAGCCCAATTTCCCCCTAATCCGAAACTCAACCAAGCCACATTGCTCTTCCCCGTGGACCAGCCCACCCCACCAAGATCGGTCTGGCCCAAGTTCCGAGGCCAGTCATCAACCCTCCCTGTATAAATATACATCTTCCTAGCTTCTAAACCCTAAATATCATAATTCTTCCCATCTTCAAGAATCCCTAGCCGACCGACTGCCCTTACATCCACTGACCGACTGCCCTTACATCCACCGACCGACTGCCCTTACATCCACCGACCGACTGTCCCTTACATCCGACCCTGACCCACTGCCATTCCCCCGACCCGCTGCCATCCACCGACCCGCTGCCATCCCCCGACCCGCTGCCATTCAGCCGAACCACCCGTGCATTGCTTCCGCTGCCGCGATTGCTGCTGCGTCGACGCTGCTGTCACCTCGCCGGAGTCGCTGTCACCTCGCCGGAGTACGTCTCGACAAGAGAAGACCCTACCCGAGCAAACCACGCAGAGGTACCTCATCAAACCCCGCTGTTCATGTGAATATCGTAGCATCGCATCGACGTGTCAAATAATCATTGATATCAGACATAAACCCTATATATGTAAAAGTGGATTTAAGGACTAACAAGATCTAGAGTCTGTGTATTTACTATCAAACCCAGTAGGAGGCATAACGCCAAGGACATTGCATCTCCACCCTAAACCCTATACAAATAATAATAGTAACCAAGGAGCAGGTATTCGTGTAGATCAGTAATCAAGGTTAGATCGTAACTTGAAAGTATCGTCTCAAAACCCAGGATGTGCGAACGTAGAACACATGTGCACCTTAGCTAAGCGCACATGTGACGCTGTATTCGAACAAACAGAAAGGGCGATAATATTCAAGCAGCGCGTTGTAGTCGTGAACATTTAATGTTTAGTGTCTGATATTATATTGTATATTTTGTGCTTAGGAACTTTGGATCCACCAGGAGACATTGCAGGAACCAGCTTCTGGCATTCACAGCTTTCGAATACAGGCAAGATACCTTACTATATTTACTGTCTAATTTAGATATGCATATGTTGTATTGTATTCTTGTTGCTTGTAATTTATACAACTGTGCGCGTCCGACTTGTCTCGGGTACATTCGACTGGTACGTCGAAGATTAGTATATATGGACTTAGCTCTTAGCAGACTCCACCCATTGGACAATACTCTGTTATTGTCTGAGACCTGACACCTTACACGTTCACTGAGATATATTCATATTGGGATGCGGGTTTGCGCACTCGACTAGCTATCGTTGCGTATCACCTACAACACGGTTAGCATGTAGTCAGGATATAGTTTAGAGACTTGGCATATAGATATATGGTATACACGTCGAGTAGTCGACTCGCTTATCTACATTAGGCGGGGAGGATAACTAGTAGGCGTATGGGATACCCACATTGGAGCCGTAGTTCGGAGGAGCCTCGGATCCAATGACTTTCCCTTTATACTGATGCCACGTTCTTCGGAGCGATATGGACGATATACTGTACATATGCCACTCTCTTCAGAGCATGGACGTTATGCCTACACCTACCTATACGCACCAGCGTTGTTCTCACATTACATTCACTTAGATGGCTAGCACACCCTTATTGTATTTATTTTATTCAGTATTCATATATAGCATGTTATTTTCTTGTATCTTGTTACGTCCCTCTGAGGACCTGGTACCTTTCCAGATTTAGACGAGGCTTACTACCCCACAGTATACGGCCCAGGACAGGAGACGAGATTCGCTACAGCTGAGGAGTTGGAGGTGCAACCGTCAGAGTTTCCGTGATCAGTTGGTAGGCCTTCAGCCTAGATTGGGTGCATCATTATCTACTCAGCTGATGCCCTAGTCATTCTCTTTTATATCTCATTTTCAGTACTTTATTTTGTCATAGTAGTGGGTTTGTTCCCACCAGACATCACTGGTTGTACTATGATATCTTGATACTGGTATTTATTAACCAGCAGTTTATTTAGTGTTTCTTGCTCTTTATATTGTGGATGAGATTAGTTTACCTGTTATTGACTGATATTGGACATGTTAGTATTATAGGACAGCGTAGCACTCTTCGTGGATCCATTAAATTGGGATATCCTCGGAGACGTGTCAGCTGGCTATTGCCACGTGGCCTGGTTCCATATATTTTGGGACTGGGGCGTGACATGGTTTTAGTAGTGGCCCATACAGGTCTCTTTTCGACTTGTCGCTTGTGGTATGGTAACATGCCCAGCGAGCCTGCAATAGGATAGAAATTATTAGGTCTCATCCACTTTTGATTCGTCTTTGAACTTCCTTCCTACTGCTTCTAAATATCTGCATCCTGTTTGTTTGCTCTCGTACTCTTTTAATGAAGCTCTATCCCTTGCAGCAAGATGAATTTGCGCAGTGGACGAGGAGCACCCCGTGCCGCAGTACCAGACAACACCACTCAAGGAGATGAGGTACCCCAAGGGCAACCACCGCTACAGACCCCGCTGATACATTGGCACGAGACATCGTAGGGCGATCCTACACCGCAGCCTGAGGGACAGACTTCCCAGACGATCCCCACGCAGCATTGTGAGGGCCAGACTTCAGGAGCTACACCGATGCCGCAGACTGAGAGACCGACATCCGAGGAGACGCCTACTGCACAACCAGAGATTCCACTACCACCGCCTCCACCTTATCCACCCAGATGCCGTAGCTAGATGGCCAGCCACAGATACTTCAGTTCTTTCAGGCAATGATACAAGCACAGTGGCAGCAGACAGAGACATTGCGACAAAGTCTGATGACAGTACTAGAGAGGATACCTGCCGCGACACCAGTACCAGCACCTCCACCAGCCCCGACAGGTGGCACTGTTAGATGGTTCCGACAGATGGGACCAGATACCTTCACAGGCAATGAGACTGCAGAACAGATCTCCGATTGGATCGCCAACACGGAGATGCTATTAGAGGCTTCACAACTGCATCCAGACCTTTGGATGACCGCAGTGAGGGCCCAACTAAAAGGCAACGCCCATCACTGGTAGGATTCCATCGAGCGCAGTGTAGGCAAGAACTAGACTTGGGAACAGTTCTTAGAGTACTTCAATGTGAAGTATTTTCCGGCAACAGTCAGAAATGCCCTGTACTCCCAGTTTCTACATCTAGAACAGGGGAATATGACTGTTGACGCATATGACACGGAGTTTAGCCGCCTTAGCAGAATTGGAGTCGTCCTGATACCCAATGATCTAGAGAAGGCTTAGAGATTCCACCACGGCCTCAATTTCGAGCTACAGAGATATACCACCGCACAGGCGAGGATTTCTTATGAGGAGGTTCTAGCAGAGGCGAGGATCCAGGAGGCCATTATCAGAAGATCTAGACGTTCCAGCACGACCACGCCAGCTAGAGTCCAGCCCGGAGCAGGAGGACCCATCCGTCGTCCAGGAGCGCAGACACAACAGAGAGCAGCACCATATCCACACCAGGAACTTCCGACTTGCCACTTTTGTGGTAAGAGAGGTCACTTCGAGAAGGACTGCCGAAAGAGACTTGGGACATGCATGATTTGTGGAGCAATCCAGCACCTTGTCAGAGATTGCCCACAGCGCCGAGAGGCAGCCCCACAGGCCGGACAGAGGCCAGCAGCACCAGCCCCGAGGATACTACCCCCACCAGGAGGCCAGCGTCCACCAGCACCCGGAGGATTCCAGAGGGGACCACCCTTGCCCCCACAGCAGGCACAGTTTGATCGGGCCCGACAGCAGGCAGGAGGACAGAGACAGGGACAGGCCTTTGCCTTAGCAGCTACCGAGGAAGAAACAGAAGGGAAAGCAATCACAGGTACCATTTTAGTCGCATCCTTACCTGCGGCAGTATTGTTTGATTCTGGTGCTACATTGTCATTTATATCTAGTAGATTTGTAGCAATGCATAGAGTAGCGACTTCCCCCTTACCTAAGAGTTGGAAGATTCTTACCGGAGGAGGTATCGTGCTGGTTACCAGCACTATTAGAACGTGCTCGGTAGTCGTATGTGGTAGAGAGATGAGGGCACGATTCTTGGTTTTGCCTATGCCGTACTTTGATGTTGTGTTAGGCATGGACTGGTTAAGCCAATATAATGCCATACTGAACTGCCGGAAGGGTAGCGTCACTTTTAGACCACCAGATCAACCGGAGTTCGAGTACATGCGAGGGACCGTCGAACAAGGAGTAGGACAGGCAGCTGGAACTTGCATGGCTATGGAGCTTGCGCCCCCACCAATAGTTGCAGAATTCGAGGATGTTTTCCCCGACGAATTGCCAGGCTTACCCCCAGATAGAGACGTGAAGTTCACCATTGAGCTAGTACCAGGAGCAGCACCGGTATCTTCTAATGTGTACCGATTGGCAAAGAAGGAGTTAGACGAGTTGAAGCTACAATTGGAGGAGTTTCAGAGCAAGGGATTTATCCGTCCTAGTGCATCGCCATGGGGAGCACCAGTATTGTTCGTACCTAAGAAGGATGGAACAGTACGTATGTGTATTGATTACAGAGTCCTTAATGCTTTGACTATCAAGAACAAGTACCCCCTGTCGCGGATTGACGACTTATTCGACCAGTTGACAGGAGCAGTGGTGTTCACAAAGATCGACTTGAGATCGGGTTATCATCAAGTGAAGGTGCAAAGAGAAGACATTCAAAAGACAGCATTTTGGACTCGTTATGGTCACTACGAGTTCTTAGTGATGCCTTTTGGACTGACGAATGCACCAGCTGTATTTATGAACTTGATGAACAGAGTATTCCACCAATACTTAGACCAATTCGTGGTAGTCTTCATCGACGACATTTTGGTGTATTCGAAGAGCCACGAGGAGCACGAAGAGCACTTGAGATTAGTGTTAGAGACACTGAAGAGAGAGAGACTTTATGCCAAGCTGAGCAAGTGTGAGTTTCTCCTAGATCGTGTCGCTTTCCTTGGATACGTCATCTCAGGAGACGGTATCTCAGTAGATCCGGCGAAGATTTCATCTGTAGAGACATGGCCAACCCCTACCAATGTCTCAGAAGTAAGGAGTTTCCTAGGACTTGCCGGATATTACCGGAGGTTCGTAGAGAACTTCGCAAAGATTGCAGAACCAATGACCCGCTTGACCCATAAGGAGCAGGAATTCACTTGGACAGAGGAGTGTCAGAAGGCCTTCGATGAGCTGAAGAAACGTTTGACTACAGCACCTATCTTGACCATACCTTCTGGACCCGGAGGATTCGTAATCTACAGCGATGCATCCGGGAAAGGATTAGGATGCGTCTTGATGCAGCATGGGAAGGTTGTAGCTTATGCTTCTAGACAATTGAGGACACATGAGAAGAATTATCCCATCCATGACTTGGAGCTTGCCGCGGTGATCTTTGCTTTAAAGCTTTGGAGGCATTACCTATATGGAGAAAGAGTGGAGATATTTACTGATCATAAGAGCCTTAAATATGTCTACACTCAGAAGGATCTAAATCAGAGGCAGAGACATTGGCTCGAGGTGATGACAGACTTCGAGATCGAGCTACAGTACCACCCGGGAAAGGCCAACGTAGTAGCAGACGTATTGAGCAGAAGACCTATGGCATTCTTCTTGACTACCCAACAACATCTGTTGAGAGATCTAGAGCAGATGGGTATAGAGGTTGTCATACCCGGAGTAGATGGACAGCTGTCGAGTTTCCAATTGCAATCGACACTGGTAGAGAGAATCAAGGCTGCTTTGCCGACAGATGCCAGATTTCAGAGGCTCAGACAGAGGACAGAGGCTGGATTACAGACAGGACTGCGGATACATGAAGACGGAACACTGAGATGCGGAGATTGTCTCTATGTTCCAAATGGAGAACTTCGACAGGAATTGATGTCAGAGGCACACAGTTCCACCTACTCCATTCATCCAGGAGGCACGAAGATGTATAGAGATCTAAGACAGTACTACTGGTGGCATGGAATGAAGAGAGAGAGAGCACGCTTTGTGGCCAAGTGCCTGGTGTGTCAGCAAGTCAAGGCTGAGCACCAGAGATCTGCAGGATTGCTTCAACCGCTTCCTATACCGGAGTGGAAATGGGAGCATATCACTATGGACTTTGTTACAGGCTTCCCGAGGAGTCCTAGTGGGCGCAATGCAGTATGGGTAATCGTGGATAGACTCACCAAGTCCGTACACTTTTTACCCTTTAGAGTTGGGCAATCGACAGAGGCTTTAGCAGATATGTACATGAGGGAGATTGTGCGCCTACATGGAGTGCCAGTTAGCATTGTGTCTGACAAAGATACGAGATTCACGTCTTACTTTTGGCGGAGTATACAGGAGAGCCTTGGTACTCGCCTAAAGTTTAGCACATCGTATCACCCACAAACAGATGGCCAGTCGGAGCGCACCATTCAGACACTGGAGGACATGTTGAGAGCATGCATGCTTGACTTCGGAGGATCATGGAAGGACCACTTACATTTGGTCGAGTTTTCCTACAACAGCTATCAAGCGAGCATTCAGATGGCTCCCTATGAAGCGTTGTATGGAAGGAAATATCGTTCTCCAGTATGCTGGAGTGATATAGGCGAGCGACAGATTCTCGAACCAGAGTTGGTTGTTCAGACGGTAGAGAAGGTAAAGAAGATCCAAGGACACCTTCGAGCAGCACAAGACCGACAGAAGCATTGGGCGAATGCACACCGCCGACCCTTAGAGTTTCAGGTAGGAGATCACGTATTCTTAAGAATCTCACCTACTCGAGGGACTATCAGATTCGGAGGCAGAGGGAAGCTGAGTCCGAGGTACATCGGACCATTCGACGTATTAGAACGCGTCGGAGAGGTTGCTTACAGATTAGCATTACCGCAGACCTTGGAAGGAGTCCACGACGTCTTCCATGTATCTCAATTGAGGAGGTACATATCGGATCCTAGTCACGTGCTTGACCATTCCGAGATCACAGTCGGCCCGAGCCTATCGTATGAAGAGAAGCCTGTGGAGATTCTCGACAGGAGTGAGAAGGTACTACGAGGTCAGACTATCCCCTTAGTCCGCGTCGCATGGAGACATCATGCACCCGGCGAATCGACTTGGGAACGCGAGGAGGATATTCGACAGCGTTATCCCCATCTCTTCGAAGGACTAGGTACGTGCCGGTATTTTCTTTAGTCCTTAGTGCTTAAATATGCGTTTATTTAAATTTCGAGGACGAAATGCTCTAAAGAGGGTAGATTGTAAACCCCCTCAACCAATTTAGAGTTCAATTTCATTAAATCCGGAAACTAGGGATTAATTGGAATTTAATTAGAATTAATGAACGGAAATTTTAAGTACCCCTCGGACCATGGAAAAACCTTAGCCACACAAGTAAATTTTCGCCCTGCACTGTTAGTTATTAATCTAGAAATTTTTAGAGCCCAATTTCCCCCTAATCCGAAACTCAACCAAGCCACATTGCTCTTCCCCGTGGACCAGCCAACCCCACCAAGACCGGTCTGGCCCAAGTTCCGAGGCCAGTCATCAACCCTCCCTATATAAATATACATCTTCCTAGCTTCTAAACCCTAAATATCATAATTCTTCCCATCTTCAAGAAGCCCTAGCCGACCGACTGCCCTTACATCCACCGACCGACTGCCCTTACATCCATCGACCGACTGTCCCTTACATCAGCCCCCGACCCACTGCCATTCCCCCGACCCGCTGCCATCCACCGACCCGCTGCCATCCCCCGACCCGCTGCCATCCCCCGACCCGCTGCCATCCACCAACCCGTTGCCATTCAGCCGAACCACCCGTGCATTGCTGCCGCTACCGCGATTGCTGCTGCGTCGACGCTGCTGTCACCTCGCCGGAGTCGCTGTCACCTCGCCGGAGTACGTCTCGACAAGAGCAGACCCTACCCGAGCAAACCACGCAGAGGTAACCTCATCAAACCCCGCTGTTCATGTGAATATCGTAGCATCGCATCGACGTGTCAAATAATCATTGATATCAGACATAAACCCTATCTATGTAAAAGTGGATTTAAGGACTAACAAGATCTAGAGTCTGTGTATTTACTATCAAACCCAGTAGGAGGCATAACGCCAAGGACATTACATCTCCACCCTAAACCCTATACAAATAATAATAGTAACCAAGGAGCAGGTATTCGTGTAGATCAGTAATCAAGGTCAGATCGTAACTTGAAAGTATCGTCTCAAAACCCAGGATGTGCGAACGCAGAACACATGTGCACCTTAGCTAAGCACATATGTGACGCTGTATTCGAACAAACGGAAAGGGCGATAATATTCAAGCAGCGCGTTGTAGTCGTGAACATTTAATATTTAGTGTCTAATATTAGATTGTATATTTTGTGCTTAGGAACTTTGGATCCACCAGGAGACATTGCAGGAACCAGCTTCTGGCATTCACATCTGCCGAATACAGGCAAGATACCTTGCTATATTTACTGTCTAATTTAGATATGCATATGTTGTATTGTATTCTTGTTGCTTGTAATTTATACAACTGTGCGCGTCCGAGTTGTCTCGGGTGCATTCGACTGGTACGTCAAAGATTAGTATATATGGACTTAGCTCTTAGCAGACTCCACCCATTGGACAATACTCTGTTATTGTCTGAGACCTGACACCTTACACGTTCACTGAGACATATTCATATTGGGATGCGGGTTTGCGCACTCGACTAGCTATCGTTGCGTATCACCTACATCACGGTTAGCATGTAGTCAGGATATAGTTTAGAGACTTGGCATATAGATATATGGTATGCACGTCGAGTAGTCGACTCGCGTATCTACATTGGGCGGGGAGGATAACTAGTAGGCGTATGGGATACCCATATTGGAGCCGTAGTTCGGAGGAGCCTCGGATCCAATGACTTTCCCTTTATACTGATGCTACATTCTTCGAAGCGATATGGACGATATACTATACAGATGCTACTCTCTTCGGAGCATGGACGTTATGCCTACACCTACCTATACACACCAGCGTTGTCCTCACATTGCATTCACTTAGATGGCTAGCACACCCTTATTGTATTTATTTTATTCAGTATTCATATATAGCATGTTGTTTTCTTGTATCTTGTTACGTCCCTCTGAGGACCTGGTACCTTTCCAGATTTAGACGAGGCTTACTACCCCACAATATACGGCCCAGGACAGGAGACGAGATTCGCTACAGCTGAGGAGTTGGAGGTGCAACCGTCAGAGTTTCCGTGATCAGTTGGTAGGCCTTCAGCCTAGATTGGGTGCATCATTATCTACTCATCTGATGCCCTAGTCATTCTCTTTTATATCTCATTTTCAGTACTTTATTTCGTCATAGTAGTGGGTTTGTTCCCACCAGACATCACTGGTTGTACTATGATATCTTGAGACTGGTATTTATTAACCAGCAGTTTATTTAGTTTTTCTTGCTCTTTATATTGTGGATGAGATTAGTTTACCTGTTATTGACTGATATTGGACATATTAGTATTATAGGACACCGTAGCACTCTTCGTGGATCCATTAAATTGGGATATCCTCGGAGACGTGTCAGCTGGCTATTGCCACGTGGCCTGGTTCCATATATTTTGGGACTGGGGCGTGACAGAAAGCTTTCAAAGTGTGAATTCTTTCTTGACAAGGTTGAATTCCTTGGTCATGTGGTGACTGGAGAGGGGATCTCGGTGGATCCGAAAAAGATCATGGCAGTTGAGGCATAGAGTGCTCCGAGTTCAGTAGCAGATGTCAGGAGTTTCCTATGACTGGCAGGTTACTACAGAAGATTTGTTCAGGATTTTTTTCCCGGATTGCAGAGCCGTTGTCCAGGCTGACTCGGAAGGACATGGAGTTTGTTTGGTCAGAGAAGTGCCAGATCGCCTTTGATGAGCTTAAGAGGAGGTTGACGATAGCTCCAGTATTGACGTTGCCATCAAGGTCTGGAGGATTCACTATCTATAGTGATGCATCGGGGAGGGACTGGGTTGTGTGTTGCAACAGAATGGGAGGGTGATTGCCTATGCTTTTAGGCAATTACGTCCTCATGAGAAGAACTACCCTACCCACGATTTGGAGTTGGCAGCGGTCATCTTTGCTCTGAAGTTGTGGAAACACTATTTATACGGAGAGCGTATGGAGATCTTCATAGACCACAAGAGCTTGAAGTATGGTTTACCCAAAAAGAGCTGAACATAAGGCAGAGGAGATGGTTGGAGTTGATGAAAGACTTTGACATATTATTGCAGTACCATCCAGGGAAGGCGAACGTAGTTGCGGGTGAGCTGAGCAGGTATCCGGTAGCTCTATGCCTGACTACAGATCGTTATCTTCTGGCAGATCTAGAGAGCTTAGGCATTGAGGTGATAGTGCCTGGAGTTGAGATACAGATGTGGGGACTGCAGATTCAGTCAGAGTTGGTAGACCGGATCAGGGCTACACAGTTTGAGGATGAGTCCCTGAGGAGCATCAGGGCGCAGGTTCAGATTGGATTGTCAGATGACTTCACTATTGCTGATGATGGTTCATTACGACACGGAACCAGGTTGTGTGTGCCGAGTGGGTCATTGCGCGGGGAGGTTCTTCAGGAGGCACATCGATCCCAGTACTCTATGCATCTATGTGCCAATAAGATGTATAGAGATCTGAGAGAGCTTGTATGGTGGTACGGGATGAAGCGGGAGGTAGCACGCTTCGTATCCCGATGCTTAGTGTGCCAGCAGGTGAAGGCGGAAAGACAGAGGCTAGGAGGTTTGCTCCAGCCGTTACCCATTCCGGAGTGGAAATGGAAGCATGTGACCATCGATTTTGTTTCTGGACTTCTCCGTTCTCCAGAAGGAAAGGATGCAATTTGGGTCATCGTAGACAGGTTGACCAAATCGGGCAACTTTCTACCATTCAAAGTGGGTACGTCTACGGAGAGACTAGCAAAGATGTATGTGCGCCAGATAGTCAGACTGCATGGAGTTCCTGTGAGCATAGTATCAGACCAGGACAGTCGCTTTACTTGGCATTTCTGGAGGAGTCTGCAGGCTAGTTTGGGCATCCAGCTCAAGTTTAGTACTGCATATCACCCACAAACAGACGGTCAGTCAGAGAGGACCATCCAGACACTTGACGACATGCTTTGCACTTATGTTTTGGATTTCAGAGGCTCTTGGGAGGATCACTTGCATTTGGTAGAGTTTGCTTACAACAACAGCTACCAAGCCAGTATCGAGATGTCACCATTCGAGGCATTGTATGGACGGAGGTATCGTACTCCGTTATCATGGGATGATGTAGGAGAGAGAGCTTTGCTTGGACCGGAGATGGTGGTTGATGCAGCGGAGAAGGTCAAGCTCATTAGAGATAGACTTCGGGTGGCGCAGGACAGGCAGCGGCATTGGGCCGATAGCCACCGAAGACCTTTGGAGTTTGAGGTATAGCTTAGAATCAAGATTTTGTTCTTGTGTTTGCTTGTGATTGCTTGTTTTAGATTAAGTGCTGAGACCTTGTTTGTGCTAGGTTGGAGATCTGGTGTTCCTGAGGATTTCTCCGACGCGGGGCACTATTCGCTTCGGTGGAGGCGGAAAGCTTAGCCCACGTTTCGTTGGACCCTTCAGCATCCTTGAGAGGGTCGGCGCTGTGGCGTATAGGCTAGATTTGCCGCCTACGCTAGAGGGAGTTCATGATGTATTCCACGTGTTGCAGTTGAGACGGTACGTGGCGGATCCCAGTCACGTATTGGATCACTCAGAGATCGTGGTGGGCCCGACTCTTAGCTATCCAGAGCAGCCGGTGGAGATTCTGTATCGGCGGGAGAAGGTATTGAGGAACCAGACTATTCCCTTGGTTCGCGTCGCGTGGAGGCATCACTCTCCAGGTGAGTCAACCTGTGAGAGGGAGGATGAAATGCGCGAGCGATACCCTTATATTTTCGAGCCCTGAGGTATGGTTCTTTTCTTTTTCTTGCATTCCTGTCCTAGTTTCGTCTTTTAATTTCGAGGACGAAATTATTTTAAGGAGGGTAGGCTTGTCACTACTCGATTCTAGAAAATAGGATTTTTATTTTATTTTTTATTTGGTAATTGTGTATTGTTTATAAATAATTATATTTATATTTAATTAGTGATTGTATTATTTTTCTATTGGTTGTTTTAGGATTTTGGCTAGTCTGGACCCATGTCAGACCCTAGTGGACCCATGTTCGACCCAACCAACACCCTTGTGAGACCTATTTTTGTGTTTAGAATAATTATTATATTTTATTTTAGTTAGTTGGAGGGATTAGGAGTTAATTTGAGTGCTTTTGGAACTCCAAACACAAAACCCAAGTTGCATGACTAAATGAGAGGGTGTTTTAGTCATTTGTCTTAATGTAAACCTATTTTTACTTGTATGACAGGCCCTTCCCTACTCACGCAGACCGAAACCAGCAGCCCCCCCCCATTCTCTTCTTCATTCCATTTTCTTCTTCCTATTCTCCACTCTTTCTTCTTCTTTTCTTCTTCCCACTTCCTATTTCAAGCAAGTAAGTAAGTCATTTCTTCTCTTTCTTCTTCTATTCTTCATGGATGTGAACCCTAACCATTTGATTTTTCCTAACCTAGGTGTTTAGAGCCTAGACTTAGTGTGGAGGCTTGATTTGGAGGCTTGGAGGCTTGAGGGTGGTGATTTCAAGGGTTTTGGAGACTTTGGCTTGGAATTCCAACTCCCAAGAGGTAAATCCTAACTTTTTTCTTAGTGGTTGCTATTATATAGTGTAATTAGTGGTTTAGAACCTTCCTAGACCTTAAGGCTACCCGTGGGAGGAAGTTAGAACTTGTTTGGTTGTGTTTGGAGACTTTGACATAAGGTTTTGTGTCAATTTTGGGTGAAATCCGAGATTGACCCAATTTTGGGTGATGCCCTAGGTTAGACGGACCTAGGTAGACGTGCTTGGGTGTCTTGGGGGTTAGTACGTGTCTCCGTTCGGACACGTGAAGTAGTGTCGCAGAGAAATGGGCGTTTCGGGCATTTTGGGGGTTTTCGTCGTCGTAGGTTCTATGTGCATGCGTGTTTTTGCCACGGACCCAGAATCGACGAGTTAGCATTTTTTTCTAGTATCTAGACATCGATTAGAACCCATGGGTAAATTTTGGGCCGATTCCGAGTAGGTTTGGTGTGCGTTTCAGGAGGTTTTGCGAACCGCACACCACGTGTTCCTCGAAATGACCGAACGGCCATTTCGACTTAGTTTCTTGGTTTCGGGCTCGTGCGCGCATTGGGCTAGCTTCGGGGAGTGTGTGCTAGAGTTTTCGAGTTATATTTTATATATATATAGTTATTTATTGGTGTTCGGGTCGTTGGGCGTGCGTTGGTGAGTGTTGTGTGTGTTGGGTGTGTTGCGTTGTGTGTTGTGTGTGTTGTGTTTATATATATGTATATATGATTATATATATATGTATGTGTATCTATATATATATATATATAAGTATATGTGTATAAGTGTATATGTGTCTATATATATATAAGTGTGTGTGTATATATATATATATGGTTGTGTGTGTATATATATATATATGGTTGTGTGTGTGTGTATATATATATATATATATATATATATATATATATATATATATATATATATATATATATATATATATATATGTGTGTGTGTGTGTGTGTGTGTGTGTGTGTGTGTGTGTGTGATTGTGTGTGCGTGTGGTGTGTCGAGAGCGAGCAGCGAGGGGGGAGCGCTGCAGCAGCGGGGGGAGCACTGCAGCAGCGAGGGGGAGAAGAGGCACAACACAGCAGCCAGCGAAGAGCGCAGCAGAATTAGAGAGGCAGCAGCAGCTACTGTGCGGGAAGCAGCGAGGAGGAGGCAGCACAGCAAAGCAGCCGCAGCAGCGAGGCCAGCGCGCTGCAGCGCAGCGCAGTAAGCGCAGCAACAGCAGCCTGCTGCAGCAGCAGCAGCAGTATGGTGCAATTGCAGCAGCAGCAAACACAGCGGCAGTAGCAGAGTGTAGCAGCCACAGTGCCGGCGTAGCATCGACAGTAGTGAGGGGGAGAGAGAGACCTATATCTATATGATAGATAGATAGATAGATAGATAGATAGATAGATAGATAGATAGATAGTTTGGTATAAGTAGATATGTATATAGTTAGATACATATATATTTGATTTGGGTATGGGTATGTATATATGTGTATGCGTGGATATATATACATATAGATATGTAGGTGTATATATATATATGTGTTAGATATATATATTCTAGCCTAGATAATTACCTAGGTGTATATCTATATACATAAATAGTTAGCTAGAGGGGTAGTTATTGAGGGATTAGAGGGATATCTCAATACCTTGAGATATCAAGGTATCTCAATACCTTGAGATACCCAAGGTATTGAGTATCGGAGCGGAGTTTTTGAGCAATTGCCTAGGAATAGTATTAGAGTTGCTTTTATATGTATATGTGTATATTATTATGCGTGCTAGCATCGGTTTTAGCGGGTATAGGCGGGGTGCGTAGCTTAGGTCGAGGTATTGGATACCGAGGGTATCGCGGTATCTCGAGGAGGCGAGTTTGAGGGTTTACTAGCTTAATGAGCTAGTTTTGACCTAAAATTTTAGGGGCACCCTAGTTTGACCTAGCATTGACCATAATTGCCCTCGTTGACCGTAAACGTCAATGTTTGACCTAGTTTTGACCTAGAGGTGACTTTTTGGACCCCGGGTTGACTTTTTGACCCGAATTTCACCGGTTCGACCCGTTCGACCTAGAATACCCCTAGAAGCCTATTTTTAGTTATTTTATATCAGTTTAACTCTTTAGAACCCCATTTAACCTTGCTTTTCATAATAGGTTCTTGCGACGCCAGTCCGGATCTCGATCCTCATCGGTTGCTCAGGACGTCAGGCGAGTACCTACCTCTGATTGTTTCCATTTCATGATAGTATTTATATCACCTGTTCTAGAACTGTAATACTTGATTCTTACACATTGTTTCATGAGTTGGTACAAGTGGATCCCGTCATGAGATGCTATCCCCCTTACCGTATTCAGCGGGTACTCTATCACGTGTATTTCATCATGTGCTTCGGGTATTGATTCTCATGTGTTATCATATGCTTCGTGTGCTCTCGCCTTCATGTGCGCGAGTTATTTATCATGTACGTAGCGTGTCATAGTTGGATCCAAGAGTATTAGTGGGGGAGGGGAGTAGGAGTTGGTTATGTGATCAAAGCCAAACAGTATTCATGTGTATGTCGGTTATGCAACTCACGCATAACGGAGTTATCGTAGATTATTCATGTGCAACCTAAGACGATCACATAACGAACTTGTGCTCAAGGCACTTAGATAGTATTCCTGTTTTATCACATGCAGTTACTTCTCTACTACTTGTATTGTTCTCCAGTTTTACATTGCAGCTACTTTATCTTCTCCACCATGTATTTATTTTCCTGTGCATCTTGTATACTTTTCTATTGCTAGTCATATATACCTTACCATGTATTTGGAGTTGCTTTCAGAGTTATGTACTTCGCTCCAGTCCTGACTGGGCATATTTTTTCCAGAGGATCCTGAGGATTTTTGCCCGACATTCTACGGGCCGGGCGTCGAGGAGTGTTGTGACCCGGAGTCTGAGGAGGAGCCCGTCGAGGAGACGCCGTTAGCACCCTAGTTAGCTAAGTGGGTTTTCCTGGGTTGTTCCCAGTTGACATTCTGGATGACTGTATTTATTATTTTGTTGCTTCTGTGATGTTGTAGACTTTAGACTTGGACTGCATATTGGTTATTGTACTTGCTCCTTGTTTCTTTGTTTCTTTGTGATATCTTATCGTGCTTCTACTCTTCCCCTAGTTATTGTGATTGAGGCATATATATACAGCGTGGTTGCCCTCCTTTTGGAGAGGTTATATTGACAGGTTTTGTGAGATGAATAGATTGTGACCTAGAACGGACCTTTACATCGTTCTACCGCCGATTCTGCGGCATAGGCTGGACGTACCCATGATGCATGCCCGATTTTTCGGGTGCGGGTCATGACATAATTGCTTATTTTAGATTAAGTGTTGAGACCTTGTTTGTGCTAGGTTGGTGATCTGGTGTTCCTGAGGATTTCTCCGACGTGGGGCACTATTCGCTTCGGTGGAGGTGGAAAGCTTAGCCCACATTTCGTCGGACCCTTCAGCATCCTTGAGAGGGTCGGCGCTGTGGCGTATAGGCTAGAATTGCCGCCTACGCTAGAGGGAGTTCATGATGTGTTCCACGTGTTGCAGTTGAGATGGTACATGGCGGATCCCAGTCACGTATTGGATCACTCAGAGATTGTGGTGGGCCCTACTCTTAGCTATCCAGAGCAGCCTGTAGAGATTCTGGATTTGCGGGAGAAGGTGTTGAGGAACCAGACTATTTTCTTGGTTCGCGTCACATGGAGGCATCACTCTCCAGGTGAGTCGACCTGGGAGAGGGAGGATGAAATGCGCGAGCGATACCCTTATCTTTTCGAGCCTTGAGGTATGGTTCTTTATTTTCCTTGCATTCCTGTCCTAGTTTCGTCTTTTAATTTTGAGGACAAAATTATTTTAAGGAGGGTAGGCTTGTCACTACCCAATTCTAAAAATAGGATTTTCTTTTTATTTTAAATTGGAAAATTGTGTATTGATCATAAATATTTGTATTTATATTTAATTAGTTGGATGCATTTATTTTTATTGGTTGTTTTAGGGCTTTGGCTAGTTTGGACCCTTTGTCAGACCCTATTGGACCTTGTCAGACCCTTGTCAGACTCAACCCTTGGTGTAGAATAGTTATTTTATCTTTAATTATCTAGCTGAGTTATTTTGGATTAGTTAGATTGGTTTAAGAAATCCTAAACCTAAAACCCTAGTTTGGAAGACTTAAGTTGAGGGTATTATGGTCTTTGTGTTAGGCTTCTAACCATAACCCTATTTCTCCTATATGCCCCCCCCCTTCCTTTTCATTTCCTTCCACTTTATTTTCCTCCATCCATTCTCTTTCTTTACTTCTTTCATTTACTTCTCTACAATTCCAAGTAAGTATTTTCACCTTCCCTCTCTTCCTTCATTTACTTCTCTCATTAATGTAAACCCTAATCTTCCATTCTTTCTAACCTAGGTGTGTAGAGCCTAGATTTGGTGTAGAAGCTTGGTTTGGAGGCTTGGAGGCTTGGTGTGGTAAATTCTAGGGTTTTTGGAGACTTTGGCCTTGGAATTTCAACTCCCAAGAGGTAAACCCTAACTTTCCTCTTAGTGATTACTTTAATATAGTGTAATTAGTAGTTTAGAATCTTTCTAGATCTTAGGGCTACCCATGGAAGGAAGTTAGAACTTGTTTGGATAGGTTTGGAGACTTTGACCTAGGATTTTGTGTCAATTTCGGATAAAATATGAGATTGGCCTATTTTGGGGGTTGCCCTAGGTTAGACGGACCTAGATAGATGTATTTGGGTGTCTTGAGGGTAGGTTCATGTCCCCGTTCGGACACGCGAAGTCTTATCGCGGAGTTTTGGGCGTTTCGGGCGATTTGGGGGTTTTCCTTCTCCGTGGGTTCCACGTGCATGTGAAATTTTGCCACGGACCTAGAATTGGAGAGTTAGCATTTTTGTGAGATTTTAGACATTGTTTAGAACACGTGGGTAAATTTTGGGTCGATTTCGATTAGGTTTGGTGTGCGCTTTGCGAGGTTTCGTAAGCCGCACTCCAAGTGTTCGTCGAAATGACCAAATGGCCATTTTGACTTGGTTTCTAGGTTTTGGGCTTGTGCGCGGGTTGGTTTAGCCTTGGAGAGTGTGTATTAGGATTTTCGAGTTTATATTTGTATATATATATGTATTTATATGTATATGGGTGAGTATGTGTGTATTGGTGTGTTTGGGGGTGAGTGTGTTTGAGTGTGTATAGGTGTGGTTGTGTGTGTGTTTGTGTGTAGTGTGTGAGTGTTGAGGATAGGTGTGTGTTTGAGTGAGTGAGATAAGGAGAGTGAGTGAGTGAGATTGGAGGAATGGAAGAGGGATTGAGAGAGGGATCGAGATCGGGAGTGAGATTGAGACAGAGGGAGCAGCAGCAGGCAGCAACAGGTAGTAGCAGCAGCATGCATCACCAACAGCAACAGCAACAATAACACCCCCTTTAGCTACTGGAGATGAGAGAGAAAGAGAGAGAGAGATTAGATATATATATATATATATATATATATATATATATATATATATATATATATATATATATATATATATATATATATATATATATATATATATATATATATATATATATATATATATATAGGTATAGTGAGATGTATAGTTAGTGAGATGAGAAGGGTAAGGTAAGGTATCTCAATACCTTGAGATATCAAGGTATTGAGGTAATGGGTATCGGGGCGAGGTATTGGGCTTTTGCCTAGGAATTGGGTTAGAGTTGGTTATATATATATATATATATATATATATACGTGTTAAGGTATATATTAGTGGGTATAGGCGGGGTGTATAGCGTAGGTTGATATATCGGATACCGAGGGTATCCCGGTATCTCAAAGAGGCAAGTTTGAGGGTTTACTAGCTTAATGAGCTAGTTTTGACCTAGAATTTTAGGGGCACCCTAGTTTGACCTAGAGTTGACCTTAATTGCCCCGGTTGACCACCAAAGTCAACCTTTGACCTAGTTTCGGCCTAGAGTTGACTTTTTGGATCCTGGGTTAACTTTTGACCCAGATTTCACCGGTTTGACCTAGAACAACCCTAGAAGCTTATTTTTAGTTATTTTATATATGTTTAACTCTTTAGAACCCTATTTAACCTTGATTTTTGCAATAGGTCTTTGCGACGCCAGTCCGGATCTCGATCCTCACCTCTAATTGTTTCCATTTCATGATAGCGTATATATCACCTGTTCTAGAACTATTAATACTTGATTCTCACACATTGTTTAATGAGCTGGTACTAGTTGGATCCTGTCATGAGATGTTATCCCCCTTACCGTGTTCAGCGGGTACTCTATCACGTGTATTTTATCATATGCTTCGGGTATCGATTCTAATGTGCTTCATGTGCTTCGTGTGCTTTCGCTTTCATGTGCGCGAGTTATTTATCATGTACGTAGCGTGTCGTAGTTGGATCCAAAAGTATTAGTGGGGGAAGGGAGTAATTATTGGTTATGTGATCAAATCCAAATAGTATTCATGTGTATGTCGGTTATGCAACTCACGCATAACGGAGTTATCGTCCGTTATCGTAGAATAAATTATGTGCAACCCAAGCCGATCACATAACGAACTTGTGCTCAAGGAACTTAGCTAGTATTCCTATTTTCTCACATGCAGTTACTTCTCGACTACTTGTATTGTTCCCCAGTTTTACATTACAGTTACTTTATCAGTTCTACCATGTATTTACTTTCCTGTGCATCTTGTATTCTTTTCTATTGCTAGTCATATACACCTTACCATGTATTTGGAGTTGCTTTCAGAGTTATGTACTTTACTCCAATCCTGATTGGATATATTTTTCAGAGGATCCTGAGGACTTTTGCCCGACTTACTACGGGCCAGGCGTCGATGATTGTTGCAACCCTGAGATAGAGGAGGATCCCGTCCCAACTGAGAAGACGCTGCTAGCACCCTAGTATAGCTAGGTGGGTTTTACTGGGTTTGTTCTCAGTTGGTTTTGGATGACTGTATTATTTATTTTGCTGCTACTGTGAGATGTTGTAGACTCTTAGACTTGGACTATATATTTTGGATATTGTACTTGCTCTCTTTGGTTCTTTGTTTCTTTTGTTGATATCTTATCGTGCTTTTACTCTTCCCCTAATTATTGTGATTGAGTTTATGTATATATTGTAATGTTGTCCTCCTTTTGGAGAGGTTATCTTGACAGGTTATTATGAAATATAGATAGTTGTGACCTAGACAGCGTTCTACCGCCGATTCTGCGGCATAGGCTGGACGTACCCACGACTCATGCCCGATTTTTCGGGTACGGGTCATGACAGAACCCAACCACCACTCTATCATTAATTTCCCTAAAGGGTAATTAAATGACATTGAGGGAGGGGGGTCTCGAACCCACGACCTCCCCTACAGGATGCATCGGTCTTAACTATTAGATTAGACGTTATATATATATATATATATATATATATATATATATATATATATATATATATATATAATGGTGCTAGGGTTTGCTCCAGGGGTGGGCGACCCTGGAGCTGGAAGCTCGGTAGCACCGTTAGGGTAAAACGAAGAAGATAATAGACCAGATCAATGAGGGGACCCGACGGTACAAAGTAGAGGAGGAGGCTAGAAGACGGTGGAAAGGAGGCGACATTCAAATCCGGCCAACCGTCACGTCATGGCGGGAGGGGGAGAGCATAGGGCCAAGTCAGATGCAGTGCAATGTGGATGGACAAATCTAAATTCCAATCATGGAGGACGCAGCCAAAGGTGATGCAGGATGACCCTAATATCGTAATACAATTATAACATAAGGGAGCGGAGGGCCAGCCTGGGGAGGGGGTCCAAGGCCAGAAAAATAATAGAAAGATGGCAGGATCTCCATATCAGAACCGACCATTGCAGCGTGATGAGACTATACGAGGACCTGTACCAAAACCGGTGTCATGGGCAAAAATATGTAAGCCAAACGAAGGTGGAAGAGGAGGTCGATACAAAATATGTTGAACCTAGCATTATTAAAAGGCGGAAGGTGGTAGAGATCACAAGTGACGACATCCAAAAAATAGTCGAATACTGGAAGAATACTCTTATTCTATATGTGATGGGAAACAAACCATTATATGGACAGTTAAGGGCATATGCGCTCATAATATGGCAACCAAAAGGTACTATAGAGATCTTTTCTCGTGAACATAGGTTTTATTTTATCAAATTTCCCTTGCGGAAGATCTAGAGAGGATATTGGGAGGGGGTCCATGGAAGTTTGATGGCCGGCTGGTCATTATAAAATATTGGAATCCAGAATCAAACTTTGAGAAGGACAGGTTAACTACTGTGCCAGTCTGGATCAAGTTACCGTGGTTGTCGCCGTAGTTATGGAGTATCCCCTCAATCATGAAGATAGCAAGCATGGTGGGTAAACCAATAAAAATGGTACCCTTACGGCTTGCAGGAAGTGGTTGACATACGCCCGGGTATTCATGGAGATCGACGTAACAAGCGAGCTAGCATGAAAAGTAGACATATTCCTGCCTAATGGAGAGTTGACTACACAAAACATAGAATACGATTAGGTTATTCCTTTATGTAGGAAATGTAAATGCTTCGGTGTTACTCCCCGATCCCAGAATACTAGGTAAATACAAGTACTGACATGGCCAACCACACCTTGTAGAATACTGAAGTAAGCCTCAATGCGCTAAGGTTGTCAAGAAGACAAATGGGTGGACTCTAGCATGTTATGACGTCATTCTTAAGGCCAAGAGATCCTAGTATCTTAATCCATCACCAATAATTTCAAGGGTATATCATACATGAATGTAAAGAGGCGTTCCAAAATACATACCACATATGATCATGAAGCTAGTGAATACAAAATGCTGCACTAACAGAGTATAATTTATACATGATTAAATATACCCGTCATGGTCTTATATATATATATATATATATATATATATATATATATATATATCATTTTGATCGTAATCTCAAAAATATAAGGAGCTAACTCTACCCCTTGCTAACACCACAAATCGAGAAATCAAAACGAGGGGTGAAAGAAGGAAACCCACTCGTGAGCTTCGTTCGCAGTCCTACGAGTACGAGCCATCTTGCTGGAAGTACGGAGGATCCTGGTTCTCTTTGGGTAAATCTGGACAAGCAAAACTAGTGGGCTCAGAACACCAAGCAACAAGTACCACAAATAAGCTCAAGGTGTTAACCAAATCAACAATTAGCAGAAATAAGTGACAGACAAATAACTAAATAAATACGGGTTAAAATTTGTAAGGTACCAATGTACCTATCTCGATAAAATAACTATAAGGACGGTGCACTGATAACAAACTAATTATAAAGAAATGTAAGGCAACAAGCTGCAAGAGGGCATAGGAACTACTCTGGACTTTGAGAAGATCTGTTCAAGTCTTCTAGACACAAGTTTTCACAAACTTGAGAAGATTGATGGGCTACACTTCTATCATTTGATGAGAAAGGAGTCCTCTGTCAAGTGATGGATGCGTGTAACCAGACCCTGGATCTACCATTCCTGCGGATAGAGAAGAACTGGAGGCTAGCATCGCAGGACACGCACATTCCAAAAGGAAGGAAGACGAAATCTGATGCAAGTTGTATTTGGCTCATGGAGACTGGAACTATGCGTGAGTTATTTCTGCGCATGGCTTTGCTTGGCGCATGACAGAACTCGACGCATTGCAGTCTCAGCACATGGAAGCAGTTGGCGCATGGATTGGCACAGTGCGCGACTTGTTTCTGCATATGGTGTTCATGGCAGTCTCTGTACATCGAAGGCTCGGTGCAAGATAGTCTTTGTGCATGGCGCTCCTTTGACGCATGGTAGAACTTGGTGCATGGCACGACTTGAGCATAGAAGCACCCTTGTGGCTGGCTCTGAGCAAGGTCTATGCGCAACCAGGTTGTAGGCATAGGCTTATGCGCAACTTGGCGCATGTCTCTTCGAGCATGAAGGACAATGAGAATGAGAATTGCTGATTCATTTCCAAACCAAAATAGCAAGGTAAAAGATTAACTTGGTTAATTTGATTACTTAACTTGGTTTCTATGATTGTGCAAATTAAGTCATCTAGCGTGGTTGCTGACTAGTGGATGGACAGTGGTACATCTAGCCACGTGTGCTCTAGGAAGAGCTGTTCACCAAGGTCGAGCTTGTCACAAAAGAAGGTCTCGATGCTGAACAATAATCAAGCAGAGGATTTGGGGATTGGGACAATGGTTCTGGACTTTGAGAAGTCATAGTCAAAGAAAAACGTCTAGCAACGTACCAGTGATTACCAAGGACCTGATCTCAGAAAGTCTATTACAGACTTGAATGTGAACATCCACAGTTGCCAGATGGTGATATCTTGGCAGGAGACATAATTTGAAACAAGGCATTCTATATCATATGGATGTTTGAGCTTCTTCTTGCGAGTGAAATCTCATTATAAAAGTTATGGGACCCCAGACTAGGACATGTACTCTGTACCGCAAGATGTCTAGTCTAGGACGTATCTCCAAATATGGGGGATAAGGAGGTGGAGAAGTGTGAAGTCTGTGCGTAGATAAAGATCATAAGAAAGTCGTTCCAATGGGTGAAACGAAGCACATATCTTCTAGAGTTGGCGCACTCAGATATCTGTGACTTCAAGCAGTTCTCCACAAGGTCAAGATGAAGTATTTCATTACATTCATTGTTGATTTCTCTGGGTGTACGTTCGTCTATCTGCTCAAGTTAAAAAATAAAGCATTTGATAATTTTAAGGATTTCAGGGCTGAGGCTGAACGTTAAAACAACTCAATAGACTCAGCAGTGATTGAGGCGGAGAGTATAGGCCTATTGAATTTGCATCATTCTATAAAGAATATGGAATTATCAATGAGACAACTGCTACGTATTCTTCTCAATCAAATAGAGTAGCAAAAAGAAAGAACATGACGTTGATAGAGATGATGACATCAAGACTGTTAATTCAGGGTCTTCCAAACTATATCGTGGGAGAAGCTGCGTTGACAGCTACGTTCATTCTGAATAAAGTATCGCACGCAACTTCCAATATCACTCCTCATGAACTCTGGTTCATAGTCGGACCTGACTTGAATGTCATTCGAGTATGGGGGTGTCTGGCATATATGAAGCTTCCGGACTTGAAGATTCAGAAGCTGGGGACAAGGACTACAAAAGCTATATTCTTGGGATAAGCTGAAAAGAGTGATGCTCGGAGTTTCCTTGATAGCAAGTCTAACTATACCATTGAATCTCGCAACCTAGAATTCTTCGAAAATAAATTTACAAGGCACAAAAAAGTTGTTATCGCGGACATTCCGAAAAATAATATAAGTGCACTGGAGGCTAACGCTTCGAATGAAGACGTAGTCCAAGAAGAAGTTGTCATACCAGAGACAATGTTCGAACCAGAACTCGTGGAACCGAGAACTAAGCGAGTGAGAAGACGGAATGACTTCGGAGATAACTTCGTCACCTATCATGTAAAATTAGATCCGCTTACCTATTATGAGGCGATGAACACCAGAGACGCTATCTTTTGGAGGGAGGCTATAAATGATGAGTATGACTCAATAACCTCCAATAAAACTTGGGTGTTGGTCGATCTTCCTGAAGGATCTAAACTAATCAAATGCAAGTGGATCTTCAAGAAGAAGATGAAGGTCGATGGAACTGTTAATAAGTTCAAGATAAGGCTGGTGTCCAAAGGATTTTCTCAGAAATAGGGAACCGACTACTTCGACATATATACTCCAGTAGCGCGGATGACGACCATCAGGATATTGATTACTCTAAGTGCAATTCACAAGATAGGTATACATCAAATGGATGTTAAATAGCATTTCTGAATAGATAGTTGTCCGAAGAGATTTACATGCAATATCCCGAAGTTTGATCGTTAAAGTCCTTGAAGACAAAGTCTGTAAGTTGGTAAAATCATTATACCGTTTAAAGCAAGCTCCCAAGATGTGGCACAAGAAGTTTGATAAAGGCATATGATCAAACGATTACAGGATCAGCGAGACATACAAGTGTGTTTATACAAAGTTTGCTGACGGAAGAGGAGTCATCGTTTGTCTGTACGTGGATGACATGTTGATCCTAGGCACGGATCTAGCAAAAGTCACTAAGATAAACAAGTTTCTCTCATCCAAGTTCAGTATGAAGGACTTGGGGGAAGCTTATACTATCCTCGGAATAAAGATCATCTAGATGGACACTGGAGTGGCGCTGTCATAGTCTCATTATATTGAGAAGATGCTCACACGCTATGGATATCAGGAAATTTCAGGGATCGATACTCCGTACAGGTGTGACAAGAAGCTGAAGCCAAATCCTAAGAAAAGCGTCAGGCAGCTGGAGTATTCAAACGTCATCGAGAGTTTTATGTATGCAACAACTGCCACAAGGCCTGACATAGCTTTCCTTGTGGGGATGCTGAGTCGATTCATGAGCAACCCAGGGGTGGATCACTGGAAGGCTGTGAAAAGAGTGATGAGATATCTCAAGAGGACTCAAAAGTATGCACTTCACTACAACGGGTATCCGATAGTAGTGGAAGGCTTCAGTGATGTAAACTGGTGTTAAAAAGTAGAGAGCGAAAGGTCCACAGGAGGATACATCTTTTCTATGGTTAGATCTACTATATCGTGGAAGTCGAAGAAGAAGACTATGCTCTCTCATTCCTCGATGGAATCTGAGTTCTATGCACTGGCGGCTGCAGCGGATAAAGCAGAATGGCTTCAGGAGCTCATGTATGATCTTCTATTGGTTTGTGCGTAGATTTCGGCGGTACCGATATACTGTGACAACCAGGCGACTGCATTGGTGGCATCAAATGGCCTCTTCAATTGTAAGAAGAGGACTATGTGGTTGAGGCACAGGGAAATGAATAATCTGATAAAGACTGGAGTCATTACCGTGATTGATGTTCGGAGTCAGGAGAACCTGGCGGATCCATTCACCAAAGATCTCAAGCACCAGCTGGTCGAGGATACAACAGTTAAAATAGGCTTGAAGACACTCTGATATTGTGTCGTTGTAATTCTACCATAAAGTTTTATTCTATTAGTTCATAGAAAAATTTACTAGGCATCTAGCTTTTGGTTCAAAGAATGACTATTGACTAGGAGAATATCAGGAATAGTGGGTAGTCCTTTGAGATATTGAAGGGTTACGGACTCAGAACGACTATTGTCTACTATTTATTCTTTGTGTAGAACAAGTCCTATAGGAGGATGGCTTAGACGCCTTAATGAGTTCTCAGACATTTTGAATGTCTGGTGTGCTTTGCAAAAAGTCTGGTAGCGCAGCACTACAAAGGACCGTAAGGTCTCCATGCCACTGTGGGTGACACCACCATGAGGTTCCTCGATAGGGTAATGCCTCGGCTTCGCGAGCCATGTCACAGCGGCAGTAGCACTGCGCATAGGCAGGTAGCCTAATGTTGTAGAATGAAGAGTGGTAGACAGCACTACAAAGAGGTCGGTGACCTCATATTACAGTGGTGCGACAACACAAAGGTAAAAGATGTAAATCCTCGGCTACGTGAGCCATGTCACAGCAGCGTAACACCGCAAGTAAGTGCAAGGCTTCATGCTAGGTAGTTTGGCACTACAAAGAGGCAAAGACCTCATGCTATAGTGGATGATACCACATGATGTAGTGAACCTCTGCTTTAGGCTATGTCATAGTGGCGTAGCACCGCAATGATGCACAAGGCTTTATGCCAAGGACTCTTTAAAAGAACTCACCTATAGCGTATGAAAATAGATACATATCCTCTCTTGATGGAAAACTTGTAGACGTCCAAAATACATACAACAAAACCAGGCGTGCACAGGACCTTTAATGTGCAACCAGAAACACAGCTGATATCATTGTGTGAGTGAAAAGAATTGCAACTATGGTGCAAAATTCAAGGCTTAGTCTATTCTTGTATCATACTGCTATTTGACCCATGCAGGAAGATTCAAGTCAAAGTGACATCTATCCTAATGCATGATGGGCAGTCACTGTAGGGAATGCTCAACCCATATATTAAGATATGTAGGGGATTATTGGTGTTTTTGCCTTTGGACTAGTGAAAGATAGTCCTACATCGGCTACACCACCAAGTGGGTATCTAAATATAATGCTTTGCTTATGTTGAGGTATGCATATAGGGTGTGGTAAGGCGCATACTTGCCATGTGTTGGTATTTTCCTAGGAGAAAAAAGGATTAACTCCTCATGAAAGCATTTATGTTTTTTGTCATGCTCTTGGAATTTATTCCATAGGCTCGGACTCGAACTCGGACTCAGGCTTAAGGGCGCAGAGTGGCGCTTTGTTGGCGCACTTTGCACGACAAATCTTGCTTTGAGAGCCGATGGTTTTGATCACCCCAGCAGGAGTTCTGTTTAGATCTTTCTTCTTCTCTTTGTTCTGTTCTATCTCATTGTAGCATCTGCGAACATAAAGAGAAAAAATAATCTATTATAGCTTCTTTTTCCTTGTAGTCAGTTTGTAACATGTTCTTCGAGGTGTGCTTCTTAGGAGTTGTGCATCACTTGAAGAGAGACACTTGCGAGTTTCTGGTGTGCCAACATCTCCCTTGGTTCTTTGTGATCCGTTGGAATTGAGTTCTTCAGGGGGCAAACTTGTTTGCCGGAAGCTCTGTGTCTCGACGACAACTTGGGTTCTAGGAGAAAATATGTCACGCCCCAGTCCCAAAATACGTAGGACCAGAAATACGCGACACGCCAGCTACGCATTCGCCCAGACTCTGGTCTGACTCGAATACGTATAAGCTGTAATATAAAGGGCACTATCTAAATATCCCATAAATGTAAACATCTATGTCTCAATCCACAATGAACAAAAATATACAAGAAAGAGCTATATGTGCTAAAGTCGGCCGCCCAATAACACACAAACTCGAATAGACTCGGAAAGAGATGAGTCTACGAAAACTAGGCTACAACAGCAGATAAATAATCAATACAAGTAAAGTAACCATAATGCCGGTAGAAATAATATGAGTACCTGGTACAGTGCCCGCAAGACATGCCACTCCATCAGCAACTCCAAGTGCCCCATAATCGTCTATGCTGCAAAACTGGTAGGGAACCAGGTCCTCAGAGGGACGTAAAAAGGTACAAAAATATAGCATGCCAATGTACAACAGAAAGTACAAGTGCAACGATGGTGTAGTCTAGCATAACCAACTAAGTGAGACACAGTTTGAAGACAATGTTCGACGCGTGGGCTGTCCAAAATAAAATCGTAGCTCCGGACACGAAAACACACGGGACGTACCGCAGCTTCGGGCAAAGAGTCACACCGGTGATACAACTACACTAGATACAGGATCACTACAGATACAATACATATACATATATAAGCACGTAAAGAGGAGCCTAAACGTCTAGTAACTATCTTCCCCATCCGAAGCGGTCAACGATTGTGCGTTGAACCTGAACCTCTATCTAACAGTCTCGTCACACAGAAATAACTCAACAGACGCGACCCTAAGGTCATCCCAGTCTCCGGTCATGATGTCAGTATCAGGATACAGGAAATCTGGCACGATAACAGTGTATGAATGTGTCATGGGGTAATAATATACTCAGGTACGTACATCGAGGTGTTACGAACATCTAACATTCGTTACAAGATGTTACGACGAACGTCTGCACCCGGTTGTGATCCGGACACGAAGTAACGATCTAAATCAAACACGCGCATAATGTAAATAATGAAATAATAAATATCTGGTAACTGAAATACAGGGTGGCAATGTATACTTGCCTGCGTCCGGCTGCTGATGACGAGGATCCGGTACAACGTCCAAGTCCGCGGGTCCCGTAGTACCTAGAGACGAGATACAAGCTTAAATCAATAACTATCAATAGACTAAATAAGATGCGTCACACGTCTAATCATATGTTCAAACTTGGTTACAACTTACATGGTCACGAAGCTAGAGGGTTGACCAAGGTAGACTAAGGGTATGTTACTTCTGATCCAATTAAACATCTGTATAATATCATCTAACAAATCCTCCATCCTACTACATTCATCACGGTGTTCATCAATATTTTATGTATGATTGTTCCCCAGATTTCACCTCGGTGTGCACAGACGTTAACCTGTACATTTAATTATCATCCTTGCATAATTAATTATTAATTATCTAAAACCTCAATTATTTATCCAGACAGTAATTTATTTGAACACTGCTTTCCAATAGCCACTCCTTAATTAAATTTATCATAAAAATAGCTCTCAATATTACCCAATACTTTGATATCGCGACAACATTCTATGATACTTAACTTTGCTCATCCTTATTATTCAATGTTTTAATATCCTCAGCACCATTCTATAACAATTAAATCCACTCATCAACGATACCAATTGCATAAAATAAATAATTAACTCCCAAAGTCTCGTATGACATTTTACCCTAAACTCGTTATATTTATCATTTTAACCATCAAGCAGATATTCCGTCCCATCAAACTATAAAATTTATTGCATTCACTTACCCTCAATTTCATGTAATAACCCTACAATCTCTACTTAACATTTAACCATAAATTTCCCATTAAACTTACGAAATAAATCCTATGATCTCACGTATGTATAGTTCACAAATATATATTTGTATTCCTCAACTGACTTTGTCAATAGTAATCAAATCCTCAAAATAATTAACAACTTAATAATATCACCACCCCTTCACCATAAATCACTTGCTCATCAATAATAATTAACATGCATATAATACGATGTAATAAAACCCTAAATCTCGATGCATTCAAACTTTAAACTCAACATAGCATATTCAAAAGCATATTTTGCAATCCGTTGTGAACAAAACTTTGTTATCACCTTGAGGCTCTCGACGACGTCGGGGACGACCTCGTGCTCGAGCCCTGAATACTTCCCCTCGGTGTTCTCCCGGATCACGACGATGTCTACGCTCTCGTGCCTCATCCGGAGCCCCTCCAGGTTGAAGCAGTGGACGAGCGACGCGTAGAGGTCGAGCTCCTTTCTGAGCTGCATGTTGAGGGAGCTGACCCCTCCGCCGACGGGGGTGGCGAGGCCGATTGTAGTGGTGGCGTTGGTGTGATGGTGGTGGAGGAAGTGCTGGCCGAGGTTGGTGTCGAAGCCGCGGGAAGGAGTTGGCCGGGGTTGGTGTCGAAGCCGCGGGGAGGAGTTGGCCGCCGGAGCTCTTGGCTATGGTGGCGGTGACAATGGTGTGCGGTGACTGGGCAGCTGGAGGGAAATGGCGGGTGTGGCCGGAGCTGCCGGGCCGCTGGCAGGAGTAGTGGCAGCCGATGGTAGCAGTGGTGGCTTTGATGGAGGATCGGCCAGAGTCGTCGATGTGTGATGGTGGCGTTGATGGAGGAACGGAGTGGAGCAGTTCGGCAATGGCTCGGGGGAGGGCCAGTCGGGTTGGCCGGAGTGTCGAGGCTCGGGGATCTCGGCCGAGCCTGGCCTGCTCGTGCTTTTGCGCGGCCAGGGTGGTGGTGGTCACACTAAGGGGGAGCTAGGGTTAGGTGCATCCCTTAGAGGAAGTAGAAGGAGAAGAAGATGAAGAAGAAAGGAAGAAGAAGAATGGAAGAAAAATTGCATTCGGCTGTGAGTGTATGGAGGGAGGAGAGAGAGAGGGGGTGAGGTTTCCCAAATATGGGGATTAGGGCCTGCTGGGATGTGTGTAGGAAGAGACATCTTATAGGGAATGGTGAGTGGGAATGTGTGGTGATGATGCTCCATATTTGATTGAATGGCCAGGATTGTTCATGGAGATTTTTCATTCATGGGAGGGGGTTTTGACTAGTTAACGAATGCAGGGCTTCTCCATTTGGCTTTGACCAATGAGGTTATGCCATATGTTACAACATTTACAATTTAGCCCCTTAAGTTTGGGTATTTGCACAAACACATGAAATGATGGAAAAATGGTGGGGGAATTGGTGTTGTGTGTTTTGTAGGGTGAGGGGGTGTTGTGTGTTTTGCATGGGCTTAATTAAATGGGCATTGGAATTAAATTGGGATTAGTCAAAGTTGGTATCCCCAATTTAATTAGAATAAATTGTCATGTGCTCTTAAATTAAATGGGGGCACATGGGACCTCAATTGGGAGTGACACAAGGGTCATGAATGGTGTAGGCTTGGTGTCAGTATTGGACCCTTTAATTGGTCCGGTTCAACGGGTTGAGTTGGTGTCTAAAAACAGATGGTAACGACACAGGTGCGCGACACAGAATTAAATAAGGATTTCGGTTACGAAAAATTGTGCAATTAATTTAGGGCACAAGGAAATACGATTTTGAGCGACGGGAAAGTCCAGCGCCTAAATTGGTGTGTCAAGTCAAGAGTGCAACAATCTGTTGGAATTTATGGGCTGATGTTGGGCACCGAATATTTCAACAACGGTAGTGCGCGCCAAGGGTTTAATTTAAAATCAGACATCTACAACCTTACTCTAAAGCTCAATCAACTGCTGCTAAACCAAAATTTTCTAACCCATACCAGACTATCTATAGAAATAAATGATGGGTTTACAGGGAAAATTTTGGGTTTCACTTGTAGCTCTGCTATTCACCTTCAAATTAGCCTATGAATATGTGAGACCAAGCTTCCCCAAGTTGGAATGGTCGAACTGGATATGGTTGAAGGGAGCGGCATCAAAAATGGAACTATGCATGTACAAGGCGTTTAGAGACTGTCTTCTCACCAAGGAACAAGTACATAAGTTAGGGATTCCGCTATCAAATGAGACTTGCGTCCTCTGCAATAGGGAGATTGAAACACGAGATCACATGTTATTCCAGTGTTCATTTTCTCACGAAATTAGGCAAAGGTATCGACAACAATTATCTATAGCAAATAGTAATCAAGTGGGATTGATGGGAGCTTATGAGAAGATGAAAACTCTGGCAAGGAGAGGAGAGACACATTATCGACGTGCGAGGCTCTGATTACTGTCGACTGTTTGGCATGTATTGCGAAAGAGAAATCGAAGACTGTTTGAAGGCAAAGCCACGTCCCTGGTAGGAGTTATAAATAATATAGATAGTGATATAAAATGTATGGAAGGCAGATGATAATGCGGAGATAAGTAACTTTTTTTTTCAAATAAATAAATATATATATATATATATATATATATATATATATATATATATATATATATATATATATAATTGAATCCACCCAAAAAACAAAAAAATTGACTTGACTATCTACCTAGCCGAATTTGAAAAAATATGGAGATTGGTTTTTTGTCAAAAAGTAGAATATTAGAAAATATGTTGAGCTTATTTTTCTTAACAAGTCGAATTTGAACATAAAATACGGTTCTAGAGATCATGAACAAATTAGACTCGATAAGTACAAAAAAATATTATTTTCAACTATACTCAGTTGTAGTTCTGCAAGATATGGTAAAGCTCAACTAAATTGTGGCTCGACAAGATCCCGTAGAACTCAAATAAATTATATTTTTGAATAATTTCTCAGGGACAAAGTTCACAATTCATGTATGTTTTTAGCCTGTGATAGATTAACAAGCATTTAATCACAATACATACAATAAATTAATTATTTTTATCTTGGGTTTATTTAATAAAATTTGCTTAAAAAACTCGACTCGAGCTCGGATCAAGCTCAAATAGCCTAATTGCAGCTTGAGTTCAAAGAACTCGGCTCGAGCTCGGGTCAAGCTTAAATAGCTTAATTGCGGCTTGAGTTTGGATCGAAAACAAAAACGAGCCAAACGAAACATTTTCTTGCAATCTCGGACTTGAGTTTAGGTCCGATCTTGGAATAAGTTCGACAAGTTTTGGACAACATTTTAGGTCCCTAAGTTTTTATTTCTCCGTCAAAAAAGTCTTCGCGGTCCATTCAACTTCTCTTTTTGAGTTGAACTAGTAATTCACCAAGTCCATAGTTTGATTTTTCACTGAAAAGTTCTCGAGTAGTTCAAGAAAAGAAATTCGAAATCCGAGTTCCATACTGTCGTCAAAATTGAAGACGTTGATGCCGCTGCCAACTCCACTCGTCATTATTTTTTGATAATTCTTTTATAGTCAAAAACAAAAAACATCCAAATTTAGCACCAATTAGTACAATTCAATTATTTGGATCGACCCTGCTTTGAGTTCATACTATCATAAACAAGTGGAAGTCGAGCTCAGCTTAATTGTAGCACCAGTCCTATGATATATAAGCCACAATTATTTTATTTTCTTTGTGAATTGTTCCGTCCAGGACTCGATCGCATAATTTTAATTTGTGGTGTAGAGTAATGACCGACCACGTTCGGGTCATATTCAGTCAGGTGTCTCTATTGTACTTTGGTAATATCAAAGCTAAATTGTAACTTGATACTTTCAATTATTATTGTTTTTCAACTTGATACCTCCAACTTTGGAAAGTACTAACTTAATATTCCGAAAAAAAATTGAACCAAATTGTCTTTTCCCTTTCCAAAAACACAACACCCCCTCCCCCCCCCCCCCCCCCCTCTCGAGCGCACGGGCGGCGGGATGGCGCACGGTCCATGTGCTAGCGGGGGCGGACGACGGGGTGGCGTGCGGCCGGGCACGCGGCGCAGGCAGGCAAACACGTCCTCCGCCCCCCCCCCCCCATTGAGTGAGAAATGATAACATATTTTATTTTGGATGTTAAATTTAGTAAGAAATGAATAGCAGAAAGAATTTATAGAAATAAAAAAAAAACAACAAAATAAAACAAAAAAAATAAAAATAAAACCAAATAAAGCCATAAAACAAACAAAATAAAAAAAATCCAAAAAAACCAAAAATTCTATTTTCGCCAACAAGGAAAATAACGTTATTGTTAAAACAATTCTTACAGGAAATAATCTACATTCATTGCACCACAACTAAAAAAAACAATAATGCTAAGTTTACTAGCAAATGCTTACAACCTTCTTACAACTCTCTCAACCACCACCCCCCTCCCTCTCCCACTCCGCACTATGCGGGCCACCTCCAGCCCTACCTCTTCCCTAATGAACGATCGTCACGTGATGTTTCGGTCACATGGCGATCACCCGAACAGCCACCGGGTCCCACCTCTCTTCCTCCTCCAATAGACGGCCGTCACGTGACAGTTGTAAGAAGGTAAGCATAAAGTTGTAGGCATAGCACCACCGCTAAAAAATAATAGACCACCGACACATCACTACCAAAAAAATAAATATAAGTTATTTATATTTACCTCCCCAATTCATATTGGCTCTTGATAAAGGCACTACAAAAATGACTCGGGGTTGACTCAATTTTTTTTATAAATTTTTCACTCAAAATTTTACTCAGAGCTAGCCCAAAAATTATTTAGGACTATCAAAATTTTGAGTCTTTCCAATATGTTGGACTGTCAAAATTTTGACAGTCCATTGAGCTGCATACATTGTTTAGGACTGTCAAAATATTGACATTTCAACCTATTGGAAGGACTGTCAAAATTTTGACAGTCCTAAATTAACTTTTTGGCTAGCCCTGAGTAAAATTTTGAGCAAAAAATTATAAAAAAAATCGGACCAGTCCCGAGTCATTTTGGTAGTGCCCTTATCAAGAACCTTCATATTTGGGGGGTAACACTAATTACAATTAATATGTCATAAAGAATTGGGGTAGTGCTAATTAAAAAAAAATGGAGGTAGTGGAGATATGATTATCAATTGGGAGGGTAAATATAAATAACTCAATAAATATACTAGTCCCTCTTATATTTTACCAGTAACGTGTATGTGCAATTGCACGTGTATAAAAAAATGTTAAGTTTTTTTAATATAAATTTATTATAAATACTGTCATTTCTAGAAATTGAACTCAGACAACCAAAGAAAATGCCTTCACCTTAACCACTTAAGTTATAATTGTTTAGCTATAAGTAAATCATATTATGTAGTTAAATAATTAATTAATTTTTAAAAAATAATTAATGGAGTATTTACAAACGGCTTGGATGGCTCCATTTTGAGCCATTTCCAACCCACCTTATACTACAGAGATGGATATTACAAAGATTGCTCTTATTTTGAAACTAAATATACCGACCACATCTTTGTTTTATGTTTTCTTTTTGAAATAAGAATGTTTATTGTTATAACTCTTTATAGAAAATATAAAACATATGGGTGACACTTGTAATTAGTTTAGTGTAATAAGTATAAAACATATATAGGAATAGCCAACTTAAATTTTATACAAATAGTTACAGCATGCTATAGGCTGAAAGTCCGCAAAGGAGGTGGCACATTCCTTCTTCGGTATGAGCATCAAGAAGGTGTGATTTACCTCCCAAATCATGCGACCATGATCAAAGAAGTCTTAAACTACCTCCAGTACCGATGCTTTGAGCTCCTGCCAGTAAACAAATATCATAGTGTAGTAACATAAAATAGGATTAGGATAAACTTTGGACGAACTTTTGAAGTTAATTTTAAACCCATTTTAGGGTTTCGAAGTAAGAAATTGCGTCACAGTCGCGGGTGGAAAGACTCTACAGTCATATATTTTATCAGGACTGTAAAAATTTTCTATAGTCCTAAATACTTCAAGTTATACAACAATTATAACTGTCAAATTTTTGACAGTTCTATATAAAACATGTTGTTAAAAATGAACATCATATTTTTCAGGAGTGTCAAATTTTTTGACAGCCCTTCCAATTGATAAGACTGTCAAAATTTTTGACATTCCTAAAAAATTATGATATTCAAAAGTTCTTCAACCTCAGTCATTATTGTCCACTCGTCTGAAAAATCAGATAGGCAATGTGGTTATTGTATTCCTTAGAATTAGTTAAGAACTTTTGTTTCATCATCATGACCTGGATGAAAGATTCTATTAAAGGATTATTTGATCACCTTCTGTAATATGATCTTTGGTAGTGCCTTGGTGAACAAATCGGCTAAATTTTTATTTGATCTTACTCGCTTGACTTCGATCACTTTCGTCCTTTATAACTCATGTGAATAAAACAATTTTGGTGGAAGATGTTTAGTTCGATTTACTTTGATGAATCCCTCTCTAACTTAGGCAATGCAAGTTGTATTGTCTTCGAATATTGTTGTCGGCTCATCTGTAACTGTGGATAGTTGACAATTTACTCTTATATGATGAATGATCGATCTCAACCACATACTCTCTTGTGGCTTTATCTAATGCAATTAATTCTGCATGGTTAGAAAAAGTTGCTACTAAATCTTGCTTTGTTGATCGCCAAGATATAACTGCATGATTATTAATAAACACATAACCTGTTTGGAAGCAACCCTTATGAGGGTCAGAAAGATAACCTGAATATGCATAACAAACTAGACGAGAATTGTTAGTTGAATTACAGAAATAAAATAATCGCATATCAGTTGTTCCACGAAGATATCTTAATATGTGTTTAACTCCATTTCAATTGTCACGACCCGCACCTGAAATTCGGACATGAGTATAGGCATGCGACGACTTAATCATCATACCAACTAACTGTTACAGATTTATTATATCGAGGGAGGGTATGACTTGTAAAGATTTTTTTTGAGTTTTGCGCGTTATACTTTTTCTTTAACTAAGATTTTTTTCCACTAGATTTTTCTTAATAATATTTTAATGTGGCATTAAATGCTCATACACCACTGACTAATTAACGGTAAACATCCAAGGGGAGTATTTAAATATAGATTTTTTTACCTTATTATTTGGTATCTATAACCTATGTCTTTTTGTTATCCGTAACCTGTCTTTTTGGCATTTCTCCTTTTAAGTGTCATCATGATATTAACCTCCATAGCCTTTATAAGGGGCTCTTCTCAAGGTTATTGGAATGTGCGAATGAAGAAATAATTTTCTCCATATTTCTTCGTTTATAAAAGTAATATAATTGTCAAACAATACTAAAACCAGAGTGCTGACAAGTATCATGATCTTTAAGAAAATTTTAAATTAGGTAAAAGTCCAGAGGATAAAATTAGAGTCTAAGGAGGGAAAAAGAGGATTTACCTAGTTAATGTTGGAAAATAATTCTAAAACATGCAATTAGAAAAATCGCAGAAACTAAAAACATAAATTAAGAGTAAGTATTTCAAGGCACGTTATAGAACGAACGTTGTCTTTAGAATAGATTTTGTCCTCCACGGACTGTGTTACTGGGATAATGGTGATATACTTCTGAGATACAATGAATCCAATGACCCATGTGTTGGATTATATCTCATTTCCGGTTGAGTGCTAAAAAGATGGTGACCATAGAGTTGATAGTTTAGTCCTACATCGGATAGAAGATGGGGTCATGAGATGTAGATAATTGGAATTGGTTCAGGTATGCCTTACATAGGAATTTCTTTTTAAGGCATATGGACCGAGTCCAATATATCACCTCATGGGTCAACTCCGGTTTGGGTCACATCACGTTCAGGGACTTGAGTCTTGACCGAGTTATTGATGTCGGCAGGATCCCAGTTGTACAGGGGGTGCTACGCTTGGCAGCTAGCGTCGACATGGTAGTCGAGGAGCTGGAGATGACGGAAGATGCACAACATTTCGGAGGATCGAAGATCAATGACAAGGGGGAGCATGAACTCTGTCGCGGGACAACATGCATGGAGTCCTGTTAAGCCATACGGTCAACACATCTTATCAGACTGGATGGGGAGAATGTTTGAGTTCCAGTCTGGATGAGTTTTGTGAGGACCTAACCGAGTTCGATTCAAATTCGGTCCAACCGAGTACGGTCCGAACTCGGCTAGTTTTAAACAGCACTTATGGGGATGCAACCAACCAAATTCAGTTCGATTGGGTTTAACGTGGTTCAAGTTTTAGTCTACATCATTGGATTTTATTGGACGGTCAGATCTAATAGTAAGCTATTTTAAAAAAATTCTAAACCCTAAAATAGGTTTCTCAATATATATATATATATATATATATATATATATATATATATATGTGTGTGTGTGTGTGTGTGTGTGTGTGTGTGTGTGTGTGTATATGTGTGTGTGTGTGTGTGTGTGTGTGTGTGTGTGTGTGTGTGTGTTGGGGGGGGGAGAAGTTTGCTAGGAGAAGAAAAATACGGGAGATTCCAGGAAGCAAGTCGAGAAAAATTATAAGAGAAAGTTCTTATTTTGCTTTTAGGGCTTGGCATCCAAGACACTTAGAAGAGAAGACCTGTTCGGGGAGTCGTCGTCTTCGTTTAGGAAGATTGCTACGGGTAGGATGAGTGATTTCAAGTTGTAATCTTCTACTTTCTTCTTTAGTTTGGTAACAGGGTTGAATGTTTGGACAAATGATTCAACATAGTTGTGTTCAATCTTGCATCTCCACCAAAAGTTATAAAAATTAAAATATGTCCAAGTGACTTAATCACGAAAATACTATATTTTATCTGTCTTGGCTTTCTGGTTGACCGTGGCTGGTTATCTCATGTGGGTTAGCGTAATTTTTTCTATAGTCAATTTCAGACGCCCGGTATCAGAGTGTTGTATCGACGCTGCTGGTCCCAACACTACAACACCGTGCAACCGTTGGCGAATCCAGCAAACGATCATCGTCTTTTACGAGGATGAAGATTGACGGAGGAAATGATATTTTGGTTATGGATGGTTTTCCAAGTTCTTTCTTTTATATGAATTTTTTTCCACGAGAAGATAGAAAAACATAAAAGATGATTTTGAAACCCTTAATCGCACAACTACTCTCGTAACGAAATTATGTGAGAATCTTCGATGTGGAATACCAACCCCAAAATACCAAAAAAAGGCTAAAATAAATTTATGCGCGACTAATAAACGTATAATAATTATACACCCGTTCGCGAGTTAATGTGCTTGAGCCCATCTACCACTAAACCGCCTTATACAATAAAGGAGAGTTTAATAAATAAAGAATAATACTTTCTTCTATCAAATGAGAGAGTAAAATAAAATTTTCATTGGCAAGTAGATGACGCTCTTAAATAAGACGAGCATCTAAATTTCAGCACTTTTTCATGAAATTTATTTGTTCTCTACAAAGACCACTGATCGTAATACTCGTGTAGGCTAAACAAAAGAAGCATAACGATTTCGCTCTTTTTTTTTAATAATGTTATTAGCTGACTTGGACATTATTCTATTTATAATGGGATCGGAATCTCATCCACGAGATAAGAATCTCATTCAATACAGTATACATATATATAAAATATCGTATGATCCAATATGAGATCCAACAGGTACCCAGTATTTATTGACATAATAAAACATAACAATATATATATATATATATATATATATATATATACAGAAATTTACTGTAGCGAAATAAATTTATATTAAATGTATGCAAACGAAACAAGTTTGGATAATTTTGAAATAGAGACAGAGTCCGCCAACAGTGTTGGCGGAAAACAAAAAAAATAAAAATTTAGGCAAAAAAGCCAAAAGTGGACCCCACAAGATCCAATTCTGCCAACACTGTTGGCAAAATTTGGCCTTGTGGGACCCGCGGGTTGGTTTGGATAGTTGGGTTTTGTTTGTTTGGTTTATTTTATTAGTTTTTTTTAATTAGTTATGTTTTGGTTTTTTTTTTTTTAATTTAGTTTTGAATTTGATTTAAGAAAATATATTTTAATGAAAAAAACTAAAATTAATTAATTGTAAAAAAAAATTTAGAACTTTTTTTTTTCGAAAATTTGCATCAAGAGCATCAAAATTTATATAAATTCCATCTAAAGCATCAAATTTTAAAAAATTACGAAAAAACATTAAAACGTTTGTTGGGCGTTTATATTTTATAATATTATATTCCTATCGTTAATTTTCTTACCATTAACAGACGTTAATAATAATAATAATAAAAATCTGCCGTAAGAATATTACGTCTGCCATCTAGCAGACTTCGAACAGCCATAACTATTTGTTTTTAAATTATTTTTCGTTAGACAATAAGTCGATTTTTATGTTTTCGACGAGAGTAACAAAAATCGTGTAGAAATTTTTTTTATCCGAAACAAGAAGCACATGTTACAGGCAAAAATATAAAATTTAAAACTTTAAAGTATCATACTTTTGACTGAGAGATCGAAACAAGGTCCAATTTGTCCCAAAATGACCGTATCGAAAAGTACTACGGGATAAACTGTTTCACCGTTTGACGGACTTCTAAAATTCTTAGAATCGCAAAAAAATGATGTTTCGACCTCCAAATTTTACATTCGGTAATTTAAAAAATATTTCTAATTTTTTTTTACAATTAATCTATTTTAATTTTATTTCGTTAAAATATATTTTCTTAAATCAAATTCCAAAACTAAACTAAATAAAAAAACCCAAAACATAACTAATTAAAACAAACTAATAAAATAAATAAAATAAACCAAATCAACCAAACAAAATCCAACCACCCAAACAAACCTGCGGGCCCCACAAGGCCAAATTCTGCCAACACTGTTGGCTGAATTTATGACTGTTGGCGGAATTTGGCCTTGTGGGGTCCACTCTTTGGCTTTTTTGCTACTTGTTCGTTTTGTTTTGTTTTCCGCCAACACTGTTGGCGGACACTGTCTCTATTTCAAAATTACCTAAACTTGTTTCGTTTGCATGAATTTAATATAAATTTATTTTGCTACAGTAAATTTTCTGATATATATATATATATATATAGGGACGAAATCAAGTGACACATATAATTTGACACCTAAAAAAATACGCAATTTCAGCCGTACATCATATTAATGAATGGTTCAGATTTGATAGAGTAGTTTGTATTAAATGGCATGCATGTCAAATTGAATATACTAGTAATTAATACCACCTACTATTATTTAACATGCATGCTAATTTGTAAACATCCAGATTTTTAGAATTTTAATTATAAATTTTCGAGATTTTTCTGTAATTTTTAATTAATTATAATAAATGTTCTTCAGAAATTTATATTTTTGTGTATTAAATTAATTATAATAATATTTAAAAAAATTATATTTTTGAGTGTATAATTAATAATAGGATATTGTGTAATTTTTCTAGAATTTATTGGGCTCAAAAACTATTTTTAAATTGCTAAAATACATTATTTTTAAATAAACAACTTAAACCAACCCGAACCAAACCAAACCAAACTGAACCAAACCAAACCAAATCGAACTAAACCAACTACTGGATCCTACCCGACCCACAACCCGCTAACCTGCGACCCGTACCCGACCCGCTAACCCAAAACACTTTGTCTACAGTAACTGAAACCTATTCTCTTCTCCTACCGCTACAGTACCACTCCGGTGACCCATTCGTTCACCTCCCCTACACTCTGGCGACCCATCCGTTCATCTCCCCGTAACCGCTGCACCTCGCCCCTATAAAACCTCAGTGAGTCGAACCCACCACCGTCACAACCTCTCTCACTCCGACGACTCCGGCTCCGAGACAGAAACTTCCCCGAGCGGCCGTGACTGAATGCGCAAGAGCACAATGCGGGTGACAGACAACAGCCGCAGCAATCTGCCGTCGACGAACGTGCACCGCCACCGACGATCGTGCACCGCCTCTCGCATCCGTTCATGCGAAGCACAGCACGGATTCGACCCCCTCTGTTTCCAGTGAGTTATCTTCCTCCATGATGTATCGATTCTCGAACGGCCTGTTGCGTTGTGTTCATAGTATGACCCTCTCGAACCCTGTATAATTAGTTTGGTGTATCGTGTCCTGTGTCGGTCGTAAATCGTGACGCAAAACAGGAAAAAATAACCAATTTATAGTTCAAAAAACTGTCCCAAACCCCCATGTTCATGGCCGTTTTTCATCCAACCTAGTTAATATTTTTAAATTTCACTTGAACGGTAAATTAAAAAACATAACCAAGATTAAATCCCATTGATTAGTTTATTTTAATTTATTGTATGCTGAGTTTTATTCGCGGTTGAAGTTGACCAAAACTTGGTTTTCTAAAACCAAAATTTTATGAAACGGTATGCGTTCCGCTAAACGAGGCAACTTTGTCGTATAAAAATTATATCGAAATGCGTGTATCGTCAATGCGGACGTGTAGGATTTCATGAAAGTTGATTTGGATGTGCGTGCACATCGAAATCAACACGTATCCGTCAAAAAATCCCGTATCGGCATATTTTGACCCTCGTCATAATTTTGTGTGTGTTTATCGTTTCACAACAAAACTTACGGCATCAAAATCGTAGCGTTACGTTGGTTTTGTGACCCAAGTTTGGTTCGATTCGGAGAACGTTGACGAAACCCCATTTCGTGGGCCCCACGGTTCTATTTGATGGGCGATTTCATGACCGGCTCATCGAAATCTAATTCTGGACATTTCGTTGGGTTCGTATCATCGTTCTGGACTTTTAGACACAAAATTTGATAAATTTGGAGAACTTTGTCTCTAGCACATTTTTTGGAACGAAGTGGACCACATGTGGACCCCGCTTTGACCAGAAACTGTCAATTATGCCCCTGTGTCCAAATTGGACTTATGGGTAGTCAATCCCAGCTATTTTATCTCTGAGAGTGATGGTAATGTTTGTTTCAACATCCGGAGGCATACCTGGAGGTTTCGCTGTTTGTAAACCCCCTCGATTAATTCTATATATAGTCAGGTTTGGATTTGGAAAATTTTGGATTAGCAGCAGATGTTGAGGTTTAGAGTAGAGTTGTCTGTTATTTTATTTAATTAATCCCTTGGAGCGCCCTATCATTGCTTAATTATTCGGAGCTCAATATCAGCCCATGAATTCCATCGGACTATTGTACTTCTGACTTGACTCGCCAATTTAGGCACTGGACTTTTCGTCACACAAAAATCAAATCCGTTGTGCCTTAAATTAATCGCACAACTTCCTGTATCCTAAATCCTATATTTAATTTCGTGTAGGACACCTGTGTCGTTATCCTCAATTTTGAGATACCAACTTAACCTGTTGAGCCGGACCAACTAAAGGGTCTAAGACTGACTTCAAGCCCCCACCATTTTTGACCTTTGCGTCATTTCTAAATTTTGACCCCAAGTGCCCCCATTTAATTTAAAAGTGCGGGATACTTTAATTCTATTTAAATCGGGGATACCAATTTTGTCTGATCCTATTTTAATCCCCAATTAATCCCAATGCCCATTTAATTAAACCCATGCAAACACACAATACCCCCTCACCATGCAAATTACCAAACACCATTTTCCCCACAATTTTTGCATTATTTCATGTGTTCGTGCAATTTTCCGAATTTAAGGGACTTAGTTGCAATTTATTAATTTAGGTGTCCTTACCTTATTGGCCATGACCAAATGGAGCGCCTACCATTCTTTGACCTAGTCAACATTTTCCCTCTTCCTTTGAATGGAGAAACCCAATCCTCCATGTTAAATCCTAGCCCTCCATTTGAAATGCATCCCCACCACACACTCATATCACCAACCCCTATAAAATGTCTCTTCAATGCACACAAACCAAGCGGCCCTAATCCCTAGGCATTGGAACCCCCCCTCTCTCTCTCTCTCTCCTTCCTCCTCCATAATTTTCCATACAAATTTCTTCTTCCTTTCTTCTTCTTCTTCCTTCTTCTTCCTGAAGAACAGTCCGACCGACTTACTCAGTCCGGACAGTGCCGCATCCCGACTCTGGCGGCTGTGCACCCGCACCCGCATCCCGACTCCGGCGACGGCTGTGCACCTGCACCCGCATCCTGACTCCGACGATGGCTGTGCACCCAGCGTCGCGCCGCCCTCAACTCCGGTCTGTGCATCGTACCCCGACTCCACTGTGCAGCATCCCCCCCGACTCTACTGTGCGGCTTCCCCCATCCGGCAGCCATTGCTCTGGACCACCCCCCATCCATCCGACCTCCAGCTTCCACCACCACCACTTCGGAGCTCCCCGTCCGGCCTGTTCCTCCCTGTCCGGTCTCACCACCACCACAAGCTCTCACTACCACCACACAAGCTATCACCACCACCTCACTCCGGTCATCCCCCGCACCACCTCGCCGTCGAGGTATACGGATCTTTATTCCCCTCTCTTGTTTATATATTTCAGAATGTGTTAATGTTTTAGCTAGGGTTATTAATTGTATATATTCTGGTGAGTTATTGGTTAGGTAGGGTTTTTCATCTCTATATATTCATGTGAGAATATTATTAGGATTTTATTCTTAGAGCATGTTGATGATGATGTAGAGTATGATCAAGGACATGGGAATATGACTTGTGGTATGTTGAAGAGGTTTATTTGTGATAGGATGATTGTAAGCTAGGGTTGTCTTCTGTATGAATTATAATAATTTAATTAAGATATGTGTTCATGGAGATTTAGGTTTTGATCTTTAAATAAATAATCGGAATATATTACATGGTGGTAAAATGCTAATTTATTTACTGAGAATTAAATTGAGGAGAAATAAGGTCCTGATTTGATTGAACATTGATGAACACCAAGGAGTACGGGATTGATGAAGGACTTATGTGTAGTGTAAAACCCTAATCGGTATTTGGGGACTGGAAACTAAAGGTGATTAATTTAGGGTAGAACTTGGTGATTGGTAACAACGATATTAAACGAAGGAATTAAAATCATTAACTATGTTTTGAGGAGGGTTTGATGATGTGGTACTGATGACTAGATGATTTGACGTATCGTACCGATAGTCAACTGTGGTCAACCCCCCTAGTGTCTTGTCCCTGTGAGTCGTAGCTGAGACTGAGTTTAGGTGTAGATGTGTGTCGCATCCCTGTCTATCGTGGAATAGATTATTGATTATTGGTTTGTATCTCATCTCTAGGTATTGCGGGACCTGAGGGCTTGGACGCGGTACCGTGACCCCGTCATCAGCAGCCGCACGCAGGCAAGTGTACCTTGCCATCCTGTATTTTAGATTATAGATATTTGTTGTTCTTTATGTACATTGTGCGCGTACTTATGTTGACGTTCGATACTTCACGTCCGGATCACAACCGGGTGCTGACGTTCGTCGTAACATCTTAGAATAATTATTAGATGCTTCGTAGCACCTCGATGTACGTACCTGAGTATATCGACACCCTAGGACACACTCATATACTAAGATCGTGCCAAATTCCTGCATCCTGATACTGACATCATGACCAGAGACTAGGACGACCTTAGGGTCGCGTCTGTTGAGTTATTTCTGTGTGTCGAGACTGTAGATAGAGGTTCAGGTTCAGCGCACAATCATTGACCGCTTGGGAAGGGGAAGACAGTTACTAGACGTTTGGGCTCCTCTGTACGCGCTTATATATTTATATAGTATCTATGTAGTGATCATGTATCTAGTGTAGTGGTATCACCCGTGTGACTCTTTGCCCGGAGCTGCGGTATGTCCCGTGTGTTTTCGTGTCCGGAGCTACGATTTTATTTTAGATAGCCCATGCGTCGAACATTGTCTTCAAACTGTGACACACTTGTTTGGTTTTGATAGAGTACCCTGTTGTTGCACGTGTACTTTCTGTTTATATGGCATGTTATATTTTTGTACCTTGTTACTGTAGAAGCATGAAAAATACGCTGGAACGATCTACGCAGCATCTCGATACAGAGCAGCGTAAGCAGAGGCCTTCGGAGCCATCCAACGTAAAACAGGGTTCTTCATCGCCTCAATGGCGTAAAACCCAGCCGCTCTCAAAGCAGCGTTAAAGCGTACGAGGAATGCTTCGTCTTCCCCGAAATGAACCTGTCAAATTCACGCGGTGAACCTGGCCTCTGACTCCTGACAAAAAGTGCTGCACGACTACCCAAACGACGGTTGGAAACGATGGCAGACCCCTCGGGACGTACCCTACAGTATGATGGCGGATCTCTGCATTTAATGCAGAGGATTTGGTTAAAATATCACCAAACCATCGTTTACCAAAGTCCCCCCAGCGTAAACCGCTCTTTCGCGTACAAGAGAATACGCTGCCTTATTTTACACAGGCAAACATGAGCTGTTTCACGCTCCGCAGTAAGACAAACCGCTGCCACGTCAAAAGCTGTTACACCGACGGAGTGGTCACTGTCCACTCCTCGGTTGTTACACCGACGGAGTGGTCACTGTCACCAAAATTCTATAAATAGAGACCCCTATCAATGGGGAGAAGGGAGAAAAAAAAAGGAGAGGTCGAAAAACTGAAAACTCGAAGATCGGACAAGGTCATCGAACCAGAGATCAAGGAGGAGAGATAGAGAGAGAGAGAGAAGAATCCAGAGCTCGGGCAAGGAACAGGGAGCGACGACCTTCAGCATCGCGCATCCACCTTCCTTTGCAACCTCCGAAGCTGTATCCTGTCTTCCACGGCACTTCTTCAACATCGTGTAGTCCAAGGGCTAAAGTGATCGACCGCAGATCAGATACCTATAGCAATTTATACCCAGATTAAATAAATTGTACTCCCACATCCTCGTATAGGATTATATTGTACAAGTTTGTTTGTAAACCAAAGGGCGCGGGTCTCTTATAAACCCTGTCGTTGAAATACACTTTCATTCTTTCGTTTAATACCACAAACAAGATGGCGACTCTGCTGGGGACATCTTTCTCTTCTGACGAGGAAGTAATTGCTCAACACGATGCGGTATCTGTAGGAACCGTGAGGAAGACACTGGTCGTTCAGTTCGACCAGTCTGCCTACGAAGACATGCTTCGGACTGGGGGTAGCTCTCACTCTCTTTCCGTCCAAGACAGCAGGAAGCTACGCAAAGTGTGGATGCCAAAGACATCCTCCGCCGTTCCTGTGGACTCTCCGATCTCTCCGATCTCTCCGACCAATGAGGTGGTAGCATCGCTCCCTCCGTGCCCCACACGTAAAATTCAGTCTCCCGCTACGCGCGGTACAGACAAAGCTTCTGGCAAAGCCTCAGCGCTAACCCAGGAGTATCCTCTGCGCTATACGCACAGAAATCAGTCTCCTGCTACGCGCGGTACAGACAAAGCTTCTGGCAAAGCCTCAGCGCTAACCCAGGAGTATCCACTGCGCTATACGCGCAGAAACCAGTCTCCCGCTACGCACGGTACAGACAAAGCTTCTGGCAAAGCCTCAGCGCTAACCCAGGAGTATCCACTGCGCTCTACGCGCAGAAATCAGTCTCCCGCTACGCGCGGTACAGACAAAACATCTGATGGCGCCTCAACACCAAATCAGAAGTACAGATCACGCTCTACGCACAAAACGACATCTGAGCTTTACGGTGAACCAGATGAGCGCTGCGATCTCCGCAAGGGAAAGCAGGCGGGTGAATATTCAACTACTGGGCCTTTACGCCAGCAAAAGAAGGATCTGCCTACTCTCCGGATTACGTGAGAAGCTAATGGCCAACTGAGGGCCTCTCCAGCCTCACGCCAGACTGAGCGAACCTCCAGATTACGCCAGGCACGGTCCCTCGGTGTAAAACAAACTCAGACGGCAGAAAGAAACCCTCCTGACCTACGCAAATATCTAATCAGGAGGCGTAAAGGAAGGGGACCTTCCAACATGACTATTTCGCCTCCTGGCGAACACTATTGTAATAGTCATAAGGTTGTGATTAATTGCTGCTGCTCCAAGGCGAAACGATCGGTTTTCGACCGGTTGAGCTACTCGCTGTCTTTCCAGGAAGGGGAACCCGCGCATGCGTCTGTGAACATGGCTTCACACATACCTAGAGGAGGGTCGAGCTCAAGACATCATCCTTCTAGACCTCCGAGCCGAAGGAGGTTTAGTAAGCCCCTCGGAGACGTTGAAGCCGGGGTGTTCCAAAACACTCGCGCAAGGTCACAACAACCAGCGTTATCTTCTTCTGATTCCGACGCCGAAGGTAGCCAAGTTCCCGAATCAGAGGCAGAAAGTATGGAGTCGACTTCTATAACGACCTATACTAATCCCTCAATGACCCCCAGGGAAATGGGAGCTTACGCCATTGAAGATGAGCGCGAGGAAGCTTCGCCATCAGGGAACGCGGAACGCATCACTATACTGGAGACATCTCTGAAACAAATACAATCCGTAATGGAAAACATGCACCAGATGATGCTCGCTCAGCACGCAACTACCATGGCTCAAGCGTCGGTCCCGCCAACTCAGATACGCGCGGGGGTGGACTCACCACCATCCAACCCAAGCCAAGAGCCTACGCTGGATCAAGAGTCAACAGTTCCTTCGCTTCCTCACCTAGAAAATGCTCTACCTCCCGCTGGAGCTACAATACAACTAACTCCGCACCACTCAGTAGCCCCGCTTTCAACTGAGAATCCGATGCAGGCAGTACGAGAGTTGAAAGCCCACTTCGACGCCTTGAAGCACAAAGATCAGCTCAAGAAACTGGGAATCAACCAGCCCTACCCAGCTGTCTGGGAGGAGGTCCCTTTCCCTCCGAGATACAAACCTCAGACTATGGCTCTGTTCGAGGGAAAAATATCACCAAGTCAGTACATGAACTATTTCAGTATGATGACGGTGTTGCTACAAGGGAACGATGCCCTCCTCACTCGGGTGTTCAAAGGCTCTCTCAGGAGTAGCCTATCAGTGGTACCGTAGCTTGGCGGACAACTGCATTACTTCCTTCGAGGACTTCAAAGCTCTGTTCTTCACACGATTCTACGAGGGAGGAATGGACATGTCTATGTCCTCCCTCATCGAAGTCAAACAAAAGGAAAAGGAGGACGTTCGCATCTTCATCGAACGCTTTCGTCAGGCCCCCTTACAGATGCCTCCAGGAGTTCCAGACTCTGCGTTGGTGGACATTTGTAGGAAAAATCTCCTTCCCGTGGTCTCGGTGTTCACAGGACCATATCAGTTTCATGATTGGCCCTCGTTCATCATCTCGGCAGTAGCCGCTGAAGACAACAGTCGCAAGGCGTGCGACAATGGCATCATGATCTCCGCCTCTGACAGAGGCAAGAGGTCATCTCCCAGCAGTGACCATCCTCGTGGTCCCAAAGGGAAAGAAGCCCTGGCAATCAACACGGCCAGACCAAAGATTGCGGCAACCACGCAAGCAAAACCCGGGACTTCTAGGCCCGTCGAAGTCTACTCTTTCGACGACGACGATATCCCAAGTATCTTTGAGTGTCTCGTCAAAAGTGGCAAGATCACCCTCCCGGAGCTAAGGCGGCCCCAGGAGGTTGGCAATACCGATGACCCCAAATACTGCGTCTTCCACAGATACGTACACCACCCGACAAAGGCGTGCTATGTATTAAAACGAAAGATCCAGGGATTAATTTATGCTAAGGCCATCACTCTGCACAGCACCGAGAAGACGGTCGCGGCCAACATGATCTCTCTGCAGTTTGGCAATCTGCCTCCCCAAAAGGTCCCTAATGGTGTTGCACCTATATCCCGGGCAACGATGAACATCGTTAACCTCCCCCCGGCTAGGGGTCAAAATCACAACCTGGTGCCCCTAACTACCCGGCAGGGCGAGATTATGTGGGTTCACCCGGATTTGGTGCCAGAGCTCGAGAGGGAGACCGAGGCAGCCAAGCCTACCTCCAAGAAGAGTCCCAAATACAGATCATGCCACATGATCACAACTTCTTCTGCATCAGACGAAGACGAGGTACTTGTCGCAACCCATTCAGGGAGGGCCTACCTCGACGACAACGGAGCAAATCAGGAAGGCGCGCCAGCTGACGCTCCAGCTACCAAACCTTCAGAGCAAGGTCCCGTCGTGCCAAACGTCAGCCCTGCGAAACCTACTCCGGCGGAAAAGGGAAAGCAGAAAGAAATACGCTTCGACAAACCTGTGAAAAACATTCCAAGCAAAGGTTTAGAGAAGCCATACAAATTTGACATCCTGGCCCAACTAGCCAATACGCCAGCCAGGTTGTCCATCTTTGAGCTACTCAGGCTCTCCCCTGACACTCGTCTAGCCCTGAGTGAAGCGCTGATGCAGGCAGAGGCGTACTTGACCCAACTCAAGTCCCCCGACGAGGAACCAGTGGCATGTCCTCAGTGCCACAGCGTAATGGAGGTGGTCCCAAATATCACTTTCACTCAAGACGACATGCTGTTAAAACATAACAGACATGACAGGCCCCTCTATTACACCGGGTACGTCGGTTCCATAGAAGTTGACCGGATTCACATAGATTCGGGATCGTCGATCAGCATCATCCCTCACGGTCTGCTCAGGCCACTGAGAATTCCTACCAGCGAACTGGCTTACACTACCACCACAATCGTGGGTTTCAACGCTGGAAAAAGTAAGCCATTAGGGAAAATTCGCTTGAGAATCCAGATCGGCAACCTTAGATCGGTGGCCACATGTTACGTCATCGATTCAGAGGTGTCCTACAACACTTTGCTAGGGAGACCGTGGATTCACGACCACAACATCATTCCTTCAACCCTACATCAATGCCTTAAATATGTAGACGCACAAGGAACAGTACAGAGGAAGGTAGCTGACTTAAACCCGTTCAAAGGAATAGAGTAGTACTACTACGATGCCGTGTTGTACTCCCAGGACCACGTGGAAGAAGGGTTGGGCGAGGCAAAGGAGGAATCCCACCGGGAGCCAGAAGAGCCCTCTGCCACACTGTCGTTGTCCATTAAAGTGAAAGGACGAACCACTCATCCGAAAGCCATAGAACCTTTGGCTATCCACCTGGACAAGACCAAGACAGGAGAAGGGGGTGATCCTCTAGTGATCACTTTGAACCGAAAGCCTCCACCCTTGGTCATCAACCTTCGACGCAACAGGCAGTCAACTGGTGTAAAGGCGACCAGGAGTGAAGTTCCAGATGATAATAAACATCCTCTTTTCCAGTATATTTATGCTCGAGTTCCAAAACAAGGACCCACTCCGCATGACGAGGTAGAACCCATAGCAGAAAAATTCTTGAAAGCTATAAGCTCCTACCGCCCATATGTCTGGGAAGTAGCATCGCCATCCAACGTCGTCACGACATATGGGCCACATGAGGATTCTATCTTCATCGTCCCGCCTACCTGCAACAGTCAGCGCTCAATAGTCTTCGATCGCATACGGAATCAACCGATTGTCCAAGAAGATCCTTTCGATGACGATACCGGGAAAATACAGATTCACCGTTATAGCCCGCAAGCGCTAAAGATCATGCAAAACATGGGCTACGACTTGAAACGGAAGCCAGGCCTCAACTACGGAAGAGGCAGACGAACGCCGCCGTGCGGCAACCCCCGCAATCGACAAACTCGTCTCGGGTTAGGATATGCCACCTCCTTCGAGACTCCCGAGCCAAAAGAGGACCCCTTTTACTCTTCCCAGAACAGCTCATCGCCCTCCAACTCGCCAGATGCTCTCAAACAAGCACTATCAGTGAATATGGTGATGACAAATCCCTCAGAAGCCGAGGAGCAGGATACGGAGCCATTCGAGGATGACCCTTGGGCTCAACAAATGGATACGCAGTGGGAATTCTGCTTCGAGCAGAGGGAACCTCCCACCAAGGATGAAGTCATCCAGATCAATGTTGGGGGTGAACTCTCACCAAAGCCAATATTTATCAGTAACAATCTTTCCCCACCTGAAAGGGAAGAAGTTATACAGCTGATAAAGTAATATATTGACGTCTTTGCGTGGGATTATAAGGACATGCCAGGCCTAGACCCGAAGGTAGCTACTCATAAGCTCAATATATTGACCAATTCGAAGCCGGTAAAGCAGCACCAACGATGGTTCCGCCCAGATATGATGGACGCCATCGAGGCTGAAGTCAAGAAGTTGATAACTTGCGGTTTCATCCGGGAGGAACAACACCCCGACTGGGTCGCTAACGTGGTCCCAGTCATGAAGAAAAATGGGAAGGTACGTATCTGCATCGACTACCGAGATCTGAATGTGGCCTGCCCCAAAGATGAATTCCCTCTTCCCATCACGGACATCATGATCGACAACACCTGCGGCTTCGAACGCATGTCTTTCATGGACGGGTTCTCAGGATACAATCAGATCAAGATGCATCCTGAAGACGAGAAGCACACTGCCTTCCGGACACCACTGGGGGTATATTGCTATACGGTCATGCCCTTCGGATTAAAGAACGCTGGGGCTACGTACCAACGGGCTATGAGTAACATATTCCGTGGACATTTATGCAAAATAGTGGAATGTTACGTAGACGACATAGCTGTCAAAAGTCGCCTCAAAGGTGATCACACCCGAGACCTGAGGGCGGTATTCGAATTAATGCCCTACAAAGTCCTTTCTGGGTGTATCCAGTGGCAAATTCCTGGGATTTGTCATTACCACCAAAGGCATCGAAGTAGACCCTAACAAAGTCCAAGCGATCACGGCAATACGACCGCCCCGTAATCTGAGGGAACTCAGGGGGTTCCAAGGACGTCTGGCTTATATCCGGCGATTCATATCCAACCTCTCGGGGAGATGTCAGCCCTTCTCTCATCTCATGAAGAAAGGTGTATCCTTCATATGGGACGAAACCTGTCAGCAAGCGTTCGGGGATATCAAACGCTACCTAACCAGTCCGCCAGTTCTGGTGCCTTCCGTCATGGGAAAATTGTTCTTGCTGTACGTTCGGGCAATGGATCATTCGCTAGGAGCTCTCCTCGCACAAAAAAATGATGCGGGTCATGAACAGGCTATCTACTATCTCAGCAGGATGATGGTCGGGGCGGAGCACCGGTACAACCCAGTGGAGAAGGAATGCTTGGCTCTGATGTTCGCTGTCCAGAAAATGCGGCACTATGTCACCGGCCAGACTATTCATATCATCTCCAGGATCAACCCTCTCCGAGTGTTGATGAGCAAGCCAAGTGCCCTCAACTCCCGACTCGCAACTTGGGCGATGCTGCTAACACCATACGACATGGTATACATCCCACAGAAGTCCATCAAAGGCCAAGCACTGGCCGACTTCCTAGCGGCTCATCCGATCCCGGAGACCTCCAAACTATACGAAGACATCCCTGATGAAGTTGCAGAATGTAACTTCGCAAGAAAAAGTGACGTATGGCAACTGTTCTTTGATGGCGCCTCCAGAACCGTTCCTAAAGGAAACATCGTTTCAGGAGTGGGAGTCGTCCTAGTCACCCCGGATCATCTCGTCATCTACCGAGCATACTCTCTTAGCGAGCCCTGCTCCAACAATGCGGCGGAATACAACGCTCTACTAATTGGGCTCCAAGTTGCTACAGAACTGGGGGTAGAATCTCTGGAAGCTTTCGGTGATTCTCTGCTCATCGTCAATCAAGTCAGGGGAATATACGAAGTCCGTAATCCGGACCTCATCCCCTATCACCGGGCGACAATCGAGATAGCCATGACGTTCAAAGGGTTCTTCCTAGAGCACGTACCTCGATCTCAGAATCTGGAAGCTGATGCCCTGGCCAGCCTAGCTGCAGACTTAGCTACTCCTATAAGAAGGCAAGATTCGGTAATCCTTCTTAACAGAGATTTATTCTGTGTGAAGAACAACTGTCACATAGAACGCAGCTACGCTGTAAACACCGATCCGCCTACAAGAGATTGGACAAGTCCTTTCATAAATTTCGTGGCATACGGAATCTTACCGGAGGACCCCAAGGAGGCAGTATCCGTCAGGAGACGATCGCTACGCTTCTACTTCGATGCATCTTCACAATGCCTGTATCGCCGGACCTACGACGGACTGCTGTTGAGGTGTCTCTCTGGCGCCGAAGCACAGCAGATTATCCGTGAAGCTCACGACGGCGTATGCGGAGCGCATCAACCCGGGCCTAAGCTACAGGATCGCATCAGGAGAATGGGCTATTACTGGCCGACCATGATCGCAGATGCAATACAGTATACAAAGCATTGCAGAGCCTATCAGGTTCATGCAGACTTCATACATCAACCGTCGGAACATCTACATCCTACGGTCGCATCCTGGCCTTTCGAAGCATGGGGAATGGATGTCATCGGTCCTATTCACCCGTCTTCTTCCAGGGGTCACCAGTTCATAATGGCCATCACGGATTACTTTTCTAAATGGGCCGAAGCAATCCCTCTCACTGAGGTAAAGGCATCCAACGTGGTCAGCTTCATCAAACATCACGTCATCTATCGCTTCGGGGTACCCCGGAGGATAATTCACGATAATGGGCCCCAGTTCATCAGCCAAACGTTTCATCGGTTTTGCGATAAAAACCGGATACACAATGTTGCCTCCACGGCATACCATCCAGTTGCTAATGGTCTGGCGGAAGCTTTCAACAAAACCATTATCAAACTCTTGAAGAAGTTTGTCTCTTAAAACAAGAGAGACTAGAATGAAAAGCTGGGCGAATGCCTCTGGGCATACCGCACGACGGTACGAACGCCGACGGGTTGTACCCCATTCTCGCTGGTCTACGGGAGTGAAGCAGTTCTTCCCATTGAAATCCAGATCCTGTCGCTCAGAATAGCCGTGGCTAATGAGCTGACTCAAGAAAAGAATGACCTTTTAAGGCTTCAGGAGCTAGAAGGATTAGACGAGAAACGCCTCCAAGCTCAACAGCGCATCGCGCTCTACCAAGCACGCATTTCCAGGGCTTTTAACCATAAAGTAAAGGAAAGGGTGTTCAAGGTGGCGAGCTAGTTCTAGCAGTGAGAAGGCCGATGATTTTAACTCACAGAAGTAAAGGCAAATTCCAGCCCAAGTGGGAAGGCCCTTATGTGATCGAGACAACGTTCTCGAACGGCGCCTACAGGATAGCCCAGCCTAACGGGGACCTATTAATGGCTCCCATCAACGGCAAATTCCTGAAAAGATACTACGCTTAATTCCCCCCTGCCCAGGCGGAACATAGCGAGAATCTCAATTCTGACAAAACTACTCCAAGAAAAGAAACTAGTTAGGTCATATCCTATCATGTATGTACGACCTCTGAATAGATATATCCTGCTAAAGAGGTTTATCGAGAGTATATCAAGTCCATACTACCTCTGATATCCCCCTCCCCTAAAAAACTATCATTTACATTCCGAAATGACGGGTCCACAACAGTCAGAAAAGAGTCGCTTTTATTCATTCCCAGAAGGAGGCGAAATTACATAGGGAGAGATACATCAAGATGGCGGAGTAATCAGACCATGAATCTGCCGCTCCAGTGCAGCCATCCTCTCATTCCTAAGGGCCAAGGCATCGGCACGAGCCCGCTCCAGCCGTGCCTCGGGGGTATGCGTAAGGGTCAGATTAGCCCTTGCCCGAAGACAGCCCGCACGGGCAGCTTCCGCACGGTCCCGATCCCGTCGCGCTTCACTCAGTCGACCAGTCGCTACCTCTAAACCTGCCAACGACTGGGAAGCCCACTCCTCTGCCCGAGCAAGTTTTTCCCTCAGCTTGGAGGCCCTCGCTGCATTCCCTTCATGCTCGGATCGACACTTCGTCTCAACAGCAAGAGCTTCTTTCACAACAGCTTTTCTCCTATCCGTCTCCAGCTTGTGCTTCTGGATAGAGTTGTCTAGGCTTTCAAGCTTTGTAGCGAGCCGCTCAGCCATGAGGTCGTATCGAGCCTGGACATCAGTATCAAGGCTGCCCTCAGCCCACTGCAAATATTCGTTAATGGGTTGCTCTAAACCATTAACCACCACCTCCAGAGCATCAGCTACTCCAGGATTGCCAAGCCCCCTGACAACCTCGATCGAAAGCTGAGAAGTCTTCTTCAGGATCTCAAAGTCAAGATTCTTCGCCAACACCATCGGTATCATCGTTTGTAAACCGATGTAGACAAGGCTGGTATGCTGCTCGGTCAACGCGACTAGACCCGACTGAACGCCCGGAGTGGCCGCGATGCTAGCAAGTCCCTCTCCAGGGACAATTGCAGACGAGGTAGCCACCGCCGCCGCCGCGGCGGATGGCGCGGCCGAAAAAGGTGTGACGGCAACGATCGAAGTCATCGGCATACTCGCGAAAGGCGAGGTCACGATAACAGGTTCATCCCCCTCCTGAGACGACGAAACCTCTCCAGGCGAGCTGGCCCCCAAAGACACTTCTGCCTCGGAATTAGGCGCCTCCACGTCATCGCTAGGAGCCGGAGCCAACGGCATACACGACGCGTCTGCAGCCGATGTGGCTAAACCACGCCTTAATGACGCAATACGACCTGTCATACCTGGAGAAGGAGGTGGGCCGACCGATATCGCCAAAAGCTCGGTCAAGCCTTCCCCAAGACGCGGTCGAGGTTCATCATCCGGGGTCTCGCTAAGCGCACTCGCTGACACAGAAGCAACTTCCCCCACTGCTAACCTCGGGGAAGATTCTCCCATCTGTAGCGGCAACGTGGGCAATCCCGCTCCACTACTTAAAACAGCCACAGCGACAGCAACCTCTAGCGAAGACTCTCCGGCGCCACCAGCCGGAACTGTAGAAGGTCCCTCTCTAAAAGGTGAGGAACCTCCAGCCAAAGATTCATCCCTGATGCAGGGAGGTGCCAGCTCACTCACGGGAGCCTCAATACCAGGAATGCGGAGAGGACGAGCCACTGTCTTCTTCCTCCTCTTACGAAGGGAAGCTTCCTTCGGAGCAGAAGCCCGTCGCTTCCCAGAAGAGACTACCAAAGCCCCCGCCGGCGCAGGCACTGCACACCTCGGCAATGACACCAGAGGCTCATCCGGAGTACCAGACTCCTCGCCCTCGTCAGAAGAAACCGAGGGGACTTCGACTCTTCCCCCAGGCTTGGCAGAAGGCACTCTAAAGCTTCCACGCCTGTCGAAATCGTGATGGAAGGTGTTAATCGCCACATAAAACTGGGCGTAAGAATGAAGGATGCGCAGCTCCGTGGAGGTTGTAACGACCGGCACGATAAAAATTGCCCCTGTGCGACCCATGATAAAATATCGCCACCCTCTAGCTCCATCAATGAGTCCGCCCCTGGGCCTGAAGCTGGTGACGGCGTTACCCACGTGCAACTGATCGTACCCGAACTGCCTGGCAAATCGACTAGGCAAGTAGGGCTCGAAGAAGCAATAGTCTTCGCTCCTATACAGCAGATGGGATGGTCTGATACAGACCAACCAATTAAAAGCCTCCGGAGAAAGAACGGTCTTCTCTCCACCTGAATCCTCAAGCCACACCCCGGATTGGTTGCGATGTACCGGAGGGGGAGTACAGAGGATCTTCCAGCCATGGCTGAGGTTCAACACTAACCGACAGTCTAAAACTGTGTTTACATTCCAGGTAGAATCCCTGTAATTCAGCAGGAATATACCCCCTGAGCTGCTACCGGAACCGGGAGACATCACCCGGGGATTGTGGAGAATTAACCATCCCATTAGATACAGATATGGCAATTCTACCATAGGAAAACTCTCACGCCGAGCTTCATCGACGAGCAACCCATCGGTCATGGCCTTCAGGCCAGCCTGAATACGGCACACCATGGCAGGAAGCAGGCCCAGTCTTGCCCCAAACACCAGATGCACTGCGGGCCACAGGATGTTCCGGTGAATACGATCCGCGGACGCGATACCGGGCACTACCACTCGACGCAGCCATATGGAGAGGAAACCAGCCAGCTGGGCTTCCTTAGACAGAGGCCTGCGACAGCGCCTCAAATAACTGTGGGCCTTGGTACCTTCGGGGTATTTTCCTACCCCCTCAACGAGAATCTGATCGGGAGCCTTGGCATCTTCCATAAGAGCCTCAACAACCTGGGCACTAAGGACGCCCAAGCAGTTCACGGGCTCATTCTTACCCCCCGAGGCTTTCTCCGACTTGGCAGCCCTAGCCCGATGGAAGAAGAGGTTGGACATCCACTTAGTGGTATGGGCCAAATCGGAGGGCTCGTCGTAAAAAGCGGTGCACGCGAAGTACTGACACATCAGCTCCTGATATACTTCCGACACCCGAGGTTCCAAATCCCCCAACTCCCGGTTGGTGGGGACGTACTCTTCATATGGGGTATCCCCCATCGGCAGTCTCGAGACAACTGCCATCTCATGGAGGGCCAATCCCAACTCCCCCAGTGGAGTGGCGAAGGTCCCGGTGAGCGGAATATACCGCTCCATCAGTGCCAAGAACAAATTAGCATTAGGAGGCAACCCAACACTCGTCGCACTCACGGCGGCATATAGTCCAATGTCCTCCAGCTCTCTTCGGAAGTGCGACAAGGCCCAATCAACTAGGCATCTCCATCGGGAGTTCGTTGGGGCGATCCACCCGTTGCACCGAGGATTCTCCTTGGGATATACCCCACCTCGACCCATGAAGTCGTTGCAGAAGGTCGGCAACTGGACAGGCTGGATCACCGAGCTAACTTCACTCGGGACATTACCCGGGCACAGCCCCCGGAATAGCGTCACAACGCCGGAGGGGCGACTGACAAACGACCCCTGGTCAGCTCCTTTCAGATGAAAGATCTTCCCAGGCTTCCCGTGAAGATCAGGAGTCAGCTTCCACGACATCTTCCTAGGATGCGTCGCATGGGAGAAAGCCGAGATAGGATAATCCCTCGGCATCGTCGGCAGATACAAGACCAAATTCCCGGCAAGGAAGACCCAAGGCTCCCTCTTGGGCTTCGTCTGGGACTGTTTATCGATCATATCCCCAAAGAGGAAAGCCGGCTTTATGTACTGCTCCTCGTCTACATGTGTCAAGGGTTCGCCATTGATCATGCTCAACAACATTCGCTCACCCTGGGCCGATATCAGAAACTCCCTGCCCTCAGGATACTGGGGTCCAGAGATGGGAAAGGCCACATGGGACAGATCCTCCAGGTAGTTCGAGTGCAGCATCCCGGCAGCGGAGCCCATCACCTCAGCCAGCGGAGACTCACCCAAATCAACTGCAAAGATGCAAGGAAAATAGGTCATTGCAAATCCTGTACAAAGTGCGGACCAAAGAAATGACAGTCTGTGCTTTACGCCAAGATTGCGCAAATTTGGTCTCTATACGCCGGAAGTCTCCTCCGCAAGCGTAAAAATTCAAGATTTTACGATATACCCCAATTTTCGTTAGCCAGAGCTTTTACGCTCAGAACTACGAAAATATGGAGTTTTTATGCTGGCATATTAGAAATGTGGGCGTAAAAGATGAAAACGTCTCCGTGCGTCATCTTCCTCAAAAGAGGCTATCAGCACAGGAGACGACCTAGCGCGGTCACGTTCAACGTGTGCGAAGGATTTTTCGTCGTTTGTCATCCCAAAAAGCTCTACCTCTAAAGCCGGGTGCACTACTCATCGGCGGGATACTCCTCTCAGAAGGAGGTTCACCTTGCCCGACCGAAGATTCTCTCGCCGGTACCGAAGAACGAGAAGAAGAACCTACGCTCTTTCCCTTAGCGGAGGGAGTTTGTTTCGACGCCATTTCTGAGGACTCGAAGTGCTCGGAGAAGGAACGAAGGAAAGCTCTCTTTCGCAGAAGACAGATAAAAAGCTTTTTCTCTCAAAAGCTTGGGATATATATACGGGCCGAGTCGACTCCTCGAATCCTCGGACGAACCCCTCGAGACCCCAACCGGATCTCGCAATTAAGAGTTGGTTATGATTGGATGCTACGTCAGCCCACTACCCTCGAAAGACGGACAGTCAGCGAATTCGAAAGGTTTTTTCGTGCAAGACGGTTCAGCGATTTCTACGCTAAAGGAGCTTTCTACGCTCGACAGCAACAGATCTACGATTTTACGCTCGCAAGCTGCAAGTCTATGGTTTCACACCCGGATGCCTTTGTGCTCGGTAGCTTTTATGCTCCAGAGGCCACAAACCTATGACTTTACGCTCAGAAGATACCAAATCGACGATCTCACGCTCGGTGGCGCTCAGTTTACGCTCAGAAGCAGCAGATCCGCAAAACCTCACGCTCGAAGAAATTTTCTTTTCAGGAGCTAAAAATCTACAGTTCTACGCTAAAGGAGCTTTTCTACGCTCGACAGCAACAGATCTACGGCTTCACGTTCGACAGCTACAAGTCTACGGTTTATGCCCGGATGCCTTTGTGCTCGGTAGCTTTTATGCTCGAGAGGCAACAAACCTACGACTTCACGCTCAGGAACCACAAGTCTACGATTTCACGCTCGATGGTGTTTTTACGCTCACAGGCTACAGATCTACAGTTCTGCGCTAAAGGAGCTTTTCTACGCTCGACAGCAACAGATTTACGGCTTCACGTTCGACAGCTACAAGTCTACGGTTTATGTCCGGATGCCTTTGTGCTCGGTAGCTTTTATGCTCGAGAGGAAACAAACCTACGACTTCACGCTCAGGAACCACAAGTCTACGATTTCACGCTCGATGGTGTTTTTATGCTCACAGGCTACAGATCTACAGTTCTGCGCTAAAGGAGCTTTTCTACGCTCGACAGCAACAGATCTACGGCTTCACGTTCGACAGCTACAAGTCTACGGTTTATGCCCGGATGCCTTTGTGCTCGGTAGCTTTTATGCTCGAGAGGCAACAAACCTACGACTTCACGCTCAGGAACCACAAGTCTACGATTTCACGCTCGATGGTGTTTTTACGCTCACAGGCTACAGATCTACAGTTCTGCGCTAAAGGAGCTTTTCTACGCTCGACAGCAACAGATCTACGGCTTCACGTTCGACAGCTACAAGTCTACGGTTTATGCCCGGATGCCTTTGTGCTCGGTAGCTTTTATGCTCGAGAGGCAACAAACCTACGACTTCACGCTCAGGAACCACAAGTCTACGATTTTGCGCTCGGTGGTGTTTTTACGCTCAGAAGCTACAGACTGATGATTTCACGCTCTACGACTTTCCGCATATCCAAGCAGTCCCCAAGGCGGTCAATTGCAAAGAGTTCACACAGAAGATACTCGTTCTTGACCCAGAGCATCCCAAGTACCCGAAGCATACAGAGTTCAAACATTGAGAAATTACTCTTCTCGGGTCCAAAATTGGAGGTTCATCCAGACTCCAGTCTGAAAATCCCGTCTATCAAGATGGCAACTCAATTTGACAGCCAAAAACCTCGACCCTGTTCCAAGGGAGTTTCGAGAGATCATTCTTGAAGACGAAGTCTGAACAAAGATCCTGCTCATCAGAGAAGCAACAGTTTAGAATTCTACACCGTCCCTCAGTCCTAGCAACAGGACAGTTCTAAATGTTCAAGGACGCTCAGAGGCGTTCTATGGACTATTCGCTATGCGTAAAGGACAGGGCCTAATACTCTTTCTATCAGAGTCGGCGTAAAGATTCAGACGTGTCGAAACTGCACATATTCAAACTTCACAGCAACGTATGGCAAAGACGATCATATGCAGAGAAGAAAGACGACTTTATTTAAAATCACAATTACATATGAGGGAAATCCTGTCTACAGGGGTTTTTTCTTCATTTTCCGTGATTACATATGAGGGAAATCCCTTCTACAAAGGATTTTCTCATCGTCGTCAGAAGATCGCCCAGAAGCTGTTTTGACAGATTCTCGCATGGGCTTCAATTCTTCATCCATCTTCTCCAGCAGTCAGTCGGCAGAACTGACTGGCATGGCGGTGGTCGACGGCGGAGGACGACAGAGTTGGGGCTTGCATAGATTTTGCAGGTCCCAAGCTCCGTGCACCGCTCAATCCGGGACAGAACGAGTCTGTCTGACTCTCGTCACCGGAGGCAACGGGAGAAGGTGCCACCTGCAGGCAGCGTGGTCTAATACGACCCTTCCTCTCTCCTGGTGCAATGCCATACAAAGTTGCTGATTATCCCGAGCAAGGGAGGCTAAGATATCCTTCCATGATCCATCGTTGCAATGGACACTTGCTCGAAGACGCCGTCTTTTTCGGCTCCTTACATGCTGGAAGAACATGGTCTTCTTCTTCCTCAGGTCGACCCGACGAACTCCGGCGATCATCTCAACATGGTGAAAAGAAATGTGGGTAGAAACAGGTTAACTCCTCAGCCCTTTTATAGGCAAGCGAGGTCACACCTACCCCCAATAAATCCGCCATCAAGACCGGCCCGAAAGAACGCGTCAAAACTTGACCATTTCAATGCTCCATTCAGAAATGTTTCGAGTTATGAGGGGCCGTTCATGCTTCTTTCAAAGCGTTTCAAATTCCGAGGAATTTAAAAGCTTTGAAGGGGGTCTTGTAGAAGCATGAAAAATACGCTGGAATGATCTACGCAGCATCTCGATACAGAGCAGCGTAAGCAGAGGCCTTCGGAGCCATCCAACGTAAAACAAGGTTCTTCATCGCCTCCATGGCGTAAAACCCAGCCGCTCTCAAAGCAGCGTTAAAGCATACGAGGAACGCTTCGTCTTCCCCGAAATGAACCTGTCAAAGTCACGCGGTGAACCTGGCCTCTGACTCCTGACAAAAAGTGCTGCACAACTACCCAGACGACGGCTGGAAACGATGGCAGACCCCTCGGGACGTACCCCACAGTATGATGGCAGATCTCTGCATTTAATGCAGAGGATTTGGTTAAAATATCACCAAACCGTCGTTTACCAAAGTCCCCCCAGCGTAAACCGCTCTTTCGCGTACAAGAGAATACGCTGCCTTATTTTACACAGGCAAACATGAGCTGTTTCACGCTCCGCAGTAAGACAAACCGCTGCCACGTCAAAAGCTGTACTGCATACGGGGCTCGAGGCACGTCTCTACGTCTAATTACACAGAGCAGTGACAGTTTCCCTCAAGGCACGTCTCTGCGACGGATGCACAGACCTTCAAAACACGTCTCCGCATTTAATGCACAAGATGATGACAAATCTCTGTAGAAAATTTGATTATATCTTCGAAAGCCGTAATTTCGGCTAAGACGTCCACATCAGCACTTCGGCACGGTACGCAGTGGCTTCTATGCCCGCTCAGGATCAGTGCTCCCTCGGCTTCCAACGCCCTCTCAGTCTCTACGACCATTCGGCTTCTATGCCCATTCGGCTTCTATGCCTGTTCGGCTTCTATGCCTATTCGACTTCTACACCTGTTCGGCTTCTATGCCTATCTTGGCTTCTACGCCAAGGTGACAGTCACTTGGCTTTTACGCCAACCTCTGCTACACAAGGGATACCTACCTACGTGGCTTCTACGCCGTGATCTTCGTAGCAGATATACGCATTTTATCCCCTTAGTTGGACACGCGTCACATGCTCACTCAAAAGGTCATTTACACGCAGGCATTGGTTATTTTAAACCGTTGTGTAAAGGGGTGCTGTACTGTCCACTCCTCGGTTGTTACACCGACGGAGTGGTCACTGTCACCAAAACTCTATAAATAGAGACCCCTATCAATGGGGAGAAGGGAGAAAAAAAAAGGAGAGGTCGAAAAACTGAAAACTCGAAGATCGGAAAAGGTCATCGAACCAGAGATCAAGGAGGAGAGATAGAGAGAGAGAGAGAGAAGAATCCAGAGCTCGGGCAAGGAACAGGGAGCGACGACCTTCAGCATCGCGCATCCACCTTCCTTTGCAACCTCCGAAGCTGCATCCTGTCTTCCACGGCACTTCTTCAATATCGTGTAGTCCAAGGGCTAAAGTGATCGACCGCAGATCAGACACCTATAGCAATTTATACCCAGATTAAATAAATTGTACTCCCACATCCTCGTATAGGATTACATTGTACAAGTTTGTTTGTAAACCAAAGGGCGCGGGTCTCTTATAAACCCCGTCGTTGAAATACACTTTCATTCTTTCGTTTAATACCACAAACAAGATGGCGACTCTGCTGGGGACATCTTTCTCTTCTGACGAGGAAGTAATTGCTCAACACGATGCGGTATCTGTAGGAACCGTGAGGAAGACACTGGTCGTTCAGTTCGACCAGTCTGCCTACGAAGACATGCTTCGGACTGGGGGTAGCTCTCACTCTCTTTTCGTCCAAGATAGCAGGAAGCTACGCAAAGTGTGGATGCCAAAGACATCCTCTGCCGTTCCTGTGGACTCTTCGATCTCTCCGACCAATGAGGTGGTAGCATCGCTCCCTCCGTGTCCCACACGTAAAATTCAGTCTCCCGCTACGCGCGGTACAGACAAAGCTTCTGGCAAAGTCTCAGCGCTAACCCAGGAGTATCCTCTGCGCTATACGCGCAGAAATCAGTCTCCAACTACGCGCGGTACAGACAAAGCTTCTGGCAAAGCCTCAGCGCTAACCCAGGAGTATCCACTGCGCTATACGCGCAGAAACCAGTCTCCCGCTACGCGCGGTACAGACAAAGCTTCTGGCAAAGCCTCAGCGCTAACCCAGGAGTATCCACTGCGCTCTACGCGCAGAAATCAGTCTCCCGCTATGCGCGGTACAGACAAAACCTCTGATGGCGCCTCAACACCAAATCAGAAGTACAGATCACACTCTACGCATAAAACGACATCTGATCTTTACGGTGAACCAGATGAGCGCTGCGATCTCCGCAAGGGAAAGCAGGCGGGTGAATATTCAACTGCTGGGCCTTTACGCCAGCAAAAGAAGGATCTGCCTACTCTCCGGATTACGCGAGAAGCTAATGGCCAACTGAGGGCCTCTCCAGCCTCACGCCAGACTGAGTGAACCTCCAGATTACGCCAGGCACGGTCCCTCGGCGTAAAACAAACTCAGACGGCAGAAAGAAACCCTCCTGACCTACGCAAGTATCTAATCAGGAGGCGTAAAGGAAGGGGACCTTCCAATATGACTATTTCGCCTCCTGGCGAACACTATTGTAATAGTCATAAGGTTGTGATTAATTGCTGCTGCTCCAAGGCGAAACGATCGGTTTTCGACCGGTTGAGCTACTCGTTGTCTTTCCAGGAAGGGGAACCCGCGCATGCGTCTGTGAACATGGCTTCACACATACCTAGAGGAGGGTCGAGCTCAAGACGTCATCCTTCTAGACCTCCGAGCTGAAGGAGGTTTAGTAAGCCCCTCAGAGACGTTGAAGCCGGGGTGTTCCAAAACACTCGCGCAAGGTCACAACAACCAGCGTCATCTTCTTCTGATTCCGACGCCGAAGGTCGCCAAGTTCCCGAATCAGAGGCAGAAAGTATGGAGTCGACTTCTATAACGACCTATACTAATCCCTCAATGACCCCCAGGGAAATGGGAGCTTACGCCATTGAAGATGAGCGCGAGGAAGCTTCGCCATCAGGGAACGCGGAACGCATCACTATACTGGAGACATCTCTGAAACAAATACAATCCGTAATGGAAAACATGCACCAGATGATGCTCGCTCAGCACGCAACTACCATGGCTCAAGCGTCGGTCCCGCCAACTCAGATACGCGCGGGGGTGGACTCACCACCATCCAACCCAAGCCAAGAGCCTACGCTGGATCAAGAGTCAACAGTTCCTTCGCTTCCTCACCTAGAAAATGCTCTACCTCCCGCTGGAGCTACAATACAACTAACTCCGCACCACTCAGTAGCCCTGCTTTCAACTGAGAATCCGATGCAGGCAGTACGAGAGTTGAAAGCCCAGTTCGACGCCTTAAAGCACAAAGATCAGCTCAAGAAACTGGGAATCAACCAGCCCTACCCAGCTGTCTGGGAGGAGGTCCCTTTCCCTCCGAGATACAAACCTCAGACTATGGCTCTGTTCGAGGGAAAAACATCACCAAGTCAGTACATGAACTATTTCAGTATGATGACGGTGTTGCTACAAGGGAACGATGCCCTCCTCACTCGGGTGTTCAAAGGCTGTCTCTCAGGAGTAGCCTATCAGTGGTACCGTAGCTTGGCGGACAACTGCATTACTTCCTTCGAGGACTTCAAAGCTCTGTTCTTCACACGATTCTACGAGGGAGGAATGGACATGTGTATGTCCTCCCTCATCGAAGTCAAACAAAAGGAAAAGGAGGACGTTCGCATCTTCATCGAACGCTTTCGTCAGGCCACCTTACAGATGCCTCCAGGAGTTCCAGACTCTGCGTTGGTGGACATTTGCAGGAAAAATCTCCTTCCCGTGGTCTCGGTGTTCACAGGACCATATCAGTTCCATGATTGGCCCTCGTTCATCATCTCGGCAGTAGCCGCTGAAGACAACAGTCGCAAGGCGCGCGACAATGGCATCATGATCTCCGCCTCTGACAGAGGCAAGAGGTCATCTCCCAGCAGTGACCATCCTCGTGGTCCCAAAGGGAAAGAAGCCCTGGCAATCAACACGGCCAGACCAAAGATTGCGGCAACCACGCAAGCAAAACCCGGGACTTCTAGGCCCGTCGAAGTCTACTCTTTCGACGACGACAATATCCCAAGTATCTTTGAGTGTCTCGTCAAAAGTGGCAAGATCACCCTCCCAGAGCTAAGGCGGCCCCAGGAGGTTGGCAATACCGATGACCCCAAATACTGCGTCTTCCACAGATACGTACACCACCCGACAAAGGCGTGCTATGTATTAAAACGGAAGATCCAGGGATTAATTTATGCTAAGGCCATCACTCTGCACAGCACCGAGAAGACGGTCGCGGCCAACATGATCTCTCTGCAGTTTGGCAAGTTTGTTTGTAAACCAAAGGGCGCAGGTCTCTTATAAACCCCGTCGTTGAAATACACTTTCATTCTTTCATTTAATACCACAAAAAGTTACGTCCCTCTGAGGACCTGGTTCCCTTCCAGGTGTAGGAGACGAGGATTACCCGGAGGAGTACGGTCCGGGCATCTATCCAGCAGCTGTACTCACTGCCGAGGACGAGGTCGTCCCTGAGGACTTCGCCTGATCACTGGTAGTGACTCTTTCCTTGGGACGGTATCATTACCTAGTTACCTGATGCCGTTCCAAGTTATCTTATTGCTTACTTTCATTCCAGTATTTTGTACTAGCGGGTTTGTTCCCGTGTGACTACTCTAGTATTTGTACTTGATACTTATCTTGGATATCTCCTTTCTGCACATTAGTTGTTGTGTTTACCTTTATTGTGCTCTTATATTGTTGCCTGTGGATGAGATTTAGATTGACTATTTATGTGTTATGTGATGGGTTATTCATTGTACTTTACAGCTAAAGTGTACTCCGACGGGCCCATTAGATTGGGATGCCCGCCGAAGTACGCTGCTGGCCATTGCCACGGGACTCGGTTCCTTACCTATGGAACGGGGGCGTGACAAGGTTTTTGTAGTGGCCCATGCAGGTCCGATTTAAATCGTCTTGGTCACCTGACTGTGCCAAGCGAGCCTGCAAATTAGGAATAGATATTAGGAATCTCATCTGCAAAGTTTAAAACCTTTACATGACACCTCTAACTCGTTATCTTTTACCAAATTATATCTTGTTTATTTCCCTCAACGCTGATCGCAGTCATGACTTCTTTTTAGAGTTATGAATCTCCGCAGTGGACGCATCGTGCAGCCTGGCGATGTTCCCCGTGACGCAGGATCATCCGAGGAACCGGAACTGGAGCAGGTCCTTCTGCTGACTCCAGCTCCCATGGGGCAATCATCAGGACAGCCCGAGGTACCTTTAGACGGGCATCAGACTCCACATCAGGCAGGACCTGAGGATCAGAGGATCCCGAGTCAGGAGGAGCAGCAGCTTCCACCACCTCCACCATTCCCACCCCAGATGCCCTTTATGCCATTCCCCGCAGGGCAACCGATGGATGGGACATAGATGTTCCAGATAATGTGTGCAATGATGGCAAGGTATACTTCATTTATTTGGCTTGATTTATTCTTGTACCTTGCTGGAGCAGTACTGGCACCAGAAGAGGAGGTTGTGCTAGAGGATTTCTTCTGAGTATTTTGTTATATACTCAGTTATTTTTGTTTCTAGTTATTCTATATCTTAACTCTTGGATTATTGTATTTACTTATTATCGGGTTATTCCCCGAGATACTTTTTATTGAGACTTATTTGTGGACTATATTTCTTTATATTGATTAGTCTATCATATTGAATTGTGTTTACTTTCTGTGGATGAGATTAGAATTAGACTGTGACATGTATCGTAGACCATTTTATATAGCTTAAGTACACTCTAACGGGTCTATTAAATTGGGTTTGCCCATTAGAGTTGTACTGCTGGCCATTGCCATGTGGCTAGTCCCTCAATATTTTGGGACTGGGGCGTGACATGATTTTTGTGGTGGCCTATGTCGGTCTACAACTATATTTCTTTGGTTTCAACTAAGGAACGAGCAAGCCTGCGATTAGGATAAATTATAGGATCTCATGTAACACCCCGTTCCGCTCAAGCATGACTGCCGATTTAAACGGCAAAAGTGCAATGTCCCAACCTGCTTTGCTCATGCGAGAATACTCGTTTGAGGCAAAGGATATCCAGACTTGTCCCTATAGGATTCCGGCTTAGGCTTTCAGAGGCTCGCTTGACGTATCGCTCAACCGAGGTGCGAATCATCGCTAAGGTGGGTGGCTACGGTGAACTTGTCTTTGCTTAGCCAACATACTTAAAATATGAATGTTACATACTAGTTGCTAGGTGAATCACCCCCTGCATGCTAATAAAAATATAATGCACCTAGCTAAGGGAATAATCATAACCTGTATTACTTATGCTAGAACATGGAAATAAAATATTGTTTATATTCAGACCCTCGCATGCTATCCTAGATCTTGTAGCTCGGAAAGTCCCTTACGGTTTCACCTCTCAGTTTACCTTCGGGCCTGAGCCATCGTGTTTGCTTAAGTTTCTTAGAAACGCATGCTTGCCTGCTTACAAATGTCTAACGTTATTCGTATTGTGCATGCATTCAAGTTAGCCAGGAGACTATCAAATAGCTCTTCTGTGCAATTGAACCTGCAAGTATCCGGGACCGTTAAGTTACCAAGGCAAATCCCCAAACCAGGGGTATGCATCAAGGCAAGTGAATACTGAACTCAAATCATATCAAGTTTACCTCTGAAAGAGAATCCTGTCAAGTAAAGTCAAGAATCCCAGCTCGTGGAGCAATGCTCGTTCAAAGCGAAAATTAAAAGATTGTACTCGTGTTATGGATTGTCTAGTTAAAGATATGAATTTGGACAACCTTTGAGACCTGCACGTCGTGGACAACTCAGAAATAAGGTATAGTTCCACGGACGGTCACCAGGGTACTGGGACCGATTCGATCCGGATGGAACTCAACTCTATTGTACAGTCTATTATGCTGGACGAGATAGCCTGCAGCGCTCATTGTTCTTTCGCTGCATACCATTCTCTCCAGTGGCTGAACTCTATTGTACAGTCTATTGTGCTAGACGAGATGGTATATAGCGCTCATTGTTCTTTCGCTGCATACCATTATCTCCAGTGGCTGGGTCCTTTATGGCTATGCCAGCGACAATTGTTCATATAGATAAGTCATCCTCGCTTAGCGGCTATCAGCGTGCGAGTCATTGCATCGCATCAAAAGAACAACTGAACACCTGAACGATCATGATACAACAACACTCTCATGTTTGCATATGTTGTTGCCTTGATTTTTATTATGAATGCTCGTGCTTGAATTAATAATGTTTTGCCTTGGACAGGGAAGGTCAAATGGTAAGTTGGTAAGTCTCATCGTGTTTTCTCTTATATCGCACGGTGTACTGCCACACGAGTTAAGCTATTTAATCTTTGCATGAAACTGATCCTAAGGCAACTAGAAAGACAATATAATAGTTGGTGCACGGAACCTATATTACGTGTTTGGATTTGTCGAGCGGGCGAGTAGCCTCCCCACCAGTGCATTCAATGTTCTGATAATCCACCAGATCGTTTGCAGGGTACGGAAGAACCTCGTTCAGTGCGGATGCCTCCTTCGTGCGTGCTAAGGCGTGAAGATCACTCTGAAGCAGCGTTGCATCCGGAACTGAAGCACATATATAAGATATAATATTGGAACGTTGCCTGAACATTGCCTGTACAATCATTCCACAATTGTAGCCACTTGGCACGCTTTTACTGTTTCAAAGAGAGAGGCTTGAGTGACTTGTAATCTCGGCTATGCGCCTCATGTAATACTTGTTTATATCAATAAAAGAGCTTATTCTACTTTAACTTGTGTTATTCAATGCTTCCGCTATTGTCGACTCAGTAAATTTGTTACCAAATCGCTTATGCGTTTATGATTCCGCTGCACTCAGACAATCTGTACGACTCTGTGGCTTAGAACTCTTACCGCCAGCCAATGAACCACGGCCTTGCACGGACGTGGCTGATGCTAGTACGGCATCACGCCCGGATGGGTCAAAGCGATCGTTCCGTGGGAGCGCTGGCGCGGTGATTCTCGCCTAGCGGGGACGACCGATTAGCCTGCGGGAGATCGGGGCGTGATATCTCATCCACTTGTTGATCTGTTCTTGACCTCTATATCGGATTCGAATTAATTTCTTGATTTGCATCATGTCTTGATTTCTCTGTGCGATTCTCATAGTTTACTTTTAATGCAGAGTAATGGACCCACAAGCCGGTGACGAGACTCCCATAGGTACACCACAAGGTATTGTGGTCACCTACGACGATGGAGTGATACTAGTGGGTGGAGGTCCATCCGCTCAACAAAGCAATCAAGCAGGTCAGCATGCCTCAAGATTTCGGCGAGACGATATTCCACTACCATCGCAGTTTACTCCACCAATGCCCATTTTTCTACCAGGACAGGCTATGGACGGACAACAGATGTTCCAAATGTTCTACACAATGATGCAAGCCCAACAACAGGTTCATCAAGAGGCTCAGCGTCATAAGGTGGAGAACTTGAGGAACAGCCTAGTAACCGCACTGGAGCTAGCAAACCCACCAGTTAGGCGACCATCGACGGGATCTATCACTAATTTTTGCTAGCAGAAGCCCCGTATATTTTCTGGCAAGGAGGAGCCCACTGAAGTTCATGAGTGGCTCACAAACACTCAACACCAATTGGAAGAAGCTATGCTTCCGAGAGAGCGGTAGATGACTGTTGTCAGGATGAAGTTGACGGGCAATGCACATCATTGGTGGCTATCTGGGGAAAGATGGCTCGGACCGGACCGACTCACTTGGGAGGAGTTCTCTAGACTCTTCCAGGAGATGTATATTCCAGCCATTGCTAGAGTGGAACTTAGAGATAAGTTTAACCGCCTCATTCAAGGCAATATGATGGTAGAAGAGTACAATGCAGAGTTCATCCATTTGGGTCGCTTTGCTCCTACTCTGATTGTCACGTCCTAGTCCCAAAATACGTAGGACTAGAAATACGTAAGTATGCCAGCCGTATGTACAGGGCAACTCCAATATATGGATACCATAATACACACGTATGATGTAATATGAATAATAACTCACATGTGGTATATATAAGTCACAGATAATACTAATCTCATCCACACAATAAGTCATAGAAAAGAAATAACTAAACTAGAATAATGAGTCTGAATAATCCAAAATAATAGTCGGGTGGAGATAAATCCACTACCAATGACTATATCAATACTAACATGAGAAAGAAGGATAAATCTCCAATATAATGAGATGATGATATAAAGGTATCAGCGAAGGGATCCCTCGTTAGAGATAATCACTAATGCTCAGAAGGTAAGACCTCCTCGGAAGAGATAAGTGGTAAGTCCTGATCCGTGCTTCTACGAAAAGTCATGAACATCTACACCTGGAAAGGGACCAGGTCCTCAGAGGGACGTAACAAAATACATAGAAGCATGCCAATTTGAATACAGTAAACATGCAATATAGGCAAAAAATATATAAGTACGATGTACAAGATAATCTATATGAATAAAAATGAGGACAACTTTTTAACGTATGGACAAGGGTAGGCTACTCGATCTAAGCCTCACAACTCACACACACGTTAGGGGACATCATCAGCCGACATACCGCGGGGGTAGCGACCAGTGTGTGACTCCAGAAATTGATATACCGCAGGGGTAGCGACCAGCGTGACACACTCCGGTAGTGCGAGCTAGATACTATGGTTTACCAGAGTGGTTAAAGCCCATACGCCTAATGATTATCCTCTCATGATACTAAGTGTTATGTGTGTGTCAACATATCTAATATATAGTAATAACGGAAAGAAACTACATATGCAATAAATATACAGAAATGCAATAAATATACAGAAATATAATAAGCATGCAAAGCACTGTAAACAATTTGACAAGGTATCTTGCCTGGTAAGAAAGCTGCCAGGTGTAACGTCCAGGTGTCAAGCACACAGGATCAGAAGCTACGACCTCATAATGAACGTCCACTACCAGAATAAGTCAAATTAGCGACGTCTAAAAACGTCGCTAAATAACCAAAAAACGTCGCTAAATTAGTTTAGCGACGTAATTAGCGACGTTATAAAGTTGTCGGAAAAAATCAAGTCGCCAAAAAAAAATCGTCACTAAACGTCGCTATACCGACATTTTTTAGCGACTTTAATGTGTCGCAAATTTTTGCGACGTTTAGCGACGCCGCGTCACTACTTAGCGACGTTCTGTAAAGTCGCTAAACGTCGCTAATTAGCGACTTATATAGCGACGTTACACCGACGTCTTTAATGACCTGGCAATACTGCCATGTCAGCATTTGGCGACGTATAGCGACGTCATTAGCGACGTATTTAGCGACGTGTTACAGCATCGCTAATTAGCGACGCATTTAGCGACTTAAGTTAACGTCGCTAAACGTCACTAAAACCGTCGCTAATTTTAAAAAAAAATTAAAAAAATTATTATCCAGATTGGTGATTCCCTGCAGTTCTAGTCCTCCTCCTCCTCCATCTCATCTTCTTGACACCACAAGAACCACCCTTCTTCGACTCCTCCTCCATTTCCACTATATAATCCAATTAAATTAAAGACCACAAGAAGCATTGTTGAAGTATCAATCCAATTAAATTAACTAAAAAATTAAATACCACAAGAAGCATCATACATCATGCCTATTGTTGAAGTATCAATAATTCATAATATACAATCGCGTCATAAATAATAATAAAAATAACTATACTACTTCGGATCTGCAGGAGGCTGACCACCGGCGCGCTTAAAGGATAAGAACTCCTCATACTCGTCCCGTGGAATCGACACCGATGTCGATGGATAAGGCAGTGACGTCGGTGGAGGCCGTGCCCGCTCCAAGTCTGTGAGTCGCTGGTTGTAAGAATCCAGGGTAGATAACAGCCTCGTACTGCTATCACCCATTTAATCCTGCATCCTCGTCAGCTTATCGTCCATCGATAGCTGTGACGCCTGCAGCTCCATGATGTTGCGGTCATTGGAGGCTCTAATATCATTTTTCAGGTCCCGTAGCTCCGTCATGCTGCGGTCGAGCATATCCAATCGTGCGATGAGCAACGGATCATCCGCCTGCGGCTGGGACCGGGGCTGCTCCTCCATACTTCGCAGCAAGTCGTCACGGAGAGACACAATCTGACGGTTAACGGCCTCCTGGACGGCCTCCTGGACTCGGGCCGACGACTGCGAGGGCTGCGACTGCGAGGGGTGTGTGGAATGCGCAGCTGTCTGGGAGGCCCTAGATGACTGCGTCGCAACCAGGGCGCCATAGGAGCCCGTACCGTAGTACGTACCCCTCTGGAGACCACCAGCTTCAGTCACCCACAGGTCGTCCGCCGACGGAGATGGAGCGGGCTGCGACGAAGTACCAGCCTCTCCAGGTGTAGGTGCACTAGCAGTCGCCCGCTCACGCAGCCTAAAATACTCGGCCTAGAAAAGGTTTGGAAACTCGATAATTGCCTAAGTTATATTAAAATAAACACAAAGTAAAGTAATACTTACGTAGGTCTGTGAGGCCCTCTCATCAATGAGATTTCCGTCCTTGCGATGGGGGGCCAAGAAGACGGTCACCATGTTTGCATCCTCACCCCTCTGTACCTGTTAAAAATATATTATTTATCACTAAACTTAAATATTTTTTCCAAGTACCATTTTATGGTACTTGTATAAAAATAATATATTTTAAAAGAAAAAACATACCAAACGACGGAAATGTTCCGTCATCGGAATCGAGCCACCATACCACTTGGCAGCATTCTGCCTAGCCGCCTTGGCCTTCTTAGACCTTTCCTTGTAGCTCGGATCGTCGAATCTAGCCCTCATCGCAGTCCACTCCTCAGGCGTGATCCAACCTTGGATCAGTTTTCCAGCACGATCACGAGCCTTCTGGTCATCCAGAGCATCTCGGATAAACTTGGCGGCAACGGTAGGAAAGAGCCGCTCGATCAACTCGGCCCGATGCGGAGGATAAAAATACGTTTGCTACAATAAATGAAACCGAGCCCTAATTAACCAAATTTTAGCGACGTTTAGCGACGTCCAATAAAAACGTCGCTAAATTATATTTTAGCGACGTCAAGGACGTCGCTAAACACGTTGCTAAATATTTTTAATATAAAGGTCGCTATATACGTCGCTAAATGTCGCTAAATTAGACATATTAGCGACGTTTAGCGACCTTAATTGAACTTATAGCGACTTATCTTTTAAAATCTTAATAAAAGTCACTAAACATCGCTAAATTTCGCCATTTAGCGACGTCTAGCGACATTTTTATAAGGAGTCGCTAATTTATAATTATTAGCGACGTTTATTTTGACGTCGCTAAAATACGTCGCTAATCCCGCTTTTTCTAGTAGTGGTCTCCGGATGCTGAAATAAATATCACCAATGTTCCCAAAATAAGCGAAATAGCTAGAAAATACGATCCTTTCGTCCAATTTGGATACAGGGGAAAAACGATAATTTCGGGTAAAAGCGGATTCCACGTGTGGGCCACTTTGTACCGAAAAGCGTGCTTGGGGATAAAGGTCTCTAAATGGGATAAATTATAGGTCAAACTAATTCTAAACGTCAATACGAACTCAACGGTACATCCAGTTTTGGATTCCGGAGAGACGAACACAAATTCGCCCAAAAAGTAAACCGTGGGGCCCATAAATAGGTGATTTGGTCAACTGTTCAGAATCACATAAAACTTGGGCCACAGGACCAGCGCAATACCACTAGTCCAATGGTGCAAGTTTCGTCGCGTTCTGACAAGCGTATACTAAATGGCACAGTATTTTACAAAAGTTGCGATACACTTTTTGCGGATACGGGGTGATCCGACACGCAAAAGCGTCAAAATCAGTTTTTGCGAAAGCCCACACGTCTGGGTATACCATGTGCACCTTTCGGTACACTTGGTACATGACGGGACAGTCCCGTTTGGAGGGGCGCGCTCCGTATCATAATTTTTAATATTTTAAAAGTTAAGTTTTTGGTCGATTTGGAGGTTGAATAATTTTACACATAGAACGAATTAACAAAAACTAAAAGAACAAAAAAATTCTCGATTATATGGAGAAGAAAAATTCTTTTAATAGTTTTTGAAAATATTGAACAGGTTGACGGTAAATTGGGTGTGAACATGGGGGTTTGGTGTTAAATTTCTGGACTGTTTTGGTCAGTTTTATGGTCGATTTTTCGGTCAATTTTTTGACCAATCCGGGGCACGAAAACTCGTGTCGCTTGAAGAAAAATCCTAGAGGGTAACGTTGTGAGCGCAAACAAACAAACCGCTAGCAAAAATAATAAAAATTGAGGGATATCCATCACCTTGAAGATGGGGCGCTGCTGTGCACATGCGCGCACACATGCGGACGCGGACGGATGGCGGCGGTGGTCGGCGCTGGCGGGCGGATGGCGCCGGCGTCGAGGTGGTCGATCGGAGGTGGTCGCCGGAGGGGGATGGCCGGAGCTAGGGTTAGGGTTTAGGAATTGGGTTTAGTTTCGTTGTATATATATATATATATATATATATATATATATATATATATATATAAAAGGGAGAGGGGAGAGAGAGAGAGATGTGGTGAGCGGGGGGTTTGGGTTTGTTGGGAGTTGTTGTGCGTGGGTAGGTGGGGAATTAGGGATAAGTTTAGGATTTAGTTGTTAGGGATTTAGTTAGAGTTTAGGTTTAGTGTTATTAAGTTTAGATTTATATATATATATATATATATATATATATATATATATATATATATATATATATATATATATATATATATATATATATATATATATACTTTTCTTTTTCTTTTCTTTTCTTTTTCATTTCTTTTCTTTTCTTATTTATTTACATTATTATTATTACTACTACTACTAATAATAATAATAATAATAATAATAATAAGAATATTATTATTATTATTATTATTATTATTATTATTATTACTTCTATTACTATTATTATTACTCTTATTATTATTACTATTATTGCTATTATTATTATTATGTATTTATTACCATAAATATTTATATATTTTTATTTATTTATATAAATGAGAAAAATGCGGAAATTATATTTTTACCCAAAATAAATTCTAGAAAATTACTTCTTTAAGTTTTAATAAAATACTACACCCAAATATTTTATAAAAATATTTTATAATTAATAATTAAATATTTATCTAGTTTAATAAATTAAATAATTATATTATCTAATCAAATAAGTAATTAATTAAATGGATATTCAACCAAATAGGATAATAGCAATTAATATGAAATCTTACAAAAAGGGGATTCACCTAATTTGACACGGAGAATTATGGGATGCTAATTGTAGGAAGTTGGGATTAGAAGATAACCATAATTAAATTATATATTTAATATCTAAATATTTAACACAGAATCTATGGTCGTTACATTAATTCCAAGGGATCGAATATTTGTGCCACAAAAAGATCCTACGGATAGTGTCTCCTGTGTAGGCTACTTTCTATGAAGGACAATATAGATTTTGGGACCATCCTATATCATTAATGTCCAAACCACGGTCAAGTGTCCTAATAAAATTATTGGGTTTTATTTGGTATGAAAATAATCTAAAATAAATACAAGAAGTACAAAATACACACCAAATACCTATTTTTGTGTGAGGGGGTTTACAATCTACCCAACTTAAAAGAATTTCGTCCTGGAAATTAACACTAACCCATATTCGTAATAAATCACAATAGCTATTAACACTTTATTGCTATCTAGCAGTGCTTCCTAAAAGTCATGGTATGTTATTCTAACACTTCTCAATTTTTGTCCATACCCTATTCTATTATCCTCTAACTCGTCTATACTACCCAACTTAAAAGAATTTTACTAGTAGTCAAAGTCTCTTGAGGCTATTGTCTAGGTTGTTAGACGAATTTATTCATTAGGTCGAGAATTTTGGGATACTTGTCTGGAATCTCATATCCATGATTTTTCTTTGTAACCGTCAAGTATCGTAGTCTAATACTGCCATGCCACCTGACCAGTATGTCTGCAATTACTTCGACTACTCTACTATAATGGTCTAGCTACAGCTGTTGCTACTTCGCCAGCGATTTGTCATAGTCGTCAGTTCGTAACAAGTGCCTTCAAGTCTTTCCTAAGCTTAGTCTAAGTTTTTGGGCAACAGTTAAGGTCTTGATTAACTTATAAAACTATTAGAAGTATAAACTAATTCAACAGTCCAACAAATTCCTATTAGACTAAGGGATGCTATTCATGGTTTTTAAAATAATAAGAGGATACAGATATTGCTATAGTGCATATATATAAGGGTTATCATTATGTACTCATCTTTTAGTTATTAATCATTTACTAAACCATTTATGTTTTAACTAACAAAATAAGGGTGAGGTTAAAGTAATTCAAACAATTCATAATGGCACGAAAGGATACGACTATGATAGGAAGATTTAAGCACGAGATAAGGGATGGAGATGGAAGAGAAGATGGGCTACCCCAAGGGGCAAGATGGTGATAGGAGGAGAATACTACTACTGCTACACGCGTCATCTATTAGCATTGCGTGTATGCCATCTGGGTAGAATATCAATATATTCTCATAACTGCTAAACCACCATATATATAATTCTACATCTACTATGCACCTAAGATCTCCTGTCATAAATGGGTCATGAGTATGAAATGACACATATAACTAAGGTCGTACCTGTATCTATGACTTTCTGTGCCTGCGCTCTCTTATTTGTCCTCATGAGTGCTTGGCCTATGGGGTATATCTAGTACTATTCGTGTATCAAACTTATACTAAGCACAAACGTTTGTCTTTCCGAAATAGGGGAAGACGAAAAATAATAATAAATAATTTCAAGGAGGAGATGATAGAATACAAGTACGGGATTCAAAGGGATTAGAGAATTTGAAAGGGAGTTGCTAAGGCAGTTATGGATTGAACCTTATTTTGGTAAATTCCTATTCGCATGTTCACATCAGAACAGTTATATACCTGACATGATATGCTCTGACCAGTATAGAGGGCAAGTATATTTGTCTAACAAGTTGAGTCAACTATATCTCAATCCACATAAAGTAGTGATACAAAGAGTGAATCAAGTGCACTACGGTTAATCAGACCATAATACACCAATTCTGATTTAGACAATGTATTAGTGTGGGCCCCCAATAATACATATGTCATGAACAAGCTCAATAAAAGAATAATCTTACAAAATTAGGCTATAATAGCAGCATAAGTCGAGGTAGTAAAAATATAAGTACGCTTGATTATGATGGAGGAAGGTACAGAATAATCTAAGTTCACCAAGAAGATTGGTGTTGTGCCTCTATAGTTTTCATAATAACTCCTTGTCAAGGTCTCTAGTCGACCAATGGGTGTATGTGCCTCTAAGTTCTACAGTCCGAGTAAACACTATCTTTTTTTTCTTTTTCTTTTTGCAAGTCTATAGTTGGTTTCATTCATTTATACTTCATTAATGAGTCAACAGGACTATGTGTTACTAGGTTATGAGGCATACTATCCAACTTACAATAATTTAACTAATAGTGTTATTGAATACTAGAGTGTATATACCTAGTACAAGTCACCGTCCTAACCTCTATCAAGCATGAGAGAAGTTTGACGTTGAGAAGGGATCAAGTAAGATGCAATGCAAGCAATCAAATGAGGATGTGAAACGAAATTAAGGGAGGTGATAAATAAGTGGATGAGATCCTATATTCTAATCCTATGTGCAGGCTTGCTTGGTATAGTGACGTAACCGAGACAATATGCTCTCGACCTGCATGGGCCACCACAAAAACATGTCATACCCCAGTCCTAAAATACGTAGGACTAGGAATACGTAAGCATGACAGCCGTATGTATAGGGCAACTCCAATATATGGATACCATAATACACACGTACGCTGTAATATGAATAATAACTCACATATAGTATATATAAGTCACAGATAATACTAATTTCATCCACACAACAAGTCATAGAAAAAAAATAACTAAACTAGAATAATGAGTCTGAATAATCCAAAATAATAGTCGGATGGAGACAAATCCACTACCAATGACTATATCAATACTAACATGAGAGAGAAGGATAAATCTCCAATATAAATGAGATGATGATATAAAGCTATCAGCGAAGGGATCCCTCGTTAGAGATAATCACTGATGCTCAGAAGGTAAGACCTACTCGGAAGAGATAAGTGGTAAGTCCTGATCCATGCTCCTACGAAAATTTATGAACATCTACACCTGAAAAGGGATCAGGTCCTCAGAGGGACGTAACAAGATACATAGAAGCATGCCAATTTGAATACAGTAAACATGCAATATAGGCAAAAAATATATAAGTACGCTGTACAAGATAATCTATATGAATGCAAATGAGGACAACTTTTTGACGTATGGGCAAGGGTAGGCTACTCGATCTAAGCCTCACAATTCACACACACGTCAGGGGACATCATCAGCCGATATACCGCGGGAGTAGCGACCAGCGTGTGACTCCAGAAATTGACATACCGCGGGGGTAACGACCGGTACGACACACTCCCGTAGTGTGAGCTAGATACTACGGTTTACCAAAGTGGTTAAAGCCTATACGCCTAATGATTGTCCTCTCATGATACTAAGTGTCATATGTGTGTCAACATATCTAATATATAGTAATGACGGAAATAAACTACACATGCAATAAATATACAGAAATGCAAAGAATATACAAAAATATAATAAGCATGCAAAGCACTGTAAATAATTTGACAAGGTATCTTGCCTGGTAAGAAAGCTGCAAGGTGGAACGTCCAGGAGTCAAGCACACAGGATCAGAAGCTACGACCTCAGAATGAACATCTCTGGATGCTGAAATAAATATTACCAACGTTCCCAGAATAAGTAAAATAGCAAGAAAACACTATCCTTTCGTCCAATTTGGAGGGTCACGTTGTGAGCGCACATGAATAAACCGCTTGCAAAAATTGAGGGAGATATAACACCTTGAAGATGGGGCGCTGCTGTGCACATGCGCGCGCACATGTGGACGCGAACAGATGGCGGCGGCGGCGTAGGGTGGCGCTAGCGGGCGGTCGGCGCCGGCGTCGGGGTGGTCGGTCGGAGGTGGTCGCTGGAGGGGGATGGCCGGAGCTAGGGTTAGGATTTAGGAATTGGGTTTAGTTTCGTTGTATATATATATATATATATATATATATATATATATATATATATATATATATATATATATATAAAGGAGAGGGGAGAGAGAGAGATGTGGTGAGCGGGGGGTTTGGGTTTGTTGGGAGTTGTTGTGCGTGGGTAGGTTGGGAATTAGGGATAGGTTTAGGATTTAGTTGTTAGGGATTTAGTTAGAGTTTAGGTTTAGTGTTATTAAGTTTAAATTTATATATATATATATATATATATATATATATATATATATATATATATATATATATATGTGTGTGTGTGTGTGTGTGTGTGTGTGTGTGTGTATATATATTCTTTTCTTTTTTATTTCTTTTATTTTCTTATTTATTTACATTATTATTACTAATAATAATAATAATAATAATAATAATATTATTATTATTATTATTATTATTATTATTATTATTATTATTATTATTATTATTATTGCTATTATTATTATTATGTATTTATTACCATAATTATTTATATATTTTTATTTATTTATATAAATGAGGAAAATCCAGAAATTATATTTTCACCCAAAATAAATTCTAGAAAATTACTTCTTTAAGTTTTAATAAAATACTACACCCAAATATTTTATAAAAATATTTTATAATTAATAATTAAATATTTATCTAGTTGAATAAATTAAATAATTATATTATCTAATTAACTAAGTAATTAATTAAATGGATATTCAACCAAATAGGATAATAGCAATTAATATGAAATCTTACAAAAAGGGGATTCACATAATTTGACACGGAGAATTATGAGATGCTAATTGTAGGAAGTTGGGATTAGAAGATAACTATAATTAAATTATATATTTAATATCTAAATATTTAACACAGAATCTATGGTCGTTACATTAATGCCAAGGGGTCGAATATTTGTGCCACAAAAAGATCCTACGGATAGTGTCTCCTGTGTAGGCTACTTTCTATGAAGGACGATATAGATTTTGGGACCATCCTATATTATTAATGTCCAAACCACGGTCAAGTGTCCTAATAAAATTATTGGGTTTTATTTGGTTTGAAAATAATCTTAAAAAAATACAAGAAGTACAAAATACACACCAAATACCAATTTTTGGGTGAGGGGGTTTAGACTGATTCTGACAGAAGAGGAGAAGGCGGAGAAGTTCTTCGACGAACTTAGCTTTGAGCTACAGAGATTGATCAGATCCATTGCACCTACTTTATACATGGACGTCCTTGCTGCAGCACGACGTATGGAGCACGTCACCAGGAGAGAGTCCAGCCTGAAATGGCCGTTCACATCAGCACCAGCCAGAGCACCACAAAGAAAGTCTACAAAGCGACCCCAGAGGAATCCACCACAGAGAACAGCACCAAGAGCCACATCCCTTCCTACTTGTCACTACTGTGGCAAGGTAGGCCATATTAATAGGGAGTGCAGATGCAAGTTAGGACTATGCTTGATTTGCGGATCCGACCAACATCCAGCCAAGGACTGCCCTGAGTGTTGAGAGGGAGCACCAATGGAAGATCTGTCACTACCACATTTTAGGAAAAAGGGTATTTTAGTCTTTTCCTATTTAATTAAATATTGTGCATGGTAAATAATTATTTGTTGTATTATTTAATTATTTTTAGATGTTATTTAATTATTTTGGACTTATTTTAGTGGACCCAACTAGTTTAGTTTGGACCCATGGACCAACATGAATTAAATAGTTAGACTTGGCCCATTTAGAAAGCCCATGGTTAAGGAGATGGATTAAATTAATTAAGTGATTAGACTAGAAGCTTCCTTCCTTAATTATTTCTTCATGAGAGGCCCCAAGGGGTACATTGGACATTTCATAATTGCTTGGGGAGGGGGGCATGGCCGGCCTATATTAGAGGGGGGGGAATTTCTCTCTCCTCTCATTTTTATTCCAAATCTAGATCTAGAATTTCCCACTACCAAATTCCCTCCATTCCCATTCCAATTCTCTACCAAATTCATTCCAAATTCTTCCCAATTCACCATTAGAAAGTTGAGAAGCAAGGATCTAGAAGGAGGAAGCAAGGATCTAGAAAGAGGAGCAAGGATCTACAATTTGGAAGCAAGATCATCTCAATTGGAGATTTCATTGGGAATCCATCTCCCAATAGGTATAATTCAGTTTTTCCCATTAAAATAGCTTCTAAATATAAGATTTAATCATTTAAAATTAACCCATATGTATGTACTACCCATAGGACTTTGTTTTGTGTTCATAGGAGACCCATGGAGAAAGTTATGGTACTTTTTGTGTCATTTTTGGAGAAATTCCGAATTGACAAATTGTTGTATGTGTCAATTGATCCTATAGATCAATTTGGCATGTGCTTATGTATTTGGGGCTAGTATCGTGTCCACAAGTGAGTACATGTAGTTCGTATTCCAACAATTTGGTGATACGTGTCATTTTGGGGGTTTTCCCTCCGACACGGGACTTTGTACATATCGTATTTTGACACGGACACATAGATCTACTTTTGACACTTTGATTTATTCATAAATATTATTTGTGACTTGTTTGTGTCCTTCGGGGTGCAATTGGTTGTGTGTTGGACTCGTGTCGCATGCGTATCCTAGATCTAGTAGGATACGGTGTGATACTCTCCAATTGTGTGTATTTATGTATAGATCTACTTATTTATGCTTTAATTCTTCATTTATAATTAGTAAATATATATAGATATTATATATTTATTTAGTGTATTTATTATGATATTTATGGTAGCATAGATCTATATTTTTATGTGTGCTATTATGATGTAAAAATATATATGTAGCTTTCTTGCATGCAATTATATATGTTACTTATGTTAATAAAATAAATTATACATAAATGTTTTATAAACTATATTTAAGTGTTTAAATGTGTAATTATATTATTTCTAATTATTATATAATTAATGTATATTAATGAATGTATTTTTATGTGTGCCTCTAGCCATGTTAAAATATGTACATTAATCTATGCATATGTTTGTAGCTATTTGTATTTATTGTGTAGGATTATGTATATACATAAGTATATATTTTATTAAATTGTTTTGTATATATATATATATTGATTTATATTTTTATGTATTTATATATATATATTTATATATATATATTTTTACTATTTGGTGACAGTAGGTTTAATGACAGTTGAAAACTGTCATTATTTCGATCGGTTACAGCAGCCGCTGTAGCAGTGGCGGCGGGCTATTAATGACAGAGCCGCCACTGTCATTAATAACCGCATGCAGCAGCGGGAAATCGCAGCAATTGCGACGCCGATTTTAGTGACAGTTGAAAACTGTCACAATAGGAGAGTCAGCAGTGCAGTTGCACAGTGGTTTCTGCGACAGATTTTCTGTGACAGTTGGGACTGTCACTATAAGCCTGTTTTATTGAATTTGTATTTTTTAGCTCACTGTTTTCAGTGACAATTGGACAGATTTAATTTATATTTTATATATTATAATTGTCTATATATATGTATATATATATGTGTTTATTGTGAAGTATAATACTAGTATTGATATATTATTTTATTTGCATAAACATTGGTTTGTATATACATTATTTAGAGTGTATATTATTTGTATACTTTGTGTGGGTACCATTTGGGTTCAAAACCTTAATTCCTAAATGGTTGTATTTATTATTTCTATATTATTTATATAGATGTTTTGTGAGGTTGACCATGTTTGACTTTAGTTGACTTTAGAGTTGACCATAGTTGACTTTTGACTTAGAATTGATTATTGACCTAGAAGTTGACTAGTTTGACTTGTTCTCTTTTCGGGACCTTGTATTGATGTTGTATTCCATATCTAGGTCTTCGAGGCACCGAGTCAGACATCTGTGAGACTGTTCATTGGACTTCAGGCGAGTACATTCTCTGATAGTTTCTCATTTATGATATCCTCTATGTTCGTTGTATCTAGTGTAGATATCCATGTTTCTCTTGACACTATGGTTACACGGATTGGTATATCCGGATCTCGTCATGAGATGTTATTCCTTGGTATATGGTGTATACGGTGCAAATATTGTTTCATTGGTTATCTTGTACATGTATAGACACCGATTCTCGGGGAGACTAGCTATCTTCTTGGGGAATCTAGTGCCATAGCATACCGTGGTTGGATCTATTATACCAGTCGGGGGTGGGGAGTATTAGAATAAATATGTGATCAAATCCCTATTGAATAAAGTACTGGTAAGCGAATAATGTTGATCATACACCGCACGTATGATTAGCCAGGCCGCATTGCATCTTGCCCAAGCCGATCACATGTTAAGCTAGTACTCACACACTTAGTCATTAGTATTATTGTTTCATTGGCATATTGTTCCTTATTGCATTTATTTCCAGTATTTCCTTATTGTATATATATCTCTCCTATCTTTTGTGTATCTTGTTTATCCATAGCTATTTACTGTTACATAGTTTTTATCATTAATTAAGAACTGCTGTTAGGGTTGTACTCTGCTCCTTTCCTGACTGGATATATTTTTACAGATGATACTGAGGAGTGGTACCCTACCTTTTATGGACCCCAGGTTATTGTGGGTTTAGATTCTGAGACCCTGGCTCAAGAGAGACTTATCCCAACCGAGACAGTTGACCCTGGAGTTGTAGCTTGTAGCTTGTAGCTTTGTAGTATTCTTCTGTACTGGATTTGTCTACAGGTTATTTCTGTATTTCTTCAGACTCATTGATGTATTATTTTAGACTCATGAGTTATTTTGTGACTATTCTATTCTTATCTGATTCGTGTTCATTCTATCTTAGTTCTGTGATTGAGTATTCTATCATTATTGGTGGTTCATTATATTAGATAGGCTTTCTAGACAGCGTTATACCGCCGATTCTGCGGCGTAGGCTGGGCGTTGTTTCCGACTATTACCCTTACACCGGGTGCGGGTCGTGACACATTTTTGGTGGTGGCCCATGCAGGTCTAGCTTCACAAGTATGTGATGTCGTGGTAATGCGATAACTTAGTTGTACTACTGCGAGCCTGCGATAGGATATAGGATATAGGCTGAGATACTCAATCACATCTAGGAAAAATTCTTTTGATTCAACTATACTCCTTTGACATTGATACTTGATCCCTTAAACTGTCCTTTCCTTGAATATCTTACATCTTGTGCCATATTGATTCTTTCTTTCGCTTTGTCTCAGGATGTCGCCTAATACTAGATCACAGCAGGGAGAGCAGTTTCTGAGAGGTCTACGACAACCCGAGGGCCTGCACCAGTCACTTCTCCGGTGATTGGAGTGTCAGCTGCTTTCGGAGGTCCACCACCTACTCAGAGGACTGTGCCAGCTGTATCTCAGGGGCTTCCACCTCCACCTCCTGTGCCAGCAGAGGCGTCACAGATGTTTACAGTGTTTCGTGAGATGCTCGAGGAACAGAGGGCTCAGTCAGAGGCACATCAGAGGCAGACCGACGTTCTACGGCAGGGCATCGAGAGTGCTCATCAGCTTGCTCGTGCTGTAGTTGAGAGAGGAGTTCCGGTCCAGCAGCAGGTTGTTCCTCAAGTTGCTCAGCTTCGGGCAGGCAACATTCAGGACTTCAAGAAACTGGAGCCTAGGGTTTTCAAAGGGACGGAGGGCATCGTCTATGCTGATGATTGGCTCGAGGACATTGAGCGTCTTATGAGGGCGTCCCGTCTTTCTGAAGATCTGAAGGTTGAGGCGGTAGGACTTCAACTGTTCGACGTCGCTCGTACTTGGTTCAGGAATGAGCCGGTTCTAGTTGACGTAGGACAATCTTGGGAGGTATTCAAGGACCTTTTCAAGAAGAAGTTTTTCGCCCGGATAGACAGGCTTGACTTGGGGAGACAATTTGAGAGTCTCGTTCAGGGAAGCATGTCTGTGGAGGAATACGCTGCAGAGTTCGGTAGGTTGAGCCGATTTGCAGAGTATTTGGTGAGGGAGCCGGAGGTTCGAGCTATTCGTTTCCGTGAGGGTCTAAACTGGGAAGTGAAGATTCTCATTCCATCTTTTTATGAGACATACTCGGAGATACTTGCGGAGGCACGCAAGGTTGAGCGGGATCTGGGTTTGAAGACCAAGAGAGACCGTGATTCTTTTCTGGGGGCCAACGGCAGTGCAGTATCTGCCAAACGTCCTCATTTCCAGTCCAGACCTTTCTAGCAGCCACAGCAGAACCAGACTCCAGCTAGAGCGCCTTTTCACCAGGCACCTCAGCAGCAGAGACAGTTACAGCAAGCTCCATGCAACTTCTGCAAGAAGCCCGGACACATCTGGGAAGTTTGCAGGAGGAGGCTAGGAGTTTGTTTGTATTGTGGTACTGAAGGGCATCAATCGAGGGAGTGTCCACGTCGTGCAGTTCAGGGAGCAGCTCCAGCTCCGAGGGCACAGACGAGACCACCTGCAGCACAGCCGAGGGGACCGCTTCCGATACAGCAGCAACGCTTTGTCCAGCATCAACAGCAGGGAGGTGCTAGGCAGGGACGAGCGTTTGCTATGACCATCGAAGAGGAGGAACCCACCGGAGATGTTATCGCAGGTTTTATTCTTCTTGATTCCATTTCAGCTTTAGCTTTGTTTGATAGTGGTACTTTCCATAGTTTTGTATCTGTTTCTTTTGCTCTAAAGCATGGTTTGGTAGCTGAGTCTTTGCTTAGGACTTGCAAGATCATGACCGGGGGAGGCATTATCCTGGTTAATGATATTTGTAAGGATCGGAGAGTTACTTTGGAAGTCCAGGAGTTGAGTGCGTGTCTACTTGTAATGCCACTTCCGAGCTACGACATTGTACTCGGGATGGATTGGTTGAGTAGGCACCGTGCTAGCATAGATTGTAGAGGAGGAAGAGTTTTGTTTGGTCCGCCAGGAGAGCCAGAGTTCGAGTTTGCTAGAGGAGCTGCGGAGCAGGGAGGAGGCATTATTTGTGGAGCTATGGTGGAAGACAAGGAGTTGCCACATCCGTTGATAGCAGAATTCTTGGATGTGTTTCCTGAGGAATTGCCAGGATTGCCGCCAGATCGAGATGATGAATTTTCTATAGACTTGGTGCCAGGTGCAGAACCAATTTCGCAGCATGTCTATAGAGTAAACAACAGCGAGCTGGTTGAATTGAAGAAGCAGGTGGACGAATTACAGGATAAGGGGTTTATCAGATCGAGTTCTTCACCATGGGGAGCCCCGGTATTGTTTGTACCGAAGAAGGATGGATCGGTGCGCATGTGCATTGATTATAGAGCTTTAAATAATCTCACTATCAAGAATAAGTATCCTTTGCCACAGATTGATGATCTATTTGATCAGTTGAGTGGTGCCAAGGTGTTTTCTAAGATAGATTTGAGATCTGGCTACCATCAGGTAAAGGTGAAGCCGGAGAACATACCGAAGACTGCTTTTAGAACTCGGTATGGTCAGTACGAGTTTATGGTGATGCCGTTTGGTTTGACTAATGCACCGGCGGTATTTATGAACTTGATGAACAAGGTGTTCCACCAGTACCTTGACAAGTTCATGGTGGTGTTCATCGACGACATACTCATATACTCGAGGACACCGGAGGAGCATGAGGAGCATTTGAGGATTGTGTTGGATGTGCTGAGGAAGGAGAAGCTGTATGGAAAGTTGTCCAAGTGTGAGTTTTTCTTGGACAAGGTGGAATTCTTGGGGCATGTTGTGACTGGTGATGGTATTTCAGTGGATTCGAAGAAGATTTCAGCAGTGGAATCTTGGAAGACTCCGAGTTCGGTAGCAGAGATCAGGAGTTTCTTGGGATTGGCAGGCTACTACAGGAAGTTTGTGCAAGATTTTTCGAGGATTGCCGAGCCGATGACCAGACTCACGAGGAAGGATGTGGAGTTTGTTTGGACGGAGGATTGCCAAGTTGCTTTTGAGGAGTTGAAGAAGAGGTTGACGTCTGCTCCTATTTTGACGTTGCCATCAGGGTCCGGAGGTTTCACTATTTATAGTGATGCATCGGGGAAGGGTTTGGGTTGTGTTCTTCAGCAGCATGGGAAAGTGATTGCCTATGCATCCAGGCAATTGCGTCCTCTTGAAAAGAACTATCCTACCCATGATTTGGAGTTGGCAGCCGTCATTTTCGCCCTGAAGTTGTGGAAACATTATTTGTACGGAGAGCGTGTGGAGATATTCACAGACCACAAAAGCTTGAAGTACGTTTTCACGCAGAAGGAGTTGAACATGAGGCAGCGTCGGTGGTTGGAACTGATGAAGGATTTTGATATCTCTTTGCAATATCATCCTGGGAAAGCCAATGTAGTTTTCGATACTTTGAGCAGGTATCCGGTAGCTATGTTCTTGACACAGGATCGATATTTATTGGAGGACTTGGAGAGCTTGGGCATTGAGGTGATTGTTCCTGGGTGTGCTATGCAGATGTGGGGATTACAGATACACTCAGATTTGATGGACAGGATCAAGGCAGCACAGTATGATGATGTATCTTTGAGGAGTATCAGAGCTCAGGTGAGAGCAGGATTGGAGGATAATTTCACTATTGCAGAGGATGGATCTTTGAGGCATGGAGTTAGATTGTGTGTGCCTAGTGGGGAGTTGCGAGAGGAGGTATTGCAGGAAGCGCATTGCTCTCAGTATTCCATGCATCCAGGTGCTAACAAGATGTATCGGGATATGCGAGAGAGTGTGTGGTGGTATGGCATGAAGAGGGAAGTGGCACAGTTTGTATCCAGATGCTTAGTGTGCCAGCAGGTGAAAGCCGAGATGCAGAGGCCAGGAGGTTTACTTCAGCCATTACCCATTCCAGAGTGGAAGTGGGAACACATTACTATGGATTTTATGTCCGGACTTCCACGATCTCCAGGAGGGAAAGACGCGATTTGGGTCATTGTTGATAGGTTGACCAAGTCGGCCCACTTTTTGCCTTTCAAGGTGGGTTTGTCTACGGAGAAGCTGGCAGAGATGTATGTGAGGCAGATCGTTAGGATACATGGAGTTCCCGTCAGCATAGTCTCAGATCGAGATAGTCGTTTCACTTCTCATTTCTGGAGGAGTTTGCAGGAGAGTTTGGGCACTCAGCTCAAATTCAGTACTGCATATCATCCCCAGACAGATGGGCAGTCAGAGAGGACTATTCAGACTCTCGAGGATATGTTGTGCACTTGTGTACTAGATTTTGGGGGTTCTTGGGAGGACCATCTCCATTTGGTAGAGTTTGCTTACAACAACAGTTACCAAGCCAGTATAGAGATGTCACCTTTTGAAGCTCTATATGGTCGGAGGTGTCGTACTCCTTTGTCTTGGGACGATGTTGGAGAGAGAGTTTTGCTTGGGCCAGAGATGGTTGTGGATGCAGCAGAGAAGGTTCAGTTGATCAGAGACAGACTTCGAGTGGCGCAGGACAGACAGCGGCATTGGGCCGATAGCCATCGGAGACCTTTGGAGTTTGAGGTATAGTTTAGATTTTTGTTTGTGCTTGTTCTTGTTTGTTATAGATTAAGTTCTTAAGATGGTGTTTTCTTATAGGTGGGTAGTTTGGTGTTTCTGAGGATTTCTCCGACACGAGGCACGATTCGCTTCGGTGGAGGCGGAAAGCTTAGTCCGCGATTCATCGGACCTTTCACTATTCTAGAGAGGGTCGGTGCAGTTGCTTATAGAATAGACTTGCCACCTGCATTGGAGGGAGTGCACAACGTGTTTCATGTGTCGCAGTTGAGACGATACGTGGCCGATCCTAGTCATATATTGGATCACTCAGAGATAGAGGTGGGCCCTACTCTTAGCTATCCAGAGCAGCCAGTTGAGATTCTGGATCGGAGAGAGAAGGTGCTGAGGAACCAGACTATTCCTTTGGTACGCGTCGCATGGAGGCATCACTCTCCGGGGGAGTCTACCTGGGAGAGAGAGGATGAAATGCGATAGCGTTATCCATATTTGTTTGTACCTTGAGGTATGTTATTTCTAGTTATGTTCTTTCATAGTTAGTTGTGATTCTTTAGTTTTGTTCTGTGATTTTCTGGGGGTAGTTTTCATCTTTGAATTTCGAGGACGAAATTATTTTAAGGAGGGTAGACTTGTCACTACCACATTTTAGGAAAAAGGGTATTTTAGTCTTTTCCTATTTAATTAAATATTGTGCATGGTAAATAATTATTTGTTGTATTATTTAATTATTGTTAGATGTTATTTAATTATTTTGGACTTATTTTAGTGGACCCAACTAGTTTAGTTTGGACCCATGGACCAACATGAATTAAATAGTTAGACTTGGCCCATTTAGAAAGCCCATGGTTAAGGAGATGGATTAAATTAATTAAGTGATTAGACTAGAAGCTTCCTTCCTTAATTATTTCTTCATGAGAGGCCCCAAGGGGTACATTGGACATTTCATAATTGCTTGGGGAGGGGGGCATGGCCGGCCTATATTAGAGGGGGGGAAATTTCTCTCTCCTCTCATTTTCATTCCAAATCTAGATCTAGAATTTCCCACTACCAAATTCCCTCCATTCCCATTCCAATTCTCTACCAAATTCATTCCAAATTCTTCCCAATTCACCATTAGAAAGTTGAGAAGCAAGGATCTAGAAGGAGGAAGCAAGGATCTAGAAAGAGGAGCAAGGATCTACAATTTGGAAGCAAGATCATCTCAATTGGAGATTTCATTGGGAATCCATCTCCCAATAGGTATAATTCAGTTTTTCCCATTAAAATAGCTTCTAAATATAAGATTTAATTATGTAAAATTAACCCATATGTATGTACTACCCATAGGACTTTGTTTTGTGTTCATAGGAGACCCATGGAGAAAGTTATGGTGCTTTTTGTGTCATTTTTGGAGAAATTCCGAATTGACAAATTGTTGTATGTGTCAATTGATCCTATAGATCAATTTGGCATGTGCTTATGTGTTTGGGGCTAGTATCGTATCCACAAGTGAGTACATGTAGTTCGTATCCCAACAATTTGGTGATACGTGTCATTTTGGGGGTTTTCCCTCCGACACGGGACTTTGTACATGTCGTATTTTGACACGGACACATAGATCTACTTTTGACACTTTGATTTATTCATAAATATTATTTGTGACTTGTTTGTGTCCTTCGGGGTGCAATTGGTTGTGTGTTGGACTCGTGTCGCATGCGTATCCTAGATCTAGTGGGATACGGTGTGATACTCTCCAATTGTGTGTATTTATGTATAGATCTACTTATTTATGCTTTAATTCTTTATTTATAATTAGTAAATATATATAGATATTATATATTTATTTAGTGTATTTATTATGATATTTATGGTAGCATAGATCTATATTTTTATGTGTGCTATTATGATGTAAAAATATATATGTAGCTTTCTTGCATGCAATTATATATGTTACTTATGTTAATAAAATAAATTATACATAAATGTTTTATAAACTATATTTATGTGTTTAAATGTGTAATTATATTATTTCTAATTATTATATAATTAATGTATATTAATGAATGTATTTTTATGTGTGCCTCTAGCCATGTTAAAATATGTACATTAATCTATGCATATGTTTGTAGCTATTTGTATTTATTGTGTAGGATTATGTATATACATAAGTATATATTTTATTAAATTGTTTTGTATATATATATATATTGATTTATATTTTTATGTATTTATATATATATATTTATATATATATATATTTTACTATTTGGTGACAGTAGGTTTAATGACAGTTGAAAACTGTCATTATTTCGATCGGTTACAGCAGCCGCTGTAGCAGTGGCGGCGGGCTATTAATGACAGAGCCGCCACTGTCATTAATAACCGCATGCAGCAGCGGGAAACCGCAGCAATTGCGATGCCGATTTTAGTGACAGTTGAAAACTGTCACAATAGGAGAGTCAGCAGTGCAGTTGCACAGTGGTTTCTGCGACAGATTTTCTGTGACAGTTGGGACTGTCACTATAAGCCTGTTTTATTGAATTTGTATTTTTTAGCTCACTGTTTTCAGTGACAATTGGACAGATTTAATTTATATTTTATATATTATAATTGTCTATATATATGTATATATATATGTGTTTATTGTGAAGTATAATACTAGTATTGATATATTATTTTATTTGCATAAACATTGGTTTGTATATACATTATTTAGAGTGTATATTATTTGTATACTTTGTGTGGGTACCATTTGGGTTCAAAACCTTAATTCCTAAATGGTTGTATTTATTATTTTTATATTATTTATATAGATGTTTTGTGAGGTTGACCTTGGTTTGACCATGTTTGACTTTAGTTGACTTTAGAGTTGACCATAGTTGACTTTTGACTTAGAATTGATTATTGACCTAAAAGTTGACTAGTTTGACTTGTTCTCTTTTCGGGACCTTGTATTGATGTTGTATTCCATATCTAGGTCTTCGAGGCACCGAGTCAGACATCTGTGAGACTGTTCATTGGACTTCAGGCGAGTACATTCTCTGATAGTTTCTCATTTATGATATCCTCTATGTTCGTTGTATCTAGTGTAGATATCCATGTTTCTCTTGACACTATGGTTACACGGATTGGTATATCCGGATCTCGTCATGAGATGTTATTCCTTGGTATATGGTGTATATGGTGCAAGTATTGTTTCATTGGTTATCTTGTACATGTACAGACACCGATTCTCGGGGAGACTAGCTATCTTCTTGGGGAATCTAGTGCCATAGCATACCGTGGTTGGATCTATTATACCAGTCGGGGGTGGGGAGTATTAGTATAAATATGTGATCAAATCCCTATTGAATAAAGTACTGGTAAGCGAATAATGTTGATCATGCACCGCACGTATGATTAGCCAGGCCGCATTGCATCTTGCCCAAGCCGATCACATGTTAAGCTAGTACTCACACACTTAGTCATTAGTATTATTGTTTCATTGGCATATTGTTCCTTATTGCATTTATTTCCAGTATTTCCTTATTGTACATATATCTCTCCTATCTTTTGTGTATCTTGTTTATCCATAGCTATTTACTGTTACATAGTTTTTATCATTAATTAAGAACTGCTGTTAGGGTTGTACTCTGCTCCTTTCCTGACTGGATATATTTTTACAGATGATACTGAGGAGTGGTACCCTACCTTTTATGGACCCCAGGTTGTTGTGGGTTTAGATTCTGAGACCCTGGCTCAAGAGAGACTTATCCCAACCGAGACAGTTGACCCTGGAGTTGTAGCTTGTAGCTTGTAGCTTGTAGCTTTGTAGTATTCTTCTGTACTGGATTTGTCTACAGGTTATTTCTGTATTTCTTCAGACTCATTGATGTATTATTTTAGACTCATGAGTTGTTTTGTGACTATTCTATTCTTATCTGATTCGTGTTCATTCTATCTTAGTTCTGTGATTGAGTATTCTATCATTATTGGTGGTTCATTATATTAGATAGGCTTTCTAGACAGCGTTATACCGCCGATTCTGCGGCGTAGGCTGGGCGTTGTTTCCGACTAGTACCCTTACACCGGGTGCGGGTCGTGACACGTTTTTGATGGTGGCCCATGCAGGTCTAGCTTCACAAGTATGTGATGTCGTGGTAGTGCGATAACTTAGTTGTACTACTGCGAGCCTGCGATAGGATATAGGATATAGGCTGAGATACTCAATCACATCTAGGAAAAATTCTTTTGATTCAACTATACTCCTTTGACATTGATACTTGATCCCTTAAACTGTCCTTTCCTTGAATATCTTACATCTTGTGCCATATTGATTCTTTCTTTCGCTTTGTCTCAGGATGTCGCCTAAGACTAGATCACAGCAGGGGAGAGCAGTTTCTGAGAGGTCTACGACATCCCGAGGGCCTGCACCAGTCACTTCTCCGGTGATTGGAGTGTCAGCTGCTTTCGGAGGTCCACCACCTACTCAGAGGACTGTGCCAGCTGTATCTCAGGGGCTTCCACCTCCACCTCCTGTGCCAGCAGAGGCGTCACAGATGTTTACAGTGTTTCGTGAGATGCTCGAGGAACAGAGGGCTCAGTCAGAGGCACATCAGAGGCAGACCGACGTTCTACGGCAGGGCATCGAGAGTGCTCATCAGCTTGCTCGTGCTGTAGTTGAGAGAGGAGTTCCGGTCCAGCAGCAGGTTGTTCCTCAAGTTGCTCAGCTTCGGGCAGGCAACATTTAGGACTTCAAGAAACTGGAGCCTAGGGTTTTCAAAGGGACGGAGGGCATCGTCTATGCTGATGATTGGCTCGAGGACATTGAGCGTCTTATGAGGGCGTCCCGTCTTTCTGAAGATCTGAAGGTTGAGGCGGTAGGACTTCAACTGTTCGACGTCACTCGTACTTGGTTCAGGAATGAGCCGGTTCTAGTTGACGTAGGACAATCTTGGGAGGTATTCAAGGACCTTTTCAAGAAGAAGTTTTTCGCCCGGATAGACAGGCTTGACTTGGGGAGACAATTTGAGAGTCTCGTTCAGGGAAGCATGTCTGTGGAGGAATACGCTGCAGAGTTCGGTAGGTTGAGCCGATTTGTAGAGTATTTGGTGAGGGAGCCGGAGGTTCGAGCTATTCGTTTCCGTGAGGGTCTAAACTGGGAAGTGAAGATTCTCATTCCGTCTTTTTATGAGACATACTCGGAGATACTTGCGGAGGCACGCAAGGTTGAGCGGGATCTGGGTTTGAAGACCAAGAGAGACCGTGATTCTTTTCTGGGGGCCAACGGCAGTGCAGTATCTGCCAAACGTCCTCATTTCCAGTCCAGACCTTTCCAGCAGCCACAGCAGAACCAGACTCCAGCTAGAGCGCCTTTTCACCAGGCACCTCAGCAGCAGAGACAGTTACAGCAAGCTCCATGCAACTTCTGCAAGAAGCCCGGACACATCTGGGAAGTTTGCAGGAGGAGGCTAGGAGTTTGTTTGTATTGTGGTACTGAAGGGCATCAATCGAGGGAGTGTCCACGTCGTGCAGTTCAGGGAGCAGCTCCAGCTCCGAGGGCACAGACGAGACCACCTGCAGCACAGCCGAGGGGACCGCTTCCGACACAGCAGCAACGCTTTGTCCAGCATCAACAGCAGGGAGGTGCTAGGCAGGGACGAGCGTTTGCTATGACCATCGAAGAGGAGGAACCCACCGGAGATGTTATCGCAGGTTCTATTCTTCTTGATTCCATTCCAGCTTTAGCTTTGTTTGATAGTGGTGCTTCCCATAGTTTTGTATCTGATTCTTTTGCTCTAAAGCATGGTTTGGTAGCTGAGTCTTTGCTTAGGACTTGCAAGATCATGACCGGGGGAGGCATTATCCTGGTTAATGATATTTGTAAGGATCGGAGAGTTACTTTGGAAGTCCAGGAGTTGAGTGCGTGTCTACTTGTAATGCCACTTCCGAGCTACGACATTGTACTCGGGATGGATTGGTTGAGTAGGCACCGTGCTAGCATAGATTGTAGAGGAGGAAGAGTTTTGTTTGGTCCGCCAGGAGAGCCAGAGTTCGAGTTTGCTAGAGGAGCTGCGGAGCAGGGAGGAGGCATTATTTGTGGAGCTATGGTGGAAGACAAGGAGTTGCCACATCCGTTGATAGCAGAATTCTTGGATGTGTTTCCTGAGGAATTGCTAGGATTGTCGCCAGATCGAGATGTTAAATTTTCTATAGACTTGGTGCCAGGTGCAGAACCAATTTCGCAACATGTCTATAGAGTAAACAACAGCGAGCTGGTTGAGTTGAAGAAGCAGGTGGACGAATTGCAGGATAAGGGGTTTATCAGATCGAGTTCTTCACCATGGGGAGCCCCGGTATTATTTGTACCGAAGAAGGATGGATCGGTGCGCATGTGCATTGATTACAGAGCTTTGAATAATCTCACTATCAAGAATAAGTATCCTTTGCCACTGATTGATGATCTATTTGATCAGTTGAGTGGTGCCAAGGTGTTTTCTCAGATAGATTTGAGATCAGGCTACCATCAGGTAAAGGTGAAGCCGGAGGACATACCGAAGACTGCTTTTAGAACTCGGTATGGTCAGTACGAGTTTATGGTGATGCCGTTTGGTTTGACTAATGCACCGGCGGTATTTATGAACTTGATGAACAAGGTGTTCCACCAGTACCTTGACAAGTTCATGGTGGTGTTCATCGACGACATACTCATATACTCGAGGACACCGGAGGAGCATGAGGAGCATTTGAGGATTGTGTTGGATGTGCTGAGGAAGGAGAAGCTGTATGGAAAGTTGTCCAAGTGTGAGTTTTTCTTGGACAAGGTGGAATTCTTGGGGCATGTTGTGACTGGTGATGGTATTTCAGTGGATCCGAAGAAGATTTCAGCAGTGGAATCTTGGAAGACTCCGAGTTCGGTAGCAGAGATCAGGAGTTTCTTGGGATTGGCAGGCTACTACAGGAAGTTTGTGCAAGATTTTTCGAGGATTGCCGAGCCGATGACCAAACTCACGAGGAAGGATGTGGAGTTTGTTTGGACGGAGGATTGCCAAGTTGCTTTTGAGGAGTTGAAGAAGAGGTTGACGTCTGCTCCTATTTTGACGTTGCCATCAGGGTCCGGAGGTTTCACTATTTATAGTGATGCATCGGGGAAGGGTTTGGGTTGTGTTCTTCAGCAGCATGGGAAAGTGATTGCCTATGCATCCAGGCAATTATGTCCTCTTGAAAAGAACTATCCTACCCATGATTTGGAGTTGGCAGCCATCATTTTCGCCCTGAAGTTGTGGAAACATTATTTGTACGGAGAGCGTGTGGAGATATTCACAGACCACAAAAGCTTGAAGTACGTTTTCACGCAGAAGGAGTTGAACATGAGGCAGCGTCGGTGGTTGGAACTGATGAAGGATTTTGATATCTCTTTGCAATATCATCCTGGGAAAGCCAATGTAGTTTCCGATGCTTTGAGCAGGTATCCGGTAGCTATGTTCTTGACACAGGATCGATATTTGTTGGAGGACTTGGAGAGCTTGGGCATTGAGGTGATTGTTCCTGGGTGTGCTATGCAGATGTGGGGATTACAGATACACTCAGATTTGATGGACAGGATCAAGGCAGCACAGTATGATGATGTATCTTTGAGGAGTATCAGAGCTCAGGTGAGAGCAGGATTGGAGGATGATTTCACTATTGCAGAGGATGGATCTTTGAGGCATGGAGTTAGATTGTGTGTGCCTAGTGGGGAGTTGCGAGAGGAGGTGTTGCAGGAAGCGCATTGCTCTCAGTATTCCATGCATCCAGGTGCTAACAAGATGTATCGGGATATACGAGAGAGTGTGTGGTGGTATGGCATGAAGAGGGAAGTGGCACAGTTTGTATCCAGATGCTTAGTGT